>JAMXBB010000003.1:119067056-119446066 GCA_024138015.1 Lumnitzera littorea | reverse complement strand
ATCACTTTGTTTTCTCTTCTCTTTTCCCCTTGCTGGTTCACAGTCAACAACTTACACACATATTTGTTTCCAAATTTCAAACAAAATTACACACAACCACTTCCATTTCTCCAACCATAGGTTTCTAAAATCCTTATCTTTTTATTTCCTTTGTCATCAAATAAATTAAGAAGAAGAAGAAGACGAAGAAGAAGGAGCTTGACGATTTTAATTGAAGAATATTCCAAAAGAAGAGTATTTACTATGTATATTATGGGTATTTTATAATAATTATCTTTATATTCTTTTACATACATGTATTTTAGATTTTTTTATGTATTTATTTGTATATGTATGTTTATATGTGTATAGATATTCAAGTATATTCATATATATATTATACATGTTATAATAGATTATACAAATAGTTAGTATAAAGAAGTATGTTTATGTACATATACATATGTATGTGTGCACGATATATATATATGTAACCAAAATATGTATATATAATTATAGAATACAAAATACTAGCATAGTATAATATATGTATAATAGAGTGTACATGTTCGATATGTATATGTGTATACCGTAGTACATGTATATGTATTGTATAGATGATATATGTATATATATATTTGTATACGATCATATATAGATGTTATGTAATTACAATAAATATAGATATATATATATATATAAATATGGCCATATATGTATACAAAAAAATACGATCACATGTATATATATATATACTCATACATATAGTATACATAATATATTTAGTGCTATGTTACTATAGTACATAAGTATATTATATGTATAAAAATACATTTATGAATAGTCTAGTATATGTAGAAATACAGGTATATTTGAATAGTACATACATAATATGCTATAATAATAATTTACTAAATAGAGTAAAATAGGAATATACACACATTTACCATAAAATATGAATATATATATATATATATATATATATATACCGTAACTTTAAAAAAATTTAGAACAAATAACTAATTTAGAAAATTTAGTAAAATATAATAATAAATAAATATTAATATATATATGTCGTAAAATACAAAAATAAGAAAATGTGGAAAAAGTAAAAAAAAATTCAAAAGTGACACGTGGAATTTCCTTATGTTACCACGTCATCACTTAGCTAAATTAATTAAATTCGTAATTAAAAATAATAATAAAATAATTAATTAATTAGAAAATGAATAAAGTAGAAAAAATGAATTTAATAAGTCTTAAATCTAAAACTTAGCAAAAATAGGTAATTATCATAAAATAGATTTAAAAGTAGGAAAATTACAAAATAGAAAGTTTAGATAATTATTAAATCATAAATATACAAAGAAAAGCTTAAAATAGTTATTTAAGTGAAATAATGAATTTTATAATATTTTTACATCATAATAGAAAATATGGGTTATAACGTCGAAAATGGATCTTGCTACAAGAAAATACATCTAAAACCGATAAAAATAGATTATAAGTACATAAAAATCAGAGTTAAATTGAAAAAGTTATACGCGATTAACGAAAAAGCTCAAACCGAGCATTTCATAAGAATAGATAACTAATTTAAGTTGTTAATATCAAATATATAAATAGCTTAATTATTTCACTTAAATACTCATTACCTTTTATATTATCTTAAATGTCAGGTGATCCTGATACAGATGTCGATTTATCTAATGGACTATTATGACCATTGACAGACTCAATGACTAATTCAGTACTTCTGACGATTTTATACTTGTTTTGTGCTTATAATTAGTGTATTTAAAGTAAATATTAATAATTTGATGCATGGGAGTTCAAGTTATACATGTGCCTGAATACTGATTGTATGTTGTATAAAAAGTTGTTAAACATGATAGTTGAATAATTGACTGCTTGATTTATTACTGCATAATTGAATGGTTTGTTAATATGGATTGATCGCCTCATAAATTGACTTAATCGTATTTGACTAAACTTAAATTATATGGATCATGTATAAATACGAACATTGTATATAATATTCCTGCCGTTACCTCATGCGGTTGATAATGAAGGGCTTTGGAAGGATAAATTCGCACATGATTTGATTAGTATAGTACAAGAGCATTGGTATAACAAGACCTTACCCTTGACTCGTGGGTTTACTTGATGCTAGAGACGCTAATTGTGAGTGGTTGAAGATCGTATCTAGAGACTATCGCTATAAGGTGTGAGTATGAGCTGCGGGGGCCACTTTACCGCTAGACTTGGGATTTTGTATATTATTGGATTCCTTTGAAATGAAAACGTATTTCGTGAAATACGTAATTTAAATTTATGATTAAAAACTTTAGGTACTAGAGTCCGGTTGTGATTGGTGCCGATATGTTTTTAACCTTTACTTTGAAGGGTATTAAATCCGATGTTGTATGCAGCACCGATCAACTGCATATATATTGTTTAGCATATGCTTGTTTATATATTCATATATTTGGTAATAAATTATTTAATAACCCACTTGCTGGTATAGTACGAGTGATATCTCACTAAACCCATATAACTTACTTCCTAACAGTTGTCTCTTACAAGTTGCTAGATAATTGGGTATGGGTTAAGAGCTAAGTATTGAATTCCAATGTTGAGGTGCTTAAAGTTATAATATGAGGATAAACTGTATAATTGGTTTGAATTATTATATATAATTCTTAATACTATATTTAGATTTTATAACTTTCGTAAGTTTAAGATTTAGAGCTTTATTACTTAATCTCATCGTTTGGTAGGAGATACCGATTCTCTATGGTTCTGAGGAATGGTAAAATATTGGATAATCTATAATTATTTATATTTTACAATATGTTAATTATTTAAAATTAGAAATCTTAGTGATAAAGTGTTTAGAGTTTTGTAATTTTTGACTTACGAGTTGGTTTTCACATTACGGGTGCATACGTAATATGGAAATTTTAGATAATCTTACTAAGCCCTTATTAAGGTCATGACACTTGACCTATCTTTTGAATTCCAATTGTATCTTATATATACGTAGTCTCTGATTTGGCTTCTAAACATTTTTTAAACATACCATTTACCTATATCTTATGATCTATTTTCTGATTTAGTACACTCTCGCTTTTCCAACCACAATCTCTATGACTTCAACACAATCTTTTGGAATTACAATAAAATCAAAAACCAAACACCATTTCCAACCTTGGCCACACTCCATATTAATAAATCTTAATTTATGCTATATTATATACAAGTTTAAGTAAATGAGTCATTCCTTTTCCTTTATCTTATCCATCTAACCGGCTATAATCATTTTCCTTTTAATTTATCAATTCTTTACATTCAAAATTCTAAATTATAGCTTGGATTATACTAAACTCCTAAAGAGACTTTAAGAAAAAACCATTGGCATACTGATTTCATATAAATTAAAATTTCTTCATAATCCAAGTTTTCAATTTCGAAGAAAGGTTTATATAACATAAAAATATGATGTATAATGATCTTATGTTTAAGAATTGAAGTTAAAACTACTTCGTTTGACCTTTTGAAAACGTAGGCAAAAATCAGTGTATGCATCCAATTTCTTAAGGATCATATGTTTACACTCAAAATTTGGAGAAATTGTTTTGATTTTCAAACTCTAAACATAAAATTATTTAAGAAAACAAAAATTTATAATTTTTAGATGTAATTTTATATTTTTAATGAATTATTGAAAATCGAATATAATTTGACGACTCACCAATATTCACTTCTCTGACCACTAGTAGCACCACCCCCTTTGTTAGTAGCTCCTAGCATAGTGGCTAGTGTTGGGTGGTGATGGTAGTGGTTTCATGTTAGGTCTTAATTTGGTAGTTAAACCTTAATTTAGTGCTAATTACTCTATTTTTTTCCATTTTTTGTTTTTATATTTTTTTCTCACTCTCCAAATGCTCCCAATATTTTTCCAAGACTCTAGAAGAGGTAAAATGAATTTTAGAGATATGAGCTTACTTAAATAAGCATATTTGGGGGTCGGTGGAGAATTTTATAATTTTCCAAATGTCTTATTCTTCTTTTCCCAATTTCCTTAAGTGTCCTAATCCCTTCCAAATACACACTAAACCTACTTTCTACATTGCCATGCCTAAGATTAAAACGTTATAAGTTGCCACCAAATTTCCCATGATTTTTGTTAATTTTTCTTTAATTATTTTATTATATTTTAGCATAATTTCAGTATTTTAAATAATTACGAGTATATATTTATAACATAAAATTACATTTAATACAAATAGGGACTCTTAAATATTATTCATGTCATTTTATAATCTTTAGTGTCCATGTAATTTATTTATAGTGATTTATTAATTATCGGAACTTGTTTTACGCATTTTTTATAAATAACGAGTAATATACTTATACTCTACAAATATAATATTCAATTATTTTATTCTCTTAAATCCAAACTAGCAAGGCCATTTCTACTAATTTTTCTAGTTTCATTGTAAAATTTGGATTTAATTGGATAACTTTCGTGATCGCCCTAAATTTTACATACTGATTTTGAACGATCTAATTGCAATCTTACTACCAATTTTATGGGATCTCACACCCTATATTCTCTAGTAACGCTTGGAAATTATCAAATTGCAAATGTATGTTTCATTCTAAACTTCACCCTTAAAATATGAAATGACTCACGAAATAACTTCTTTTTTTTCAACTTTTTTCATTTTTTTTGTATTTTATGAATTTTCTATTTCTTTATTGTAATTTTCTAATTAGCACCTTTTCTTTATGCTAAAAAAAATTTCTAAGAAAATACAAGGGGTAAAAATTAAGTATTTATAGATGTAAAACTATTTGACTCGTAAATTTCCCTCGTATATCCAAAGTTTTATATCAAGAAATATGTGTAAAGAAATTATTTTATAAGGCTTTTCAAAAGGAGTTATAGTTCTTTTATATAGACTCATGTAAGGGCCGGTTCAGAACCGCAAACTAACCTAGCTCGTGAGAGATCGGGCTGAACCGCTCCCCTAAACTGCTTAAATTAGTGGTTCATAAATTTCGAGTCAGCCCGGTCGATTTACCTCCTAAAAAGAGAGAGAGAGAGGATAAAGGCTATTAAGTCAGAAAAAAATAATTGGATAATATATATTAGATCATAATATGTTAAAACTACTTTCTTTGCAATTATGAAAGAAAAATTTTTTAAAAATAATATCATTATACTAATAATAGATGACTAATTATAAATTAATTATGTATTAATGATAAATCGAAAATTCAATTTAAGTTAATATAAGTTTTTTTTTGTAAAATTTGTCAAATTGTTAAGGACTTGAATATGAGAAAAAGATAAAATTTGAGGAAAAAAATATAAAAAAGTTAGAATTACATTAAGTTGAAAATTAATTAAAAAAGTTAGAAATTAATAATAAATTAATACACTAAAAAAAGAGAGAAAGGGGGTCATGTCATTAGAATTTATTAATGTATTAAAAAAGAAATTAATAAAATTAATAAAAAAATAAATATTAAAAAAAAATGGTTTAAGAGTTAAACTTGCCTGGACCCCTTCCCCCTTCCCAAAGGGCTAATTACGATTCAATTGTGATTGAGCTTGTAAACCGATGATTCTAGGCATGGCTGGCTTGGTGGGCAGCTTTACTTTTATACATGTTTTGCAAAAATAATGGTAGTAAATTGAATGCTTTAAAGCTATATAATCGAGTTCGTCTTATGTGAATTAGGTCTACAATAATGACTATAAAATTGATTTCTATCTTAAATTGGTTCGTACGATAGAACTGTTATGATTTTACTGCTTAAGGTGTCAAACTTACCAATCCTTAAGCTTGGGAAAGAATAATCAGGATTCTTATCAATAAGGACATTACTAGTCTCTTGCACTAAATTTCAATATTCTTTGGACAAATTTGAAATAGGTGTCTTATGAGAACACTATCAATTAGCTGGTAGACTCTACTTTATGTGCAACTCTTATGTAGGACCTCCTACAACCGTAATACACTTACAAAGCTCTCCATCCTAATGCATTTGTGAAAAATGTTCAATTTTATTATCATCTAAATTCTTCACTATTTAAGAGATATGACTTTTTATGTTATTATAATGTTAAGGTCGTTGGATTTTTCTAAATATCATGTGATGTCATCATTATGTCATTATATTCTTTATAATCCCAGCTGTTAACTATATATGGTAATATCTTAGATGATAAATTGAGGAAAAATTAAGGAAAATAAAAAGAAAGAATCCATTTTTCAACTTGATAGTATCTCTTTACTTTTAGTCATGTAGCCTTTGAGTCGAAATTATTCATCTTATAACTATAATTGTTGCTTCATATTGTGCAATGGGAGTTTCGATATTTCTAATAAGCAGTTACATTTTTAGGCAATTTCTACTTATGGCTTCAAATTAATATTATGATGTAAAGTAACTAATTTATGTCTAGACTTGTTATATTTGACAAGACCTTGTTTTACTAAACTTTTGTCTAGTTGTAATTTTTATATTTGATTTTTTATGACTATGATTCTTATTTGTAAATGCTAATTTTATAATCCTACTGTATTTATAACTATTTTATAGATTTAATTACATTTTTTTAATCGATAAACCAATCCAACCAGAATACCAAACAAATTTATTAAATGAGTCTGGTTATGGGTTTGGTTTTTATACAATGGTTAATAAACTTTATTGAGTTATAGGTTGAGGTTTTCAAAATACAAATTCATTTAAATACTGATACGAGACACAACGGATTGAGAAGAATTGTTAACCCTATATGTTATATATAAAAGAATATGGTGGTAGTATTTCTAAAAATTATCCCTTATTATATTATCATTTATTCAAACATAACTAACTTATCCATTGGTACACAAGATATGTATTAACAAATGAATGTTTTCTTTTTGAACCCTAGATTCATGCCTTTGTATCACTTGTTCCTGAACACGTTTAATCGACGGTTTGGTCTATAGTCATGTGATATTGGGATGGATCGATATCTGTGGCAGGACATTCCTAGAGTTTTGGAATACTTTTTTTTTTCATTTTTTTTTCGGTTCCCAATCACTCAAAATCTTTTTACTTTCTTCTAATTTTTTGTCTTATTTTCATTAAAGAATAAAGCATTAAGATTGTAGTAATCTGGTAGCAGCATGAATTTTAATATTTTAGTGAAACTGACAGGTTTGAATTATTTCTCTTCAAGTTGTAATATTATTTAAAAAAAAAACACATAAGCAAAATCAAACTTCTGTATTTATTTATACTTTTTTTAAAAATTAATCTCTTATGGTGGAATAAATTAATTTACACCAAATAAGCTAATTAACGAGCATTGTTAGTCATATATAAGCTTTTATTTTCAATAATGTATTTGATATACATTGCATAGTTTTGTTCGATTGATACAATTTATTTATACTGCATATATTATATGAAAATTTTAAAATACAATCTTTTTATTGACAAAATGACTTAATCAAGAATTGAAACATGTCGAATCCCAGAAAACTTTATACACATCGAGACAAATTTTTGGCATCTCAGAAGGCCTTTGACAAGTAAAGAAATCGGACATCCCTAAATTTCTCTATGAAGTTAAATGGAATGATTCCATGGACTTTGCTTTGGAATTGGAACAATGAGCACATTGTACGCTAGTGAAATGGAAAGCAACATCTTGGCTAACAAAAATTTGACGAGTAACAAAGTCATACAGCTTATATTATCTTTGATTCGATGGATATCCTTAAAAATGTTTGTGGCGGGAGTCAGATGATATAAAACTTGTCTAACCGCTAAGGGTATAATCAAATTGAGCTTATAGATTAGATTTATTCTTTCTCATTATTAGCCAAATTGTCTATCGGTCAACTTATTGTTCAAAATTGGTATGTTCTAAATGAAAGATTAAAAGCTAATTTGTGAGAAATTTTTTGTATTTATTTATTTATTTTTATAGTAAATATGTTGGACTCATTTTCTTAAATCCTTGCCTACATGGTCAACTAAACATATTGAAATGGACTTTCATTATAGTAAAGATCATAATTTTAACATTTTTACCGGTTTTCTCACCATTTCTTATGTACCTTATGCTTAATAGTTGGCTGATAACTGAATAAGTGATATCATGACTAAAGTCATACGTGAAGAAGTTCGATTAAATTGTTTTTGCTCCGAGTTGCGTTTCTTACTTGTCTACCTATATATAAATATATATGTATATGTATGTATGTATATATCGTACTTCTAGAAAGTATATACTGTAACATAAACGGTCAAAAGTCATCAATTTGTTATATCTTTTACCCATTACTCATTAAGTCGATAATTCTGAAGAAATCTGATTATTACTATGCAATATTATGGTAGAAAAAGAATTAGTCTAGGAAAAGAACACATCAATGGAGAAAGAAGCAGGCCCATAATGTAAATGAACCAAAGAAAAAATTTGGGCTTTTTGGGCCTTCCTTATCAGTTCTGGCTCGCAGCTTTCTTTTTTCTTTCTTTTTTTCCCCTTTTTCTTAAAACTAAGATATTGACCGATTCTTTTGGGATAAAAATAGAAAATTATATATGTTCACAACTCTATTTCTTATATTTATTAATATATTTTGTTGATTATGTTCTTTAGTACTTTTTTTTACCAACTAAGTAAAAATTTTAAATGATAAAAGATTCGAATCTTAATCTCTTCCGATATGAGATTATTGGTAATATTATTAAACTATAATGGTTTTTACAGTTGCTTCGTACTTTAATCATCAAAACTATTTGGTGTGATATTCTAAGGCTAGTGAAAGTGAGTGATAGAAATCATAAGCATTGTAACTCCCACTTAAATGATGGAAGAGAAGCAATCATGGGTTATCTATAATATAAAAGTGGGAGAAAGACTCTAAAGTACTCAACTTTTATAGAATTTTTTTTTAATTAAGTTTATTAAATAGCCCTAAAGAGGAAAAAAGGGAAAAAAAAATTGAAATGGCAATTATTGTAATTTTTTAAAGATAATTACCTTCTTTTTTTTTTTTTTTCCCAACTATTCCAATGTTACAACTTCAAAATGGAGATAATCAAAATTGATCTATTCCAAGGAGATATTGGTATTCATATTTTTAGATTTTAATGGTTTTAACAAAGATAATTACCTTGATCTTATTAAAACCGACTCTAGTTAATTTTTCTTTCATTATCTTTATATACTTAATATCATGTTATTATTGTTGTTATATTATCTATTTTTTTTTTATTTTCAAAGTATAGACATCGCGCCCTGGTAGAGTATCATGCAATTATAAACCTTAAATAGAAGTTTTATTATGATAGGTGGCTTGCTGGCTTCTTCAATGTGGACTTTTATTAGCATATCAGTTGTCAACGCGATGATGCGACAAAGCCATGATGTGCCAATAAAATCATATTGTAGACGGACTACGTGGATCCTTAGCTAGATGTAATCTGTGAGTCCTTACACCTGAACGGACCCAACAGGTCCATGGATCAGATTCGGTTTGTACCTTAAGACATTTAGAGTTGTTGGGTCCATTATAAGTTCTACCGATAATAAATTTTTTGTTTTTTAAGAGAGATTAAAAATTGAGAAAATAAATCTAAAATTGAATTACAGTGAAAATTTTAACAAAGCAACAATTAATTAAGACTTTAGTGCTAGCTTGGTATATTATACATATATACTGTGATAAAAAAAGAGTTTTCCTTCCTCAATATTGTGAAACAAACGTTTTATATCTCTTATCAATTTTTTTATCTGACATTGCCAATAATACCACATTGTCGTGTTCTATAAATAGAAAAAGAAAGGACACGAAATCAAACGAAAAAAGAAATAAATAATAATAGCTAGAATATGATGTGATAGTTCATTCAATTTGAGTTGGGTGTACTATATCATCATCCTATGCTTGATATGATATTATAGGACTACCTAATAATGTGTAATGTAATGCAAGGTTAGTAATTCGCATTGAATGATTATTTTATGCTTGGTTTTATTCATTTTTTATGTTATGGCCAGTTATTAGTCATGTTTAATAACCTAAATCTTAATACGAGTTATTTAATAAGTACGCTTTGTATTAGGGCTAGGTTCTTTTATCAAGTAAAAGTCTACAATAAACCCTCGCATAATTATCATTAGTAAAATTGTTAAAAAACAACAATTTTCATAATTAAAGAAAAAATGGAGTAAACCTGATTAAATATTACAAAATGACTTATCCATTTGCTAAATCATGTCATGGTATTTAGCTATCTCCTAATGAAAACTAGTGTTGATATTCAAATTGAAACTATTACAAGAAACTAGCCTAAATATAAAATATCATTGTATCACAAAAAAAAAAAAAGAAAAGAAAAGAAAGAGCAAATATAAATCATTTAAAATCATCTACATACTTCTTTATTTTCACATTGTAGGTGTGAATAATTCAAGTATTCAATTTTTATGAATATACAAGGAGATAAGATCCGATAATATAAACTTGTTAAGAAATCGATATAACATTATTAAAAAAAAAAGAAGAAAGTTATTTTTGAATGTTTTTGGAATTGGAACATGCTTGAAACCACCATAGAACCTGAGGGTGCTTAGTGTAACCATGAATTTTTTCTATTTTTTCATAAATTTTAACTTCTATCCTTTTAATTGCAAATTTTAGTTACATTTCTTATTTCCATTTCACAAGGTTGCTTGTCAAATATCATATGGAACTTGAATGTTAAATGGTCTTTATGAAAAAAAAAAAATAATAAATAGTAATGCATAAGAGCAGGCATTAATAAAAGAAGATACAATTTGAACTATAATGGACGGTAAATAAGATTATTTGCTTATAATAACTCTTTCTCATTCGTTATTCCCTCAATATAAGAGAGAGTAGCCAAAATAATTAGTAGATAAAAAAAGAATTAATTCAGTTAGCAAATGGTATATTTTAGAGAATAGCATCCACATATAGTATATAATATCATTTTTTTTCTTTTAGCTTTCTTGATGAAAAAAATATAAAGTTATTATTTATTTATTTATATATATATTATATTATCTAATAAATTTTCTAAGTGCACATAAGTACTTAAACCGTACCTCTATGTATGTTAAAATATACTAGTAGATCATGTACCCATGTTGCAAGTGTATCGATAATTATATTTGAAATCATTAATAAAAATGATTAAAACATATTGTATTTGTAAGATATATCTGTAAAATATATAAAATAATTACGAAACTAAAGATTAACTATTTGAAAAAATATATTAAAAAACTTCTATATGTCTTTTGTGAAAATTTATATTAAGGTTTTAATAATTTATAAAATTTAAATCAAACAAAAAATAAATATAAAAATCTTAATATGCGTATAATTATTTACAATTTATGGGATATTGAGGCCGAAAAATTGATGCTATAGTGCTATTAGGAAGTATAAAGAGAAGAGAGAGAGAAGAAAGTGGATATCGAGAATAGTAAACAGTATAATTTTAGGATTGAAAGGGGTCGATGAGGGAGAGAGAAGGGAGGATTGAGAGGAAAGAGGAAAAAAAGGAAAGTGATATATTTATCAATTACTTATAATTTTAATATATCATTTTAATGTTAGGGTTTTTTTTATTAAATATTATTAAATAGAAGATAAATAAATAATTTTAAAAGTAACAATTACTTAAATCTTAAAGAATTTTAATAATATAGATAAGTTTTAAAATAAATATAAAGATAAAAGGTATTATCATAACCCCAACCAATCTTATAGAGAAAGTGTTAAGAAATAAATACCGAAACCACTAAACTTGTAGAATGTACTCCGTGACGGGCGGTGGAGGTTGTGTCACGTTCTATATTATTGTATGGGCAGGTAGCAGTAGTCAATCATACGACGATATCACAAGCTGCAGTTGGTCAACGTGATAACCCCCACTCAAAAACACTTCCCTACTTAAACAAAAAACCTTCACTTCACTTCACTTCACATCACCTTGTCCTGATATTTCTTTCCTCCCTGAAAACCTCCAAATCATGCCAACCACAGCACAAGGACACGTCGCTGTTCTAGCATTCCCTTTCGGCACCCACGCCGCCCCACTACTCGCCGTCATCAGCCGCCTGGCTTCCTCAACACCCAACGCCATATACTCCATCTTCATCACCGCATCTTCCAATGCCTCCACATTCAAATCCCATACCTACAGCAACATCAAAGCTTACGACGTGGGAGACGGCGTGCCAGAGGGCTATGTCTTCACCGGGAAGCCCCAGGAGCACATAGAGCTCTTCCTGAATGCAGCACGCCGTAACTTCGCTAAAGGAATGGAGGCTGCAGTGGCTGAGACCGGAAGGAAGGTGACCTGTTTGGTGACTGATGCTTTCCTCTGGTTTGGTGCAGATATGGCTAAGGAGATCCAGGTTCCATGGCTTGCTTTCTGGACTGCGGGGCCTGTTTCTTTATCCGCTCATATCTACACTGATATCATAAGGGAGAGCTTGGGACAGGGTCAGTTGATGTTCCATTGATCTTCGAATTTTTAGATATCTGCCATGATCGAATCTTGAAAATTGTCTAATCTGAATAATATATGTATATTACAGGTGGTATTTCAGGCCGCGAAGATGAAGCCCTGGAATTCATCCCAGGAATGTCCAGAGTGCGAGCGAGGGACTTGCCGGAAGGAATCGTATTCGGGAACTTGAACTCGGTTTTCTCATCCATGCTCCACCAAATGGGCAGAGCACTACCAGAAGCAGCCGCCGTGTTCATCAACTCTTTCGAAGAACTAGACCTCACCGTAACAAACGATCTGAAATCCAAGTCGAACAGATTCCTTAGCATTGGTCCCTTCAACTTGATAACCAAGCCATCACCTAGTAGTATTATTACTCCCGATGATAGCAGATGTCTGGTTTGGCTCGACAAGCAAAAGATCGCCTCCGTTGCCTACATAAGCTTCGGATCCGTCACGGTGCCGCCACAGAAGGAGCTGGTGGCGCTAGCGGAAGCCCTGGAAGCCAGTGAATCACCCTTCATCTGGTCCCTCAAGGAGCAAGCGCATTCCCAATTGCCACTAGGGTTTTTCGACAGGACGAAAGAACGAGGACTGGTGGTCCCTTGGGCTCCCCAATCCGCTATCCTCTCGCACCGCGGGGTCGGCGTGTTCATTACACACTGTGGATGGAATTCTTTGCTGGAGAGCATAGCAGGAGGGGTTCCGATGATATGTAGACCGTTCTTCGGCGATCAGAGGCTCAACGGCCGGATGATATCGGATGTGTGGAATGTGGGAGTGACGGTGAAGGAAGGGATCTTCACTAAGGATGATGTGGAAAGGGTTTTGAAGGGTCTGGTTCAATCACCAGAGATATGGACTAAGATGAGGGAGAACATGGTTCTCCTACGGCGACTCGCTCAAGCTGCTGTGGGACCTAGTGGCAGTAGTACCCAAAACTTCAGGGTGTTACAGGATATGTTACCGAGCAGCACCTGCTAATAGTCTTGCAGCTTGCATCTTCTCTCAAATTTCATCTTTTGCCTCCATTGGAGTGACTGAGTTCCCTTAAATTGTCCATTTGTCATGCTCTTTTTCTTTCCTGTTTTTTTTTTTTTTCAATCTGATTCCATTTCTAATAGATGATCTTGTAAACAGAATTATTAAGAAAAGGAGGGAACAGATGGAAGATTGTGTAGCCAATTGGAAGAAAATTTGGAAATACGATATTCTTTTTTTCTAAAAATGCCCCATACTGTAAATAAACTCATCGTTGGATGTATAAATATGGACGCACGTAATGGTAATCTTGATGGTGAGAATTCGTCTTAGTGTAAAAAATATTTTTGCCTCTACAATTTATCCCTTCAACTTATTATAAACTAAGTGAGAATAGATAAATAAACACAATACAAATAGCATCATATCATAGCTACATAATAAGTTATCAATTTAATCACAATATTCCTTGGTCTATCTAAGTAATGAAAAAACGTAACAAGCTTGTACCATACTTGTGCACATGGCATGCATCTATATTAATATCCTAATCTAGCCCAACAGTCATTCGTATTGTCAAATTCAACTACTCATTTGAACACAAAACAAAATCTAGGAACCTTACAGTGTAATAATGAGTTGCTAAAACCTAACCTAGCACTAACCACATGAAGTAGTTAGGAATGCAGTTCTATGTACTTGAAAACTTAATTTTTGTAAATCAAGTGCTTCACTTGATAAACTTAGCTTTCTTATAAAACCTCAAATTACATACCTAAGGTTAGATAACCTAACCTCTCAGCTCAGGTTTTAAGTCAAGTGAGCATAAAACTAAACACAGAGAGCATAGCACCTAAGTATTCTAAATAATAACATCAATATTAAAGCAGTATATATATGTATGGCAATCCCAACTTCATCAATAACCAAGTATATTCAAGTATAAAACTAATATGAAGCGCCCGCACAGTAATTGATGCATCATATAGATGTCATACTAAGGCACTTCATATACATTGATACCGGTATCTTAGTCTAGCTTAGTTTCTCATCTCTTGAGCATCTGGATACAAAGTCCAAAAACCTAAGGTAATAAGGAGTTGATAAAACTCAGCTTAGTTGAAACCACATAAAATAGCCAAAATTGATTGAGCAATGCATCTCTTTATGCTTAAAACCTAGCTTAGCAATATCTTAAGTTGAGAAAGATTAACTTGTAGGTCTATTTCATGCTATGCCATGCCATGAATGCACTGAGACAACATATTGGTTCCGAATCAACCTAACAAAGTACAGTTTCCACCAAGTATAGTTTCTAGGTTAATCAAGGCAAGTATGAATTCTGCCACAACTAAGAAAATGGCAATCGAGCCTTGCTTTCAGCTAAGCAATTAAATATCATAATTGCATATATGGTACGATAGAGAAATCACAACTTTTACACAAAGTCAAGTCATCTCAACATTTGTTTAATATCATCTAAGATTTACCAAGTCATAAATATATTATGATCAATCATCATATAAGGGTAGATGCTCTCATAAGCTAAGTATAATTACATTCACTACAGTCAATCAAGTTACATTTCCAATGAATATCAATCCACTATCAGAAACATGAAATACCGGATCTATAATATACTAAGCAAAGGTTTATCACAAAGCATATTAGTTAAGAGTATAAATACTCCAAGCCATGAAGCATACTTAAGTGAATCTTATAGCAACACATAACAAATAGAAAAATGATCTATGTTTTTAGCTACCACATAACACAAAACAACCAAGCAAGAGGTACTCACTTGGCTTTGGCAGTATAGTGATATGCTAATATAGTTGAGATATTACTAAGCTAAATTTTGAGCATATAGAGATGTATTACTCAATCAATTCTGACCCTTTCATGTAGTTTTAGCTTAGCTGGGTTTTGGCAACTCCTTATTGCCTTAAGTTCCTGAACTATATATCTAAATGCCCTAAAGTGTCGAATAATCCAATGAGAAGCTAGGATATCAGTATTGGTACGTGTCATGTGCATTAGCATGCCATTCGTATGATGCATCAATCGTTGCATGGGTGCTTAATATTAGTTTGATACTTGAAAATGCTTTGTTATTGTTGAAGTTGGGATTATCAAATATATGTAATGTGTGTGTGTGTGTGTACATACATATATATATATATATATATATATATATATATATATATACATTACTTTAATAGTGATGTTATGATTTAGAATACTTGGGTGCTGTGCTCTCCTTATTTAGTTTATACTCATTTGACTCAAAACGTGAGTTGAGGGATTAGCTTATCTAACCTTGGATATTGAAGACGAAGCAAGTTAGGCTTTAGAAGCAGGATTAGATAATCGAGAACGTTTAGTTACAAAGTTTTGCATCAAGTTCTTGAAAGCAGCTTTGTAGGAAGGTCGTTCACTGCTACTTTTAGGTTTCTAATATTAAGGTTCTTAATGTAAAAGTTTTACAAGGTATTCACTTCACTGAATAGAATGGAATCATGGAGGAATGGAATCACAATTACCATGGAATGGAATAACCCCATCATAGCTTATTACTTTATTAGGTTGAAAAAAAAAAAGGCCATTTAGAGAATAAACCAGCAATAAAAGCTAAAATACCAACTTACCTTAACAACTAATAAGAAGAATAAGGTAAAAAATTAAAAAAAAAAAAAGGAAAAACACTACACCCTTCTTCTTTAGCAACAAACAAACAATAGCACTGATTAAGTTTGCTCACAAGAAAAGGAGATACCCAAGAAAGGATTTGAGATACCTAGAGCACCACTTTAACGACTAAATGTGCTCACAAGAAATCATAGCTATTGCTTCACAAGAAGTTGAATTTGAGATTCTTGATGGCAAAGAAATCATAACTGTTACTTCATTAGGACAGACCTAAAACCACTTTGACAACTAACAAAAAAATCAAGATGCACTAACGAACAAACCAGTGCACCACTTTCATCGAACAAACTAGAGCATTAGCAACACTAATAAACAAATCGAATATGAGATAGCCAAGATGCAAACAACTAGAGCACCAATGAACAAACTAAATCTACAAACACCAAATAACAAATCATAACATGCACCACTTTTAGCGAGTAAACTAGATCTCTACCTTCCTTTCCAAGTAGGTGGGTCAAGGTCCGATGACTCTTTGTCACCTTGTTGTTAAATCAAATTTTTACGTTCTTGTTAAACCAGATCTACAACTTAAGAACAGTGAAAGGGTGTACAATCTTAAGGGACTTTGATATGGTAAGAGAGAGAGCATACACCGGAGTGAGAGAGAGAAGAAGAAAGCTTAAAAAGAGAGAATAGATTGGAGATAGAGAAAAGAAGAGAGCAAATGAAGGTGGTAGTAGGTGGTTGATGGCAATGGTGATAAGGGATAGCAATGGTGGCGATGGTGAGTGGTGGTGGTAGGTGTGTGGCAAAATTGCGATGGTATTGTGTTAAAATTGAAAGGGGCAAGGAAAGTAATATTTTCAAGGAATCCCAATCATTTGGTTTATCAAAGGAATCATGATTCATTATCTTAAAGAATTGCAATTCATTAAAAGTAAACAAGATAATAAAAAAAAAATAGTAAGGAATAAGGAGGAAATGGCAAGTAAACGCACCATTAGTGTTTTATCATTATGATTGTATTGCACTTCATGTTGATGTAAGAGACTAGCACTTTTTTTTGGGAGGTCGGTAGGGGTGGTCAGGGTGGGGGTTGGGATTAATGGATTTTAGCATAAATTGAAGATTGGTGTTCCTTATGATCAGAATTAGAGAGAAATGTTGAAGCAAATATTAAGCACAACATAGTTAATCAAAACATAGCAGTTTATGTATGTAAGGCCTATAACCAACCACTTGGGGTTCCAATCGGTTGAAAAATCCGATCAAGCCTAAATTATAAAGTAAAACTAGAAATATTAGTAAAAATGATTTCGTAAGTTTGAATTTAAGAAAATAAGCAATAAAATAAAAGAATATAAAATTTCCAAATTTTAAGTATATAACTAGTTATTTATCGAAAATGTGTAAAAGGCATTCCGATAACTAACGAATCGTCAGAGATAAATTATATGTATACTAAAAATCATAAAATAACATAAATAATATTTAAGAATATTTATTTGTACCATATATGAATTTACGTGCACTGTACGTACTTGGCCACGGAGGATGAAGGACAACAATAAGTGGCTCAATCCGAGCTTTTCCAAGCACCAAAATCAATGGGTGAGCTCAATTTGGTGCAAATTTTATTAGGGAATGAGGGGTTAGAATCGACACTGCAGCTTATGGCGGCGGTTCAAGGCCGCAGTTGATGGTGGTTGATGGGGGTGTTCAGTTGGTGGCTTATTGGGTTTGAGTGAGTCTTTGGGGTTGGGTTTTGAAGTGTGGGGAGCGCAATCATAGGGTTAGTTTAAGGCTATGGTGGTCAAAGGTAGTAGATCAAGAAAGGGATTGCGATGGTTAGGGTTTCACGAAAACCCTTAGTGGCCAACATGCTAGAGGCTATGACAGGGTATGAGGGTGATTAGGTTCATCTTCTAGGAGTATGGGGGTTGCGGCAATGGTGTTGATTCCATCTAAGAGCCACTACGGCCAAGTTCCGAGCTATAAAGAGAGAGGGGGTTACGGTTAGAGAGAGAAAACAAGAGGGAGAGGATTTGTGAGTAAATTTCTTAATTTGTAGCTCGTTGTGTGTTCAATGAGCTCTCTTAACACCCTTTTTATATACCAATTTAACCCAGAAATTATAAAAAGCTCGAATTGAACTTGAATGTAAATGCTCGAAAATTAAGTTTTTTTTTTTTCGAATTTTCAACACTTATTTAATCCTCACAAAGACTGAATATGGATGTGTTTCTTATACTAATTCATAGTAGGCCATTGTAAGCCCTAAAGCTAAGCCAAGTAACCATAGGTTTGAGCTTAAAACCCAAGATTTAGGACGATCGGCTAAAGGATCCGATCAAACCCAAATTATAAACTATTTAGCAAAATACCAGTAAAAATGACTCTGTAAACTTAAATTTAAGAAAATAAGTAATAAAATAGGAGACTATAAAATTTTCAAATTTTAAGCATAATAACTGCTAATTACCGAAAATGCGAAAAGTGTAATATATTAACTAATAAATTATTAGAGATAGATTATATGTATACTAAAAATTCTAGAATGACCAAAATAATATTTAGGAATGTTCACGTGTACCCTACATGTATTTACGTGTAGATAAAAATACACGTAATTACTAAAATTGGCCGAAAACTAAGCAAATAATTAAAGAAAAATACAAAATAATTATAGAAAAATCAGAAAAAATCAGAAGAGGATAAGCTGCAACAAGATTAGGTCGTGACAGAAAAAGAAAAAAAATAACCAATAGGAATTGGACAAACAAAAAGCCAAAAATGAAGGAATTGGGGCAAAATCCCATCAAATTAATGCACATTAAATTATACAATTGTCTATAAATAAGGAAAAAAATTCCAGAAGTCATTTGGCCAGTTTGAAATCTGAGAAAAATCGAAACACTGAAAAAATCGAGAGAAAATCCAGAAAAAAAAAAAAGAAAACTGTGCAGATTAGCAAGGTGAACTAAAACCACTACCCACCACCACCTGGGACCGAACCATCACCACCACCCTACATTAGAACCACCGCCTGGACCGGCCGACAGCCTTGGACCGGGTTTGGACGGCCAGAAAGCTTCGAACCGGTTAGTCATTTATTCACCCCGATTTTTGTATAATTTTGTAAAATTAGTTATTTTGCCCAGAAAATTATGAAACTTGTCACTCTGAGGTTTTATTGTATGTAGATTTAGGGAAAAATATTGATTTAGTTTAATTATGTCTGGAAATATAGGGTCCTTAACAAATTGTTCAAAACCGAGCATGATTAAACCGGAAATTAAATAGGCTTAGGGATGTAGTTTGGGGCTCAAAATTTTTCTGTAGGATTCTCATATGATGTAGAACAGTGCTATGAAGCCATTTTTTTTAATTAATTTTCGAAAATTTTAAGTTAATTTTTAGCCCTAAAATGATGGTAAAATTGGGTGATTTAGGATTAATTAGGTGATTAGGATGTTAATTACTGATTTGGATCTTAATTAGATGTTTAGGGAAGTTAATCTCTGCAGTGGAACCCTAATCCTAGCCTTTAGGTACTAAGTATGGTTAATTAGGGAAATTAGGTAAAGAATATAAGAAATTAGGAATATGTAAAAGTGTAAATTAATAAATCTAAAAAAATAAGGTTATTTAGATAATATTATAATTGAAATCGGAAAAATAATAAATCTGAAATAATATTTAATTTTAAGTAAATATCTCAAAATATAAGATTTTTACACATCGGGAATAAATCCGATACCACAATTCGGGTTAGCGTGTATCGAATAGTTTAGAATACCAAAATTACGACCCAATAGGATATTTGAATACCCGAGCATAATGTGATTAATGTCACATTGGGATTCGAGCTTAATTACGACTTAGGAATTAAAACTAGAATCTAGTTTAGGAGCCGAACCCCGAAATAGGATACAACGAATCATTAATACGTTATAGGTATACACGAGGAAAATGAGTTACATTATAAATTAGAATAAGAATCCATAAAATATAAGTACTAAAAGGACCTATTTGTAGTTTAGGACACCTAGAAACAAATCAGCTCGCGACTAAAGGATCGAGCAATCGAGTAAATTCAAGTAAGTTGGGTTATTGCTTATTGTAATAGAGTACTAATTTTGTAGTACTCGGAGACTTAAGCTTGTATATGATTGTGATTGTAAATAGTTTACGCATGTGCTTGATGTATCTGAATTCGTGCTGGAATTTGTACTGTGAATGATTTTGTGACTGATTGAATTGGTATGAACTTGTTGAACACCCTAACCGGAATTTAATCTTAGTCGACCCTAATAACCGAAAATGTCATGCATTGCAACCCGTTATGGGATCATAGGATTCTCCAACCAAATACCGACCCCTTCGAAAAGGATAGCGCAGGATTGCAAAATAGTCCCTTCTTCATCCTCAGTCGAAATAAGTGACAGGAGAGGAGGTCGCGGCGAGGGTGAAGTCAATGGTTCGAAGGTAGTCGCAGGAGGAGCGAGGTCTCCATTGCACAAGCCTGGGTTTGGTTGTGAGCTGCTGCATAACATGGAACTCCTCAACCCGGATTGGAGCGGGTGAAATTTCTATGATTTCACAACGGACCGGACTACGTTGTGCGATGACACTTGATTGTTGCATTGCATGAAAATAATTGTTTGTTAACCTTGTTTGTGCTTGTATGCATTCATGAGTCTCCAATTTAACTTACTGAGCTGTAGTTGCTCATACCCTTATAGATCCTTTTGCAGGTTCTGATTTGTGATCACTACAAGTACTATGCCGCCCTACAATTACCCAAAGGTTAGTCTTTTTGAAGCCAGGGGAGTGAGGTCCAAGATATTTAGTAAAATGTATAACTGGACTGACCTTATAGTTAAAGGTTAAAGACTGATAGTTATTCTGTAAATTAGTAGACTGTGGTGATTATGTAAATTTTCCTGGGAAGCTCTGTGGACTTATTTATAATTATATATGTTTAATAGAAATTTGTGATATTTATCATGATTGTAGTATAATTATTAATCGAACTGTTTACTTCAAAGCGAATGGTCATCGACGCCTTGTGTAGATTATCTCTATGGTAGGAACTGTGAGGCCAGTTTCTATCATAGAATGGTTTATACGGCGGGACTGTTGCGACTTCGCGACTTCGGGGCGTAACAGCCATGCGGTAAACAAGATTAGTGCAAGAAATTACGTGTGTGTGTATGTAGCGAATTTGTGTAAAAATTGGAGCTAAAGTAAAGGGAGTGGATTGTTTCGGCTGGGAAAGTGGAGGAAAATCAGGAGAAAATGAGGGAAACTGAGAGAAAGAGAAGAAAAATACTAACGTAGTGCCACGTTAGTTAACCCAACTAATCCCAATTTGCCATGTATCATCATGTAACACGTAGCATGCCACATGGCAGTACGTCATCCAATCCGATGATGCCACGTGTTATGACAAGTAGCGTAATCAGCCATGTATCATCACGTAACACGTGGCATGCCACGTGGCAGTACGTCATCCAATCCGATGATACCACGTGTCATGACACGTAGCGTAATTAGATCCTGACATACAGTAGTCCCTGATGTGAAAAAAATGAAAAGAACTTTATATGCTCACTCCAAGATTCGAACTCTTGACCTTATGCTCGTACCCAATATCAAGTCCAAGTATTTATCCATTAGGCCGTTAGCCTATGCGTTGTCTATATGTACAATTAAATTACACATATGGACTAAGTTAACGGCTGAACTTTTAAATCTATTTCAAAACTAAAAATATACACTAATAAAATGTTATTTTCTAAAATCTTTTATTTTTTTCAATTTTTTGTAATTTTTTCAACTTTTCTAACTTTTTTCAAATTTTATTTTCTAAACTTCTTATTTTTTTAGGTTTCTTTCTGGATTTCTTATTTTTTATATTTTTCCAAATTTCTTTTTTTTGTGCTTTTTCTTATTTTTTTCATTTTTTTTTATTTTTCTAAAACTTCATTTTTTTATTTTCTTTAATTTCCTACTTTTTTATGTTTTTCCTAATTTAGGACCTATTAAGGAAATAAAATAAAATAAAGAGAACGAAAATTGGGTGTTTACAGGCATTGGGTGTTTTATGTTAAGGCTTGGACCTCTCTCTCGGGAATTTCCCTGTTTCAAATAGCTTTGGAATGTTGACATTTGGACAGTAGCATGAAAAGTTGGGAGCTAGCTTCATTGAAATGTAGTAGAGGAAAAGAAGCTAACGTGCATTGGATCAACAAAATGAGGAAATTAACGATGATTTGACAACAACTTTAGTTATAGAGACACGGGCATATTAAGTTCAAAAATACTATAAGTATGTTATTGATTGAATCAGTCATAGGACGTAAGAAAAGGATGTACTCTATATGGGTGCCTAGCTCATCTTTTGACATTTCAAAAAGGATAATATATCTTTCATGATAAGCAATAGAGATGAAAAGCAATGAATGCAATGATATTGAAAGAGTATGTGAAGTATGCCTTGTTAGATTTTAACCTTAAGGAATTACTTTGTTTTGAATTGGTCTAGAGTACTATCTTTGATGGAATGTGACATGTGAGTCAAATGGAAGAAGCAAAATACTTTATTTTCATGACAAGTTCAAGCTTTAATTTGGAAGCAGCAAGCTCTAGAATTATTCATTACAATATACTTAATGCAAGATCAAAAATCAAAAAGTGATTGTAAAGTAGCTAGAGAACTGAAACAAATACAAAAGGAGCAAGCAAACAACTTTCACAAATGGGGCTCAAAAGAAAAGAATGAAGGGGAACTTGTATTCTTTCTTGAGGCGAGCATCAATGTTTGGTATAGGAAGGACAATAAAGTACATCAACAAGCTAAAAATTATGCCTCTTGGATAGCAAATGTATGAGACTAGTCTGTGATTAGAGATTCCTACGTAATCGAACTTACTTTAGGAAAAACTATAGCATTTGGAGTGGTATATCATTAGCTCTTCATTTGTGAATATCTAACCGGGCAACACACTAAGCAATGAAAGAACGTCTCAAGCTAGTGTATTCTATTCGGTTACATGATTCACACATAATTATGAAGAAAAGGAAAATGAAGACAGCAAACATTCGAAATGAAGACAACCACTTTAATAAGACATAAAGTTATGCTATGAGGCAATTTGAAGACAAGACATAGTAGATCAAATTGCTATCATAACTAGCTCATGCTAAGATTATAAGAGTAGCATTCATCAAGAGCAACAATAGTAAATAAATTTAAAACAAAGGGGAATGGTAAGGAAGAGTACAAGAAGTCAAGTGGCGAAAAGTAAAAGAATCAAAGCTTACAACCTAAAAACAATCAATTAATCTCTCCTCTCTTATTGGCCTCTAAATTCCATTGTCAGTTTAACCATAGCTACTGGTTTAGTAGCTTTATTCTCCTCATCTTCTCCTCTAAGCGCGGCTTCAAATTCACTACAACTTGTGGCTCTAAGATCTTCTAGCTCTAAGCTTCGTTCTATACTCCAAGTTATTCTAAGTGCAACTTTGGATCCACTATTGCTATTGGGTTCTAGTAATCTCCATTTCTTCTTTAGCAACTTTGACACTCTACTCATTTATTCTCTAATGGTGTTCAAATGTTAGTCTTTGAGCTATGATGATGATAACAGTAGCTAGAATAGTATTTGATTCTCAATTTTCAGAATTTCAATCTTTAATCATCTGTCTTCAAGTGAAATATGGAAAATATGATAAGGATAATATGTGTATGAGACATATTAGAGAAAATAAAATATGTATGGACCAAATAGAGACAGAAAGCATGTGTAAGGATTTGGAGAAGCAAGAAATAGGAAGACAGAACAAAAGAAGAGTTGGGAGTGAATATGATAGCGGGTTGTATAGTGAAAAGAAAATGAATGGAAATAAGTGAGGTGATGACAGAAGGAAGGAGCTAATGATTGAAAGCTGGTGAGTGCTTTAGTAAATGGTTGAAAGAAAAGAAGAAAGAAGTATAATTTTTATAGTTAAAAAAAGAAAAAGAAAAAGGAGAAAGCAGAAAGGAGTTGACACAATGAATGAACAAGAGCTAAAATGGAAGACCAGAAGCTACAATGATTTATGTAGCAGAAAAAAAAAAAAACAAGATGAAATGAATGAATATCATGAATGGAAATGTGTCTGGAAAGTATACTTCAATAGTGTTTTCTAAAAAATAAAGGTGATTTGGTTATGATAGTTGCCATCTGGTAAGAAAGCTTCTGGCTAAGAGTTGTATGACCGCATCAAATAGAGGGGGGTAGGGGGGTGGGGGGTGGTGTTATGGATAATTCTAGAAGGAGAATAATTGAAAAATATTCTCCAATGCACTAAGCACCAACCAAGAGATGACACTACATCCTTTTGTCATGTATCTGTACAATTTTAATGCCCTATGATCTTATCCATAATAAGTTGGATTATTCTACCAGTGACACCTCATCAATCAATGTTTTAGTTGATCATACTCCAAAATCGATACAATATGAGGGTGTCAGCACTTGCTTTTATGATAAAAATGGAGGTCTTGCGTATGCATTGTGTTGATAAATGACGTAGTGGGCAACCTCCAAAAAGAGAGAGAGAATTACTTGTCTAGCTTACAAAATGGAAAAAGGAGAATATTCTATTTTTTTGTCTACAATGTCAAGTTTTAAAAGAATTCTTTTATCTTATACATGCTACCGAAAGAGCTAAAGAATGTTATAGCATCTTTATTCATTTACATTACCTGACTTCAACATTTTAATCAATTTTGGGCGTGATGATGTGACCTTTAGGTACTTACACTCATTTAATTTAATAATAAGAGTAGAAGTGGTATGAGGTAAAAAAAAAAAAAAAATTAATGATATATTACAAGTAAAATTTAACTCTTAAGAAAGTGTCACGAGTAAGGGAGGTAATGATTCTATTTCCAGAGTTTAAAAAAAAAATTGGAATTGATCAAGCATTGTGATTCAATGAAACAAAGATCACCTCCAACAAATTGTTGCCACTATCATATATCATAGATGTGCTAAAAGAAGAATAAAAGGAAGACAAGCAAACATGTCTATCAAGTGATAAAGCTTACTATTTAGTCCATGGGAAATTATACTTATACATGAAAATCCAGCATTATATTTCATCAAGAAAGATGGAATGACACAAGAACTAGTGTTCTCAACATGAAGAATTATACCCTAGAAAATAGAGAGGGAAAAAGGAAAGTGTATTTTGATTCAAGTGATTCAAAGGCCATCATGCCCAAGTCAATGGGGATACTTAAGGAATATGAAGCAAACAATTTGTGAATGATTTAGCTAAAGCCTTCAACTAATGCATATCAAGGTGAAGATCTTACAAGAAGAATACTCTTATACGAGAAGAAAATCAAGGAAATATTGATACGTAGGGTGTCACGTCTCGAAAAGGTGAAATCGTAACAGTCCCACTATATGAGCCATCCTAAGATAGGAACTAACCTTACAATTATTGTTGCGAACCATGACCAATAACAGATAAGGCTGGTCACTGGATGAGTTCAGGCTTGCAAAAAGCTTGAAAATGATTAATGGGGAAAGTACTAAAGGGGAAAAATGACGAATGGAATAGTAAGCAAAACCCACAAACACTCCAAATGATATGACATACCAATGGAACTTCTAATAACTCACGGTATAATTTGATGTGATGTACGAATCAGTCCGGTAAGGTTACTCGCCACTTAACTTTGCTTAAGAGATAAGATAATAATTATGCCAAGAGTAAATAAACAGAGTGTTTACGCAAGGAAAAAAAATTCTTAAAAGTGTATTGAGGATGATCTTCCTTATAGCTACAAGTACAAGGGTATTTATACTCATAACTTATGGCAATTTGCCTAAAAAGGAAAAGACAAAAAAGGGTATTTACTAAGGAAGTAATGTATAAGATACAAAAGGGTAAAAATAAATATATAAGAAAAGCAATCATTGGTGTAACGGATTCTGCATATAATACTGTATACATGGTGATGCCACATTGGCGAGGTCATTAGAGGATGCGGACAAAATGTATAGACAGACGGCTTGTCTAAGCAAAGATGGCTTAATCAGTTCGAAGTCTCTTTCTTTCGGTTTCTTGGCAAAGAAAATGCTGAGTAATTGGTTTGCTTGAGCACTAGTAAGTAATCTTCAATTCGACATACAAAAAAATGGGCAGTCATACGACTCAACATGAAAGGTGACTCTGCAAAGAAATACTTGACCTTGGTAGAGGTCGGTTGGAACAGAAGGATTCGTCGTGTCAATTTCTCTAATCTTTGAGCTCAGCTGCGGGTTAGAAGTTCGGTAGCTTAATTTCCATCAGCTGCTATCTTAGACCTAGTTCACACTAGGCATACTCAACCTTACTCCTTTGAAGCATCTAATTCAATATCAATTTGATATAAACTTTAGAATAATTTAAAAAAAAATAAACTCGAAATTCAACTTTTCAAAGAGTGATAGTAAATCCTATAGGTATTTGTCATTTCATATACCAACTAGAATACTGAAAACTACTAAGGCCCTTAAGGAGCTCTATGTAGTTTTCCTTAAAAGTTAAGGAAGTCAATGCTAAGGACAACAATCAACCATTTCTTGTTTATACCTCACTCCCTGTCCCAATTTGCTAAAGCTTTAGTTTTAGGTAAGTGCTTGTAATCCATTCGGAACTTGCAAAACAAACTATATGAGAATGAGCGACAACTTGCTTTGTAAGTGGAGTAGAGACAGAAATATGCATTCAGCACATCATAAGTAGAGTTTTCAATCAAGTTGGTTAGATATAATACATGTACAAACAAATGTCATCGCACGATGTTATCTAATCCATCGTGAGATCAGAGAAATTATGCGTACTTTAATCCAGGTTAAAGAGATTGACATTACGCACTCGTGAATTGAGACTAAATTGGACTTATGTAATGGAGAACACCTCATCCCATGACCGCCTTCAAACCACGACCCTCAACCTTATCGCGACATCATTTCCTGTCACTTAGTTCAGCTAAAGCTGGGGAAAGAACCATTTTAACTATCTTTATTGAAGGGAGTCCGTGTTTAGCTCGAGAATCTTAACCGTTATCTCTAGTGAGTTACGATGCATATCAGGTTAGATGTTAAATCAAGTTTGAGTTAGTTCATTTTTAAGGTGATGAACTAAGCTCAAACAATTCAAGCATAATAATATTCGCAGAACTACCATAACATGGAGCTCGGCTTCCATCACAGCAAATCAAAACTCAACCACAAGTGTTGCATACGCATAAACTACTAACTACAATCACAAGCTAATTCATACCAAAGTCCTTAGATATTCGGAAATAATATCTCAAAATACTGTGAAGTATTGATCTTACTTACTTATACCAAAGCTTACTCCAATAAGTCTAGGACATCAGGGCTTTACTCACTTAGAAGCCCTATATATACCAAAACTCATATTAAATTTCCTTAAGATTTACGACAACGTTAAGGTTTTATCTAGTATTTAGTTGAGATATTATTTATATAGTTATTCAGTAGAGTTCTGTATCATATATTTATATACATACACATTATATACATATATATACACACATATATATTTTAAGTATTTTATTTCATCATTTGATTATAGCAATTTACTAAGTAATATCTAATATATGCAATTTACTACTACTTCTATTATATCGTTTCAATTATATCGAAACGTATTTACTATTATTTATATTACATTTTAATTATGGAAAGATCGTCGTAAGACGATATTTTCCTTAATATTACAGAAAACATTTGTTTTATTACCTAAAGTGATTCGGTTTTAGTAAAGTTAGTATCATGGAGTTTATATGAACTCAACTATACATGTTACGTGTTTCATTTAAAAAACTGTCTCTAAAGAGTATTTCAAATTTTAGTATATAAATAAAGTTGTATAGCAACTAATATCATATTAATATCGTATTATGTAATGAATAATATATTTTCACATAATTTTGCAACAAAATATAATAAGCCATATATACTCAAATTTTACAAAAATAATGATGTTAATTTTGTAAGAATATAAAATTCTATTTTAATAGTTCAAGTAAATGATTATTACTAGAGATCCCTTCATTTTAAGAATCAGTGTTAATAATATACAAGTCTTACAGTTATCAATATTATAAGTTTATAGTTCGAAAAGAGTGAAATGGTATAGATAAAATACTTTAATTTAGAAAAATAACGAGATAACGAATATCTTTTTTTTATAACTATTAAATATCAATTAAAAAACAAAAATGATAATTATGCAAATGAGGTTACCTGAAAATATCGGATGTTGGAAAATTTAAATCTTCTAATCCTCTATTCTTCTTCTTCTTTTTTTTTTTTTTTTCCGCATCCTCCATTTCTCTTGTCCTCTCTCTCTCCTTCTTCCCTTCTTCCTCTCTTCTCCCTTTCTCTCATCTCCCCTAATGCTTTCACCGAAATGGCTAAAATGCCATATTTATATAGGCGGCAATTGCACCACCTAATTAGAAGGCGGTTAATTTTTTTTTTATATAGTTATTTTAATAAATTTATTATATCTTATTCAAAACCTATCCTAATTCCTAGAAAATTCAAAAAATATTCTTTCTTTTCATCACTAGCATTATTAATAAAGAATAATTCATAGTCAAAATTTTACTTTCCCAAGTATCGTTATTTCGAGTGAGTTTTAACTTAATTACTAGTAAAAATATTAGTAACGTATAATATATAGTTAAGTTATATTAATTATTTAGTACTTATTATATACGTCTTATATGATATTTTACTTACTAATATTAATTATTAAAATCACGTAGTTGATTCTAAAAGCTTTATCCTCAGTTATATCTAAAATTATGAAACTCTAATTATAGCTATTAGATTCAATAAACTTAATATTTGTAAAAAAGCTTCATATAAATGAGTTTAAATTGATATATTAAAGTTATACGGTTACTTTGTTTAAATTTTCTCCTAATCATAAGAATTTAATTTAATTCTACGAACCTTATTATAAATAATTTCTAGAATGTCTCTCAAGTACTAAATTTTTCAATTAATTTCTTATTAATTTATATGATTTTATATCTATGTTTAGATGTAATTTAAACATTCTCACACCTATGAATACTTTTAATCAATCTAATGAAGAGGGAATATCCAGCTAATTAGGTTTATACTAATTCAATTATTTTTGCATATTATCTTATATCATTAGTAATATTATTATACTCATTATTTTATTGTTAAGACCTGTATTCTTATGATTACTAATAATATTAGTATAAACCATTTTATACCAATGGACATAACTTATAAGTATTTTTTTTTATAAAGGATATAAATTATATGAAAGCTAGCAGGTCAAAGTTATGTGGCATTACATATGATATATTTTTAGACTTTCGGGTTAATTTACGAATCTATTTATTATATATACTGAGTATATTTATAAAAATACATATATATTCATATAATATATTATCTTATATTATTTCCTTTTATAACTTAATTAACTTATCTCTAAAGTCTCATAGTATTTTAAGCTCAATTTTAAGAGTTTCGATGGGTTTTACGCTATACTAAATTACTATACTTTTAAGGCTAAAATTAGATTTTTAGGATATTATTTTTAAAATCTAACTTTACTGAGTCATTTCAACTAACTTTTTTAACCTAATTATAAAGTTCGGACTTAATTGAAGAAATTTTTCTAAAAGCCCTAAATCTAAATACAGTTACCCTAAATGCAACTTTAAAGACTCACATAAAGTAAATCTTGACTACTTTAATTATATTTTTTATATTTAATTATATTTTTTACTTTCAAGCCTGCAAAAATTCCTTAATAAGGTTATCATATTCCTCGTAAATTTATAATATAATCGAGTTACTTTCCTAAAAGCCTTCAATTGACTTTTGAACTTAATTATACAAGAACAAGGCCTTCCCTTAACATTCAAATATTCATGTCTTAATTACTAATTTTTTGCATATCACATGAGGTCAGCCCAATTAGATTGCTAATGTGAACTTATCATATAAATTTAACTCAACAAAACCAATAACTTATGAAGATCAAATTAGAGAGATGAATTAACTCAGAAATAGGCAACTTAAAGAAGATTTATTTTAGTATTGCTGTGAGGGCAATGTATAACTCAATCTAGTCAATACAAGACACACAAATAAGAAGTGCTGCGAATTCACGCACTAAGTCAATTGGCGACAATGTAATTGTTCAATAGCGGGCCAGAGTCAATTGAAAAGCTCATTCGATGCTCAAACCCCTTTGACTTCGTCCAAAGGACTTTGGTTAGAAAGTAAAATGTAAAGGGCTAAATTTGACTCATGGGCTTAAAGCTCAATAACGAAATAGATTTGACTTTTTAGATTTAAGGTAATAAGGCTTGGAGAGTCAAGCCCATAAGAATTCGAGATGATAAAAAGAGATTTGATATAGTAGGTTTAAAGTAGGACTCGTTAGATTAGTTTACTCGATCTAACCTTTCGTAGTTTGACTCACACTAAAAGATGATAAAGCCATTTATTTGGGTCTAAACCCATTAAAAAGCCTACTTGAGATCCATTACAAAAAGCTTCGATTATAGCCATCGATCAACATTATGATTAAACAGATCAATTCACCTACCATCTCTTGTAAATACCTCATTTATTTCCTCATTTGGACAAGAAACAAATTCCAACTAATGCTGTTACTTTACTAAAATCTTATCTCGAATATTAAACACTCAAATATCTTAAGAACATTATCTCATTCTTCATTCATTATGGAGTTTAATGCTATCGCGCTCTTCCACCTATCACCTTACGTGTTAGAGCTTACGAAGACTGCTTAATCTTCATCTCCATCTTATCTCACTTGATTATACTATACATATAAGTCAAGTCATTTCCTTAGTCACGTGTAGCGCGATCTGTCACACAACACGCATGTGACCTCTTTCGATTTGAACCCAACACAAAATACATGATGAAAAATAAAGAAATAAAGTTTTTTTTTTCCTTATAAAAAAATTCTTAATCTATAATCTAACATTCTTAGAAGAAGGATAAGCAGAGTCAAAGCTAATTTTATTTCCATTATTTTGTTTGAAAGAAGCAATGAATTGAAGAAAATTAAATATTTCAACTCATTTTGAGTTATTAATGATATAAAATTAGTTTTTATTATAAATTATTCTATTAAAGCTGCAAATTGAATGAAAACCATGAATATTGAATAAAGAATTAGGAGAGAGAGAGAGAAAGAGTAAAAAATCGAAACATATGTATATATTTTATTTTTGACTGATTTAACTTATATATATAAAATTGGTAAACTCGGTTAAAATCATAAGTTTATATCGAATTTGGCATATAAAATCAATTAAAAAGATAAATTTCTACGAGAAAACGATTTTATACATGAATTAACTCGAAAATTCCTCTTATTGCAAACTTATAGAATCGTATAGGTTAAGTCGCGATTTTGATAACCTTGAATGTCACAAATTTTGTTTGATATACTTAAAGATATTGCATTGATAGGAGCAAAACCAACTAAAGTACCATGGCCCCCAAAATCTTCGCCTTTACAATTTCACTGGTGATGAACTTACAAATCCTTCTTCCTTGTATCATGCTATTTGATAGTTTATTGTATCTTACAATTACAGGACTAGATATTACATTTATTGTTCAACAGTCTTGTTGCTCAATCATGTTCTTCTCATTTTCAAGATGCTATCCATTTATTTCGTTACTTGAAGAAAACTTTTGATTAGGGCTTGTTCTTTTTAGCTTCTACTTATTGTCTCTTCTTGGTTTTTCGACGTCGATTGGGTTTTTAATCGCATTGATTATAAATCCTTATATGGATACTTCAATTTTTTTAGCACATTGTTGCTCTCTTCGAATTAAAAAATAATAATAATAAAAAAAAAAGAACAAGCTAAGCCACCAGTCCATTTCCTCGGCCAAAGCGAGCATTGTAGTATGACTTCGATTGCTAAAAACCTGCTATAGATTTTTTATCTTCTTTGTGATTTATATCCTAATTGTTAAAATCGCGAAACATTACAATTCTATAAGTTTGAGAATTTGTGGACTTTTTTTTTTATTATTAAGATGGATGAATATCATTTAAATGTAAACTTTTTATTAAATTACGAGTTTTAGATATATGATTTTATAAGTTTATGATTTTATTAATTCTATATAATTATACTCATCACATACGTTTCAATTCGCCTTCCCAAACACTCTTTCTATTTATTTATTTTTTTATATTTTATAGTAAATACACTCAAGTCATTACCTAAAATCCTTCCCTACATAGGCCAACTAAACGTATTGAAATGGACATCCATTATGGTGGAGATCATAATTTTAACATTTTTACCGGCTTTCCCACCATTTCTTATGTATCTTATGCTTAATAGTTGGCTGATAAGTCAATAAGTGATATCATGACTACAGTCATGCGTGAAGAAGTTAAATTAAATCATTTTTTGCTCCAAGTTGGGTTTGTTGCTTGCCTAACTTGGGAGGATTGTATATATTTGTTGTTTAAAACCTACGGTTAAGGAGTATGATTTGCTATTCATTTTATAATCTCAATCTGAATTTGACCTCTTGGGAATGGAAGGAGTAGGTCAATTAAACAAAACAATGATAACCATCACATAAGAAATAAAATCTTCACGTTTCTAAATAATATTATGTATAATCTATTTACTTAATTGTTTTCTATTTTTTAAGCATGTATAAAGCAGATACGATATCTACTAGGATATATAAATATATATATGTATATATGTGTGTATATCGTATTTCGGTAAAAATTTATTAATTTGTTATATCTTTTAGCAATATCTCATTAAGTCGATAATTCTGAAATCTGATTAATACAATACAATATTAAAGAATTAGTCTAGGAAAAAACATATCAGTGGAGAAAGAAGCAGGCCCATAATCCAAATGAATCAGAAAAAAATTTGGGCTTTTGGGCCTTCCTTCTCAGTTCTCGCTCGCTGCTTTCTTTTTTTCTTTTTTCCCCTTTTCTTAAAATATAAGATATGGGACGATCTTTACGGGATAAAAATAGAAAATTATATATGTTCGCAACTCTATTTCTTATATTTATTAATATATTTTGTTGATTATGTTCCTTAGTATTTTTTTTTTTCTTTACCAACTAATTTTCTTTACCAACTAAGTGAAAACTTTGCTTGAGGAGAGATTTGATTCCTGATTCTTCCTGATAAGATATTAGTAATAATACTATTAGATTATAATAGTTTTAACAATTACTTCATACTTTAATCATCAGAACTATTTGGTATGACATTCTAAGGCTAGTGAAAGTGGGTGATAGAAATCATAAGCATTGTAACTCTCATGTAAACGATCAAAGAGAAGCGATCATGGGTTATCTATGATATTAAAATAGGAGAAAGACTCTATAGTACTTAACTTTTACAGAGTTTTTTTTTTATTAAGGTTTATTAAATAGCCCTAATGGGAAAAAAGGAAAAAAAAAATTGAAATGGCAATTATTTTAATTTTTTAAGATAATTACTTTTTTTTTTCCTATTATTCGAATGTTACAACTTCAAGGTGGAGATAATTGAAATTGATATATTCCAATAAGAGTTTGATATTCATACATTTATATTATAACGGTTTTTAAAGATAATTACTTTGATCTTATTAAAACCAACTCTAGTTAGTTTTTCTTCCATTATCTTTATATACTTAATATCATGTTATTATTGTTGTTATATTATCTATTTTTTTTATTTTCAAAGTATAGACATCGCACCCGGGTAGAGTATCATGCAATTATAAACCTTAAATAGAAGTTTTATTATGAAAGGGGGCTTGCTGGCTTCTTCAATGTGGACTTTTATTAGCATATCAGTTGTCAACGCGATGATGCGATGCACCCAATCCATGCACACCTAGCCATGATGTGCCAATAAAATCATATTGTAGACGGATATGGGCATGGGAGGGCCTACATCGGACACTAAGCGTGGTTACCTGGATCCTTAGTTAGACTTAGTCTGTGTGGCTAAGCCCTTACCCCTTAATGGATCAACGGGTCTATGGATCATATTCAATTCGTACTTTAAAATATTTACGAATTCATGAAATAAAATGAAAAGGAATGGAATTAAAATTTTTTAAGAAATGGAATAAGGGTATAATATATATTACTTTATTTAGTTAAATTTATAAACAATTTAAAAATAAATATATAATATAATTTTAATAACTAAATTATCCTCGACTCATTTTTCTTCTCAATTAATCCTAAAGTAATAGATGATGATTGATGGTAGTAGTAGTAATAGTGGCTACATTAATTGATGGTAGTGGCGGCGTCGACGACAACAATCACAATGGTGGTAATTGGTGACAATTGGTTGTGGTAATGGCGACAGTGGCGACAATGGTTATGGTAGTGGTGGTAATGATGGTAGCAACAGTGATAACGGCAACAGCAATAACGACAGCTGTGGTAGTGATGGCAACAGCAGTAATGGTGACTGTCGGTGGTAGCGATGACGATGGCAATGGTGGTGGTCGATGATGGTAGCGGCAATAACGATGGTGGCCGTATTGATAATGGAGGTAGTAGCAATAATAATAGTAGCGAGAAATCATGATTTTTTGGTTAAATTAAAAAACTCCTCTTACTTGATTTTAAGTAATATGAATTTATACGGAATTATAATTTCGTGAAAAAAATACTAAGTAAATGTCGTAATAAAAAATAATGAGGAAATGAAATTCTAATTCTCTATAAGTGAACGTGACATTAAAGTTATTGGGTACACTGCAAGTCCTATCGATAATAAATTTTAAAAAAGAGAGAGAGAAATTAAAAATTGAGAAAATAAATCTAAAATTGAATTATAGTAAAAATTTTAACAACACAAGAATTAATTAAGAAGCTAGTGCTAGCTTGGTATATTGTCCATATATACTGTGATAAAAAAAGAGTTTTCCTTCCTCATCATTGTGAAACTAACGTTTTATATCTCTTATCAATTTTTTTATCCGACAATGCTGGTGCCATAGTGTCGTTTTCGATAAATAGAAAAAGAAAGGACACGAAATCAAACGAAAAAGAAATAACAATAATAGCTAGAATATGATGTGTTAGTTCATTCAATTTTAGTTGGGTGTACCATATCATCATCTTATGCTGGATATGATATCATAGGACTACCTAATAATGTATAATGCAGTGCAAGGTTAGTAATATGTATTGAATGGTTATTTTATGCTTGGTTTAATTCATTTTTTCTGTCATAACCAGTTATTAGTCATGTTTATTAACCTAAATCTTAATATGAGTTGTTTAATATGTACGCTTTATATTCGAGCTAGGTTCTTTTCTTAAGTAAAAGTCTTTTACTATAGACCCTTGCATCGTTATTATTAATAAAATTGCTAAGAAACAACCATCTTCATAATTAAAGGAAAAATGGTGTAAACCTAATTAAATATTACAAAATGACTAATTCATTTGCTAAATCATATCATGGTGTTTAGCTATATCCTAATGGAAACTAGTGTTGATATTCAAATTAAATCTTTCTTTCTAGAGAAACCGTTAAAAGAGACCAGCCCAAATATAAAATATCATTATATCAAAAAACAACAAAAAAAAAGAAAAAGAAAAAAGAAAGAGCAAATATAAATCATTTAAAATCATCTACGTACTTCTTTATTTGCACATCATAGGTGTGAACAATTCTAAGTATTCAATTTTTATGAATATACAAGAAGATAGGATCCAATGATATAAACTTGTTAAGAAATCAGTATAACATTATTAAAAAAAAAGAAGAAGATCATTTTTGATATAAATATTGAAGATATAATGTATCTCAAAATAAAATTCTTATATTATATAACAAAAAGATTATACTTAAAACTTACAACATAAGAAATCTATAATTATATAAGACATGGTTGTTGTATTTTATAAGTGAGGATGACTTCTTGTCATAAGCAAAAATTTCAAACTTCCATTAGAAAGTTTGTTTTTCAAGGAATGATAGAGATCAGGAGTGAGCGATGTAGTATAAGTGAGTAAAATATGAAATCCTATATGTACTTTAACTTATAAGTATCTTGTAAAACCATGAATTTTTTCTATTTTTTCATAAATTTCAACTTCTATCCTTTTAATTGCAACTTCTAATTACATTTCTTATTTCCATTGCACAAGGTTGCTAGTCAAATATTATATGGAACTTAAATGTTCAAAGACCTTCATGAACAAAAAAAATTAAATAGTAGTATATAAGACCAAGCATTAATAAAAGAAGATACAATATGAATTGTAATGGACAGTGTCATCTCGGGGTGTTTACCAGTAATAGTTGCGCTTTGTGTATAGTAAGCCTGCAAAATGAAACATTATGAGAGGATGTCAGGAAATTATTCAATGTAGTCACTCCGATGTTTAAATTAATAGTGTATATTAGAAAGTAAAGGCTGTAAAGAGGTAATAAGTAAGCTTTACTATGCAAAGTATGTAAAGTTTTACCGTTAGATCGTGATTAAGTATTTATAATAAAGTGGCATTGGCAGTTAAAAGACAGTTAGTGGGGAGAGATTCTCTCTTACAGGTATGAAAGAGTGAGTTGTAGCATCCGATATATCGCACTTATACCAAAGGTAGCTGTTAACTTGATATCTTATTCTTATCTTATGCATTCTAACCATTAAAGAGCCCTTTGAGCTTAATCAATCCAAGCCTAAGGCTTAAACTCAAGGCGGTGAGCTCCAAGTGGCAAGACATGTCAAATTTGGGCAAGATAGGATTCCATAGATTAAGAACCCTGTCAACAAACAATAAATAAAATTATCTGCTTATAATAACTCTTTCTCACTCATTGTTGCTCCAATATAAGAGAGAGTATCCAAAATAATTAATAGATAAAAAAAGAATTAATTCAATCAACAAGTGTTATATTTTAGAGAATGGCATCCACATATACTATATAATATCATTTTTTTTCTTTTAGCTTTCTTGATGAAAAAAACATAAAGTTATTTTTTATTCATTTATATATATATATATTATAGTCTAATAAATTTTCTAAGTATGCATAAGTACTTAAACTGTACCTCTATAAACATTAAAATATATAGATTTTAGGATAAATATAGAAATAAGAGGTATCATCGTACCCATAACCAATATTGTGGAGAGAGTTTTAAAAAATTGGTACCGAAGCCACTCTATAGCTCTCGATATCGATTGTTAACTTCCTCGCATGATATTCTGTCCGAACTATCGGGTAACACAAGCAGTTGAAAAAACTTGTAGAATGTACTGTACTCGTAACAATCGTAGCTGTGACGGGCGGTGGAGGTTGTGTCACGTTCGATGTTATTGTACCGGCAGGTAGCCGTAGTCAATCATATGACGACATCACAAGCTGCAGTTGGTCAACGTGATAACCCCCTTCCAAAACTTTCCTCGGAAAAAAAAAAAAATATATATATATATATATATATATATATATTTGAAACGGCAATTACCGTAATTTCCTTTAAAATAATTATCTTTTTTTTTTCTTTTTGAGAGGGGATAGAGAGAACATTTTTCAATTGTTACAGTACTGTAATATTAGATTAAGCAGAATCAAATTGTATTTATTGTATCGAGATAATAATATTCATTTTATTAGAATATGTTAATTTTAACAAAAACGCTTACCTTAATACCATCAAACTTAATCTACTTATTTTTCTTCCATTATTTATTTATACTAATATCGTGGTATTCTTATTATATTATTTATCTTTTATTTTCTAAGTATAGATAGGTAGCTTCTTCAACGTAGACTTTTATTAGCATGTCAGTTGTCAATACAATCATATAAAAGGGCCTGGAAATGGGTATGGGAGGGTCTACCTTGTACACTGACCATGGTCCCCTCGTCTGGATTTGGTATGTGGGGTGAATCCTTTCCTTACCTAACGACGGATCGAAGTGGGTCTTTCAGATATGTTTCCCACTTAGGAAAGATATGCACACACACAAAAAAAAAAAGAAAAAAAGAAAAAAAAAGGACACTTAAAGACCGTGGTGAAATCATGTTTAAGCAGCATTGTCAAATGCAGATCAATCCATACGATTCAACATGGTCCGATCCTATTTTTATTCAACTTTGATTGACACTTGGTTAAATCCGGCTCCCTCATTTTTACTTTTAACCTTTTCATATAAGATAAAACATCCAAATCAACTCTAATAACATTGCATTTAAGTGTTAAACTTTTATTTAAATATAATAATAAAAATATATAAACAGAATTAATTCTATAGTTAAATTTTATCATATCACATCATATTTAGATTATCATCTATTTTACCTTCGATTTATATTTCTTTAAATCTAAACTATTAAATAAACTGTAAATTTAATGATTTAAATTTTAGAAAAATAAAAATAAATGATATAATGAAATGTGAGACCGATTTCATTAAAATAATATATAAGATTGTAAAATCTCTTTAAAAATTGATAAGTAACTGTGTAAAATATGCTGCACTTATAGCGGTGGTAGCTATAGGGGCGGTGGGGGTTATGTCACGTTATATATTGTACCGGCGGGTAGCAATAGTCAACCATACGACAACATCACTAGATGCAGTTGGGCAACGTGATAACCCCCACTCAAAAACGCTTCCCTCCTTAAACACAAAACCTTCACTTCACTTCACATCACCTTGTCCTCACATTTCTTTCCTCCCTGAAAACCTCCAAATCATGCCAACCACAGCACAAGGACACGTCGCTGTTCTAGCATTCCCTTTCAGCACCCACGCCGCCCCACTACTCGCCGTCATCAGCCGCCTGGCTTCCTCAACACCCAACGCCATATACTCTTTCTTCATCACCGCATCTTCCAATGCCTCCACATTCAAATCCCATACCTACAGCAACATCAAAGCTTACGACGTGGGAGACGGCGTGCCGGAGGGCTATGTCTTCACCGGGAAGCCCCAGGAGCACATAGAGCTCTTCCTGAATGCAGCATGCTCCAACTTCGCTAAAGGAATGGAGGCTGCAGTGGCTGAGACCGGAAGGAAGGTGACCTGTTTGGTGACTGATGCTTTCCTCTGGTTTGGTGCAGATATGGCTAAGGAGATCCAGGTTCCATGGCTTGCTTTCTGGACTGCGGGGCCTGTTTCTTTATCCGCTCATATCTACACTGATATCATAAGGGAGAGCTTGGGACAGGGTCAGTTGATGTTCCATTGATCTTCGAATTTTTAGATATCTGCCATGATCGAATCTTGAAAATTGTCTAATCTGAATAATATACGTATATTACAGGTGGTATTTCAGGCCGCGAAGATGAAGCCCTGGAATTCATCCCAGGAATGTCCAGAGTGCGAGCGAGGGACTTGCCGGAAGGAATCGTATTCGGGAACTTGAACTCGGTTTTCTCATCCATGCTCCACCAAATGGGCAGAGCACTACCAGAAGCAGCCGCCGTGTTCATCAACTCTTTCGAAGAACTAGACCTCACCGTAACAAACGATCTGAAATCCAAGTCGAACAGATTCCTTAGTATTGGTCCCTTCAACTTGATAACCAAGCCATCACCTAGTAGTATTATTACTCCCGATGATAGCAGATGTCTGGTTTGGCTCGACAAGCAAAAGATCGCCTCCGTTGCCTACATAAGCTTCGGATCCGTCACGGTGCCGCCACAGAAGGAGCTGGTGGCGCTAGCGGAAGCCCTGGAAGCCAGTGAATCACCCTTCATCTGGTCCCTCAAGGAGCAAGCGCATTCCCAATTGCCACTAGGGTTTTTCGGCAGGACGAAAGAACGAGGACTGGTGGTCCCTTGGGCTCCCCAATCGGCTATCCTCTCGCACCGCGGGGTCGGCGTGTTCATTACACACTGTGGATGGAATTCTTTGCTGGAGAGCATAGCAGGAGGGGTTCCGATGATATGTAGACCGTTCTTCGGCGATCAGAGGCTCAACGGCCGGATGATATCGGATGTGTGGAATGTGGGAGTGCCGGTGAAGGGAGGGATCTTCACTAAGGATGATGTGGAAAGGGTTTTGAAGGGTCTGGTTCAATCACCAGAGATATGGACTAAGATGAGGGAGAATATGGTTCTCCTACAGCAACTTGCTCAAGCTGCTGTGGGACCTAGTGGCAGTAGTACCCAAAACTTCAGGGTGTTACAGGATATGTTACCGAGCAGCACCTGTTAATAGTCTTGCAGCTTGCATCTTCTCTCAAATGTTCTAGGAAACTATTTATCTGATTCCATTGTTAATAGATGAGCTTGTAAACAAAATTATTATAAACGGAGGGGTGGGGTTTGGAAGAAAATTTGGAAATATGACATTCATTTTCTGAAAATGCCCCATGCTGTAAACTAATTCATCGTCGGATGTATAAATATGGACGCAATGGTAAATCTTGAATGGCGACAATCCGTGTGAGATTCAAAAGTATCCTCAATGGCACGAAAATGGGGAAAATGATTAGCTAGTGAAACACTTTAAAGTAATCTTCCCGTTTGGGGAGAGTTCTGTGCTTTATGTTGAAACAAACTCCACACAACACAATCAATCAAAACATAGCAATTCGTGCGTTTTCGAGAACAATGTATTGACAACGTTTCATCAAAACCACATAAAACGGAATTGAGTGGACACCCAGGTAGCTACAATTGATCGTTAGGAGATGACATCCGAGTCCAAAGACACAGAAGACAGATTTCAAGCAAACATAACCTCGTGTAGGGTCTTAATAGATAGTAAAATATGAAAAACCTTTTATATATATATATATATATATTATCTGAGTAAAGCCATTTCAAAAATGGACATGGGTCAAGAACAAGTCCTTGCATGGACCAAAAACCACCATTCTATAAGAAGCGTCAATAAACAATATAGGAGCAACACAAAAACTTAAAAAAGATAGCTGCACAACCTGCACCAGTTACTCCTAAACCATAAATGAATCAACAAGTATGAAAATGAGACATTTCCAGGTCTGCCTGCCACTATATCATTGTCAACAACACACTCTCATGCAGGATTCTGGAAGCCACTAGTAATTCACTATGAGCCTAAATCAGCACCTAACTACTCTACACCCTCCCGCCAAAAGGAGGAGGTGGTGTCACCAACAGCAGCGGAGGATTTGCACCCAGGAACCACACTGATTTAACCAGTTGAAATTAGATGGAAAACTCTCAGGACAGAAGAGAAACAACCCTATGAAAAATGCTGAATCTGTTCACATCCAACTTCCAGCGATGGGCTCAATGTGCCTACTAAAAAGTAATCTGTCCTCTGTTTTTTCACTTCAAAAACATCCGCTCTAGGAGTCCAACATCTCATCTTGGATTTCGTTTGGAGCAATAAGCCCAGGTATTGAAAGCATCCTTTGGCGTTCCCTTTCTCTTTGAGCAGCAGCCTCTTCTGCATAAAGATCTTTGTTATCCTGCATGAATTGTTAGAGTTGAAGGATCAGGAATGTAAGATAACAAAGTAAAATGCCAAATTTTGCGCATGATCATGTCAAAACATCATACCTGAGCTGAAAATTCCTTGGACTGGACAAGGAAGTCCCTTATGTGGTTCTTAAATGTGGCAAGGTCAGTTGTAGATTCAAATAGACCATTTACAAATTGCGTGACCTGAAAATCAAGCAGTTTAGTAACATATAAAATATCACAACACATTAACAATAAGAGAGGGGCATTCTCCTACCTCTGCTACAGTCATGTTAGGGAATGAAGTGCCTAACAACTTTATGGTGTATTCACGAACAAAGACAGCATTACTCTGATACGGATAGGAAACAGTGTTTACATCCCACAAAGGCTCAGTTATCGCACCACTCTCCACCTGAAAAATGCATCATCCTTAATTCCATATAATCACCCACTGAGAACAGATAAAAGGCCAAAAAAAAATACCAGGCAAAGCAAGTGTTGTAGCACCAAAACATGCAACTTGAATCCAGGCTTATGAAATGTATCTGTTAGAACAGCAAAAATCTCCTGCTCAATTGTCAGATAATATGTCCGATAAAACTGATTGCAGAATTCTGATGCCTGTGGAAAAAAACAAAGGAGGTGACTAAAATCACAAATGCAATAAGGTAGGAAGACAATAGCTTGACATAGAAAAATCCACGAGACGAAGTACATTAAGCTAGAGACACTTAATACTGAATTGCGCACTCTTTTCAAAGAATATATGAAATACAGGGATGTGTTAGACCTTGACTAGTAATTAGAAATATCTGACCCCCCTTAAAATACAATAAAGAGAAAACACACCTGGAAGTTCTTTAGCATCTCCAAAAGGAGGTTGAGACCAGTTTCTGCAATGTTTCTCTCTGTATGCCGAAAAGCCCATATGATTGAATCCATAACAAGCTTCAGTTGCTGGTACAAAGACAGGTCATATTATCATATCATAGAGACATAAAATAAAGTCATGTATATGGTTATATATAATATGATGCTATCTTATTGCCATCCCAACCCAAGTACCAGTACAGGTAACACTTTCTTGGACCATAAAACATCTGAGAAGCTATGGCTTTAGAGGAATGATCAGTCCAGAGGTGCCCATTAATTCAATAATCTGTACCCACTGCGCAATGTTCCTTGGCCCTTTTCTAGGGATTGTCAGTCCCAGTCCTTATTATTCCACATGCAAATGGTATGTATGTATCTTTATTTTCAATACAGATTTGATGTTTGACTCCCTACCTGGTCCTACCTTGCTCCAGTTACATTCAAACCCACAATTAAAATTTGTTTGCTCAATAATCAGAAGCATTGTTATAGGCAGCAGTAATAAATGATGAATAAACTCCCACTCATGGGTATGAGATAAGCAGTGAGACAATTTCTCATTATTGCAATAAGATAAAATGAATAAAGAATTAAAGAAAAGTTTGAAATGATTGCTGAATTTATTGTGACTGTAATAAAATGTGAAGATGACAAAACTAAAAGCCGGATAAGACAAATGCAATGGAATTTTGTATCTAATTCTCTGAGAAAGACAAAACATAACACAACCTTAGTAAGGAAACCATTTTGTAGCCCACTCTCTATCTCTTAAAACCCTATTCAATAAGAAGATTCCTATTTTAGATTGAATTTTCTTATTTCAAAGTTAGTCCAAGTCAATACCCTTGAACTAGGGAATGTTTATATCTATATACATCACATAGGATCCCATTTTTGTGTTTGCTGATCACAATAAAAATTTTCCTAGTTAGTAACAAACTGCATAACCTGTATAGGGTAACTGGCAATATTGTATTTCTATATAAACTAAATTATCAGAATGCCCATTAAGTGGCCACATGTTTTGAAAATTTTAAACCAAACAAACCCGGTCATCAACTCATGTCTGCCCCATGCCATTACCATTGCATCATCTATCAATGCATGATATTAACATTATGGCATAAGAAGAACATAAGTTTTTCCAACCAACCTGGCTTGATAATCTTATTAAGGCTGGAAAACAATGTGAAGCAATGGCACGGAGTAAAGAAAAGAACTTCAAGCGATGCTCAGGGTAGTCTTCAAAGTTTTTGGTTATCATCTACACAGAACAAAACGAGTATGTCATAAGAGAACCAGAGAGTAAAAAGCAAGACCATGCTACATTCCATGTACAAATAAGTACAAGTTTCCTCACCTCCAATGTACATTGGAAAACAGCTTCAAAAATACGAGGCACATCATCTATCATCACCCCCTTGTATCTAAAGATATAAAGGTCAGAGACAGTACAAGGCCAAGAAAGTAGCACTTCTAGTATGGGGGGAAAAATCAGTTAAACAAGATAGGGCTAGAGAAAGCACAGATATTATCTAGAAAAGACAATGAACCACAGTACTGATATAAACTAAAATTCACATGTTTAAGAACCAGAAAAAGAAACAACAGAAAATAATTGAATATACATTTAGCTGGATAATTCCAAAAGAAAGGAGATGAATATGCACATCATGAACTTCTCTTATGAATAACTACTGAAAAAAAAAACAATGAACATATACACACACACACACACATATGAATCAGAAGAAAACATTGCATATGCAAGGCAGAACCAGAAACCTACAAACCAAGGTAACTCAGTTCATTCTCCAAAATCTACACGTCTCTCTCTCCCTCCAACAACAACCAAAAACCCCCCCAAAAAAAATAAGAAAGAAAAAAAAGGAAGAAGAAGAAGAGGAGGAGGTCACATGGTGCTGAGAACAAGCATACTTGTTTATAATGGTGGAAAATAAAGATAAAACTTCTGATTCTCTTGCATCAGGCACATTCCTTGCATAGTCACCAAGGATGGCATCCATCATTGGGTTCACAAACTGTTTTCCAATGTGCGGTTGGTCTTCTGCCTTGTCCAAGAATGTCTCGATGAGCTTGAGAGTTTCTCTCTTAACAGATCTATTCCAAGCCAAAAATTCAAGGATCAAAACATATCCAACCATCATTTGAACCATAACACAAAGCATTACACTACCTTAAGAGTTTCACAAATGATGATTTTGAGACATAAGGGCCTCCACTAGCAATTGTACTTGAAATAAGCTCACTGTACATTCTGTGAGTAACAAGTTCAAGGTCAAAAAAATTTACACGGACCATTAAAAATATTACAGAATTTTAAATTCCCGGCTTATATATATCCCACAGTATTACCTATAAACATTAAGCATGTCCATGAAGATCAATGAAATTTGAGATAAGAAGTATGTTCCTAGTGCACTGGCAACACTGGTATTCGTCTGCAAAGCAGTAAATACCATGTCAACTGGCAATTAGAAGACTAGGGGCTCCTCACACATACAAAAACGAGAAAACTGCTGAGACAACAGAACTAGGGTTGCAATAACGAAGAAAATGTCAGTGACAATTCCCTGGTTCCAAAAAGATATGTTTAAACATGAATGGCCTCATAAAATGTCAAAGAATATATAAATGAAAGCTTAAGGTAGCTTTGTACCTGCAATATGTTGAGCACCGCTCTAATGACATCTTGGTCCTTCAAAAAATCAACACTTTGGCGAGCCTGATTAATGATTTCAGTCCATCTCTGTACAGGCAATCATATAAGCTGAGTATAATCATAACTAAAAATTGAAGAAATAGTGTAAAGAGCAAGTTTTCCCATCTGAACGAACCCGATTTGGAAGCTCCATCAACCTCTGGAGGTACTCATCCCTTTTCTGGGGATCAGATTCAGCCTGAATCATATGACCAACCTGAAGGAATGTTCAGGAAGCATAAGCAAATATTTTGACTTGCTACTCAATGATAGATAAAAGGATACATACAGATTCATAAAATGAATGGATTTGGTGGGGCTCAAGATCAGCAATAGTGTTGGGAAGGCCCGTCAGAAGTTCTGATACAAATGGCTCGTTTTCTCCAACCTGAAAATCGAACCATTGTCATATTAAGAAAAACAGAGTCCCAGGAGAACACATGAAAGAGAACCATGTAAAATGGCTTTTAAAGAAGATTTGCCTGAACAATAACAAACTTTCTCTTGCATTTCTGAACAATTTTCAAAAAGGTATCACAGGCCATATCCTGAAAGATGTGGATCCATTGGTTAGAGTCATATAAAAAGGAGAGGAATATATTGCAAGCTATGATGATGGTATACCATTGGAAATAGAGGAATTAGTATATAAGATATGCACATAGATAGACATATGTAGATATATGTAACCTGGACTCCAGGATGAGTTTCATGCATGAACTCAAACAACTTGTTTACAACAGTCTTCAAGAACTTCCAGTGAGCTCGAAGAAATCTTGGATACTGGCCAACAACATACCTGACACAAGAAGCAATGTGATTGAAGTGATTTTACTAATAAATACCAGCAATAACCATATAAACATGGTCCCTACACAACTCGTGTCATTATCAGCAAAAGCAAATGACATTAATAATGCAAAAGGCACGGAGGAAGATCTCTATCATGTTGCTTGCAAGCAAAGCATGACCTCCATCCAAGAATTATGGCTGAGTAGTCTAGTGAAGACAACTTCAACAAAACACATTTCCCTAAGCAATCAAATGATATTAAGAAATCATTTCAGTAGATATTCAACGGGACAAGTTAGCATCATCAATCCTTACATGATATTACTCGCAATGACAGCCTTATTATCCTTCCCTTTTGTGATTTCACACAAGTTGAGCAAGTCACGAATAACCATCACCAGAAATCTGTTTTCCTGCAAGAACACCACAATGCACTTAAATATTAATATCAAAGACATAAGATGGTACTAAAATTAAGAATGCAAATCATATTAAAATGAAACAGAAACGATCAAAAATAAAATCCAATCAAATAGAAAGTTATCATGTGGTTTGACTGGGATTTGACGGAGGTTAAACTTGTTCTTCAAATTGTAAAGATCCAACAACCCCAGTGGTTCCCAAGCAAATTTTACTTTCCTAAGGCTATCCCTGCACATGCCTTTGTACAGTGGACAGCTCCCCAAAGTAAATCGCTCAGTGTACATATGCTCATAGCATAGGACCTCTCAGCATCGAATGTATTCCCACTTCTGTCAGAGATTGACCATGAGAACAAAAACATTTCTGTTTAGATAACCCTCTGGCAATATAGGTATACAATAGAGTTTCAACAGGAATAAGTTTTCTATCAGCTCTTAGGAACTGTAACTCTACAGTAAAAGCGCAGGTCCCAATCCAAAGCCCAAACAGAGAAATTTTTGCCTGCTGAAGGTTGTTGCAGCTTGCATTTATTTCTTACGTTGTGTGAAAGAGATTCTAGGAGACTCTGGAAATGCATCTCTTGTGAAAAAGATAGTCCTCATTGCTTTGTACACAGTTGGCATTACTATTGGTAGTTGGTAGATAGCTGACTTTTCTCATTTCCGAATAGCTGACTAGAGCAAGCTAGAACTCATTAGTTCCTACAAGCAACAAACTTGCAAATGTGCAGTAACAATGTGATTATCTATACATCGGATATCCCTTTATTGCAAGAAACTACTTGTGAAAATGATAGTCCTCATTGCTTTGTACACAGTTGGCATTTCTATTGGTAGTTGGTAGATAGCTGACTCTTCTTGTTTCCGAATAACAGACTAAAGCAAGCTATATCTCATTAGTTCCTACAAGCAACAAATTTGCAAATGTGCAGTAAGGATGTGATTATGTATACATCGGATATACCTTTATTGCAAGAAACTGTGGTTCCTTTTGATTTGAAATATAATATGGGTATATCAAATATCCCAATGAAAAATCTAACAATCTGCATTAAACTCAAAAGTAGCAAGATAAGGAGCCTTGATTCATGAGTGACTATTAACAACCCAGCTCTCAGCAAAAACTGCTTCTGAACTCTCCGACATCAAAATTCTTTTAGGTTTTTGGTAATTACCCTCAAGTATATTCAACAATGCATGAACAGAAAATAGCCTATAGAAAGATGTCGATCACAACCTCAGTCTCATGTTATGAGGAAAAAAAAAATTAGCATACCTGCTCTTCCATCATGGATCCAGATATAGACCCAATTGCCCAGCACAAAGTGTTCAAGTTGTTCCATGACCAATCCTCACCACTTAGTTGTTTACTCAATTTCTTTAGCATCTACAATACAAAGAGAATCTTCTTGTTGGCACAAATTATGAGAAAAACTCTCATCCAACAGGCAAAACCACTTACAGCTACATATGCAATTAGGACTCAAGACCACATTCAGATTGATGGTTACACAAAGAAAAGGGACCTCATGATTTTTCAATACCTGTTTCTCAGTGTCCTCATGATCTAGATGGGACAAATAGATAAGTGTCTCCCTCATTATCTGCAAAGGCAAGAACAAAATTCAATCAGAAGCTTTTTCCAGCTTTTCTTGCCGGATTTTTGGGTAGTTTAACAAAAGCAAAAGCCACTAACAACAACAATCAAATATCCATATCCATGGAAAGTAAATAAAAATTCAAGCAATAGCATATCAAAAAATAAATTACAAGAAGCTGCAGAGTAGTAGCCTTAACCTTAAAAAACCCCACCATGCATATCATAACAAAAAGGCAACCATCTTCTACCAAAGACTCAAAAGAAAGATTTTACTCATCTAAAAGAAAGTGGGGTTGGGTTGTTCAATGGGCCGACATATAAATAGAAGGCCCAAAAACACCCTATACATCAAATCATATTATACGTCAAGATTTGAACTTAAAATTGGTTCATCCTGAATTTGTTGGTCATGATAAATCAATGAGTTGGTAAATGATGATGCATATGTTGATCAAGATCACAGGAGAGGCCATTGTCCAGAGAAGCAGCAGATTTGCAGAGAGAGATCCTTATGGACTATCGATGACATAGAGAACATTGATTTTCCTGACACTACTGGAATGCTAACAGAAAACAAGACAAGAAACATTTAAGATTACACAATTACCTTGTACTGAACAAGCACATCATTGTCTTTCATTGTCTCACGAACAATGTTACCATTTTCATCTTCAACTATGAGGACTTCTTCAGGTTTGGCCATGCGACAAATCATTAGCATCCTAAGCTTTGACATAGGACCAGCATAAAGCTGACGACGCTGTAGCACTTGGGATCCCAGACCATCGACCATACCAGGAATCATAGGCATCTGTTGCATGCACACACACACACACAAAAAAAAAAAGAAAAAAAAAATTATATATACACACACACACTCAACAATAAGCAGTCCTATATGCCTAGTCATTTTGCTGGCTACAACTCAAGCACCATTCCGCCATAAATTAGCACTCATAATTGCAGTTAAAAGTGCACCTTCATTTACAAGGTAACTACACTCAATAGGATATTAAATGATCGACTCATATAAGTGAAATTGAAATCAGCACATCATTCTGCAAAGAGAAAGCAATATAGTCCGAGCATCCATTATCCTATATCTGAGCCAGGACCATGAAAGATGGTTGGACATGGATTTTATCAATAAATTTCAATATGAATTTTAATGGGATATATCTTATTTCATCTACTTTTTGGGGTAAGACGGAAGGTAAGATTTCTATAATTTTCATCTATAACTAGCCCCAAACTGACAACTATTCAATATAATAAGTATGGAACCATGGTAGTCATAGATGAAATAAAATATAATATATATTCTATTCCATCTATAACTAGCCCCAAACCAACAACATAAATATAAAACCATGGTAGTATCTGCTAACTTTATTTGTAAATCAAACCAAAAGATCATAAGTTTGAACACCTGGGTGATCATTTTATTACTGTCTCCAATGAAATGTTCCATCAGATGGATTTCAATTAAGAGTCTCAGTTCACAAATAAAGATGAGCATTGAAAAATAAATACAAAACCACAGAAGTAACTTTTGGATCAGTTGATTATGGATTTAAATTTGATCACGGCATTACTTTTCACGAAGCCATCTTGTTTGCCAATTACCAAAATATCTGCATTTAATTTGTTCTTATGTTATAGATTTAATTATTACAAAGTATTTAATTTGTAAATGATGTATGCTGATCTTTTCATCAAAAAATATCTCAGAGAAAAGGGAAAACAATGACCCCAAAAAGCCTTTTGCTTCACCAACCTGGTATCCACAATATATTCCATTTCAATATCCCTAAAGATAATAAATGACTAGAATAACAATCAAATATACCTGCAATCCCATCATGTTAGCTGTCACAGCTGGATTGTCCAGATTATTATGTGCCTCAAACAGCTCCAGCACCAATGCATTCCAGTAATCCAAGCAAACCTATCAAATCCATGCTGTGAACTCGGATTCTAAATGCCCAAGAGGCTTCAGCATGTGGATTAGCTATGGAATAAAGCACACCTTAAAAACCTCAGTGTCATCTACATATGATATGTTTATGAGGTATTCAAGACCCATTAGCAGTGAAGACATGTTCTCTTGATTGGACTCCAGTACTCGAATATGATACTGCAAACATGGAGCCAAAGAGTTAAAAGGGAAAATATATGATTGTACAAGCTACACAAACTAACTATGAACATCAAAAGACATTGACTGCATTCATCAGGCTGTCGTGAATATGGCTCAAGACACTTGCCTTGAAAAATGAAGTGAAAAACAATGCCAAATTCTGAATAAATGCCTGCATGTTCAGCAAATTATACATTAGTGACATCACAAAATGCAATTATTTGACAGCTTCTACCAACTGACAAAATTCACATTAGGAAAAGTGAACCTGTTCCTCACTAGAACCATGAGCATAAGCCTCAGGAATGTTTGTAGTAGGAGGTAGAATGGCCTGCAGATAACTCAAGTCAGCCAAGAAACCTCTAATAAAAGAAAAATTATGCCCAGATAACATAGGTAATAAGAGAATAAAACCATTCATCCAAGAGCACATAAAAAAGCCAATCGAATCCAAGGATCTTCCCATTTATTAAATTAAAAATTCATTTATGCGCTAAGCATCTCAAAAGCTAGGCATAGCACACAAAAAAGAAGATCTACCAACCTGTAGCTGGACCATGAACACATTGTACATTTTAACATACTGGATGTTGTAGAAATCGCCAAAATTAAGGGCTGCAACCTACAAAAGAAGAGTGCCAAAGAGCAATTTCAGCATGTCTGAAATTGAGAAATAATCTTACCAGTAACTGATAATGATGTTTTCTCAAAGGTTAATTAAGATATAAAATTGATTATACCTCAGTCAGACATTGAAGTGTTAGGTTTCGAGTTGATGGCAATGGAAAGAACTTCAGAAGTGTTTCAAGCTATACCAAAAAGGAAAAAATATGCCACATACGAGAAAAAGCCATATCAAATTACTATGAATAACCTGAACAAATTTGGAGCTAACTCCATTTTCAGGGATATCAACAGCCCTTAGAATCATATAATACATACCAGTGGGGACTCAAAGATATAACCCAAAGGAATCCACGAAAGAAAAGCATGTAATGTGGAAAGAGTAGCCTGTATAAGTTCAGTCCTCTGAGATGCTGATAGTACATACAAGCACAACTCATGAATGAGCTGAAATTCACTGTGAACAATGGAAAAATGAAACAATTCTCAGTACAGTTCTGATGAAATAAAAGCGGTTAGATTGATCTTGAAACCTATTATCATTTCTCATTGTTATTGGCAGGGCGTGGCCTTGTTTAGACAACAAAAACAAAGCCAAGGCTTAATATTGACAGCCCATGTACATGAAGCAAAAACACTGCTGAGTTCATCACCTGTTTAATGACTGTTTGAGCTCTTTAATTTTCTGCTGTGTCATTTCCCCCCTTGAGAAATCAAAGACCTCTTCACTCAAAAGCTGTAACATTTATAGCATGTTACAAAAGTAGAACACACTTTATTTTTCAGGCAACTAACACCCAATTTAAGAAGGTTGCCAAGTAACTTACTTTCAATATAGCCATGCAATTTTCACAGATTGTTTCGCTGGTTTTTGCAGCTGAAACAAGATCAGGAATAAAACTTCTCCATCTGGCTGGCCACTCATGCTTCAAAATCTATATAAAGAGGCAATTTACCAAAGAATTATGTCCATGATACAACCCCAGGAGTCCATCAACCTTTATAACAAGTTTATAGTAGCGTTTGATTGTATAATTTTTACGGTATTGAACTGAACAAAAAATTTTGTCTCATATTTGGTTTGTAACTTTGCTTGAATATTGGACAAATTAAACTAATGGACTAGACAAAAGGCTCAAATTTTATTTAATCTACACCATTGTACAAAAATGAAATTCATTAAACAAAAACAAAAATATTTTGCATTTTCAAAAATAACACTATGTTATAATATTGAATTAATTAATATTATTTTTATTAAATATTACAAAAAAAATACTAGTTTTATAATATAAATAATTAATTTTTAATATAAATTTTATGTCCAATACTATGAAGTTTGCACTGTCCAATCTTCCATATACTTGTCATGTTCAGTTTTTTTTGTTTAGTCCAATCCTTACAACTAAACACCACCTATAAAAGACGAGAGTCTCATACCTAAGGTGTGCTATCGAAGTAGTATTCATGTTGTGTTCATATATAGTGTTGTATGTAATTGTATGTTATGTGCATGGTATGTGTATCGTGTGCTGCCTGAAGTGTTGTACTGTACTGTGTTGTAAGTGGTGTGGGTGTGAGTCAGCAGAGTCTACTATGTGTGCTAATAAGTAGTAAGTGAAGGGTAAAATTGTAAATGTAACAATAAGCCATTATAAGGTAGTAGTATAAAAGGGGGGCTGACAGTGGTGGTTAGAGAAGTTAGTTGCTATTGGCGGGATGGCGGGAGAATTGGAATCAAAGTGAAGAAGAAGCTTCCTGTGGAATTCTCACCTGACTCGTATTGTGAAGAACCCTAGAGGTTGATCTGACTTCACAAGATTGATTGTTTGATACAAGTAAGTGTTTCCTATCAATCTCTAATACTCAACTCAAACCCTAGTTGTATCAGTCCACAACACTGAGACAAAATCCAGAGAAAACCATCACCTAAATTACCCATGAACAAAAATATTCATACCTGAACTAGTATAATATTGAGTTTGTTTATATAAAGACGCTCCAACTTTAGAGATGCCTCATTGCTTGAAAGCTGTCAAAAGGGCAAATTTGTGATATGGCAAAATATAATGACAAAAAAATAAAAAGAACCCTGCATTCCTAACAAAACTGGCTATCTACCTGTACAATGACTTCAGAAATGTAATTTTTCATTCCATCTCTCTGCTCAACAGGCAAAGCATTCCATCTATACTTGATTACACCTTCTAAAACCTGCATAATGAAGCAAGTAAATGAAACAGTAGCCCAAAAAAAGGAAGAAGAGGAACTGCAGGTCCATATGATCAAACATTGCTGAGTCTAGTAATAAGCCTCAAGCATGTAACATCTTTTCTCATAGAGAAATGCTTTAGAAACAGAAAAAGGGAAGAAGTGTTACAAGGTACTAACTATAAAAAAAATTAAGAGGTAAGGATATACAACATCAGCTAAATATTCCAGTGGGGATAATTTCTCTCCTAGCAAAACAGCTCTATATGGAAAAATTAAACAAATGCTAGAAAATCACCCCTAGGTTGCTTTTATAATCAGCTCCACCCTGGATCCACTACAACTAACATTGCAACTGCATTCTGCAAACATAGCGTGTAAAAAGTTTCGATGTTCAATGTGGTTCCTAATCTGTAGCTTATCACAAGCAAGAATTGATAGGATATGAAATTCGCTCTCTCCGTGCTTGAATTAAATGGCTTATTCATCTCCTCTACTTCTTCCTCATAATGAATATACAAAAAGAGGGAAAAAAAGCCGGATATCCATCTAAAAATACCATCACTTAAAACCAATGTAAAAATCAAAGCTGACCTGTAGGGCGAAAAATTTGGTATTAAGGCTCTTAGCATTTTGCAAAATATGAACAACTTGGAGCCATGTATCTGGATTATTCTGTAACTCCCGCAAGATCTGGTCAGCTGCAGCTCTCTAACACAACAAAACAAGGCATCAGAGGGCTTTAAAATAAAGAGGTTCAAAACGAAGTCAACTGTTTTCTGGTCCTAAAACATGATAACAGTAGGTTTGACTCTGGTAACACATAAAGTCTGCTTAAGCCTCTAAAAAATAAAAAGAATCCTAATTGGGGCCTTAAGTTGATAACAACCCTTAAGTCAAATTAATTGTTTAGTTAAACTATTTGACCGTCTACACTGTAAAATTGATTTTTCAACGGGAAGTAAAGGAATTGTGTAAGCTCATATCTTAGCTCCCAAAAGAATGTTAATCGCAAGCACTAAATCCAAGCATTTTTATCTATTGTGCTGTGAGACCTCTCTCCATCACCTGGTTAATAAGAGCAAATGCTTTACTCGGCTCAACGAAACACGAAAAGTATTAAAAGGAAGAATGAACATCCACAATTAAAGCATTGCGGAGAAAAGATCAAATAACAAATAAAACTAATTGGAAAGCCACATTCTACACCGTCAGAATGGTAGAAAAAGTAATAAATGCATGTTCCTAAATAAATCCAGGTCGCATTCAATTGAATTACAGTAATGAAAACCAAAACTAAAAGCAGATACTGCCAGCTCACTAAAGTTAACTTGGGGAGATTCAATTCATTCCAAATTTCAGAATGAACCCGCTTGCTTTGACTGGTAAGAGTAAGTAACCCCTTCTTTCCCTGTGTCGACTAACAGAAGCAATATCGAATGGGAAAAATATGGAACAGGTGAAAGCGAACGAACACCCTTGGAGAACGAAAGCAAGAGATTTCTACGTTTGCTAGAAGAACAATAACAATGGTGCTTTTCAATAAAATGGAGATGCACCGATTGGAGAACATGAGGAAGGAGGGAATAAAAAACTTTATAGATAACAATACAACCCATTAAATTCGAATTCACTTGATAAAACAAACCTTCGAGAAAGGTTATTGCATAAGGAAAAAAAAAATAATCCGGCTGCATAATTGCCCACTATGTTTAAGCAAAGCAATTACAGATACTCCATTTCTTCTGGAATCTTCCAGTGCAAAATGGCCCACAGTGTGTAAGCAAAGCAACAAGTGTAACAAAAAGGAGGTCGAAACTCCGAGCTACTTAAACCCTAGAACCAAATCTTGAGACTCCCATAAACAACCGTAAGAAAGCACAACGAAATAAAGATAACAGAACATGTATGCCCTAGAGCCTTTAACGGAAAAACCTAAATGGGAAAGGCAAAGAGAGAAAGAGAGGGGGAGGGGGGAACCTCTTCTTTAGATCCAGTGCCGTAAAAAGCAGCGACGGTAGCATCGAGCAAGGGGACGTCAATGGGTTGACTCAAATCCCTGAGCTTCTCGGCGGCCATGCTGGTGACTGCAGCCAGACGAGCCGTACTCCAATCCCCAGGTAATAGTTAAACCCTAGAACAATATTCAGTTGCTCCGAAAAAAAGGAAAGGGAAAGAAGAAGAAAAAAAAAAAAAAAAAAGAAGGAACACTCCAGAGATTACACCACACAAGGAGAGGAGACGGGAAGAGAGAGAAAGAGGGTGTAGAGGGAGAAAGAGAGAGGGAGATATTGATTAATCAAAAATATAAAAAACAGTGTGGCTTATATAGGAGAAGGAGAGGGGGAAAGAGAGAGAGAGTGAAGAGGACTCTTGAGGAGTAGCAGTGTCGTATTTGTACTGTGTGTTTTTGGGGTTTAAAAAGAGACAGCTTAAAATCGAAGCAGATGGGAGCGCAACGAAGAGGGACCTTGAAACTACTCGCCACGCTCACTTAAGTAAATTAATTATTAAGGGGAAAGGAAAAAAAAAAAGAGAGAGATCCCTACACACACATACACCCCCCTCGCCCGCACTTTTTTTTTTTTTTCCTCCTCCGGTAGAGTTACCGACTTGCATGAGAAGGGATAAATTGCTCGTGCTGAGTCAAAATTAGTATGATTTGTGCTTTGTATAGAGATTTACAATGGAGGCGGTGTATTCTCTATTCTGCTTTCATGGAGTTTTATCTTGAATGCTCCGTATTTACGAGAAAATCTTAGCAAATATTGTTAGACCTGGCTTAAAAGGTGTGTATTCGGATATATGAAATGATAAAAGATGAAAAAGAGTAAATTCAAATTCAACCATAACTTAATTAAGATCAAATTGAATTAGATTGAATTATATATATCAACCTAAGTTTAATAACATTGATCTTAACTATCATTCTTTTATTTATACTTAAATTTTATCTTATGGCAAGTTAAATGCAACCGACATTACACTCGACTAAGGATTTATAATGAAAATAACACTTTATCGATCCATTTAAATAAAATTTTAATCTAGATAAGTGACTTGAGATAAGCTTCAATAGTACGTATTAACATGATACGTAAATGGGTTTTTTATTTTAAAATAGAGAAAAAAATAGCTTAGTCCCATTGAATGAGTAAAACTTCAATGATATGTATTAACATGTTATGTCAATAAATTAATGATAAATAAGTCGCAACAAAATTTTTAATTCTCGAGAATTATGAATAATAGTTTTTTAGAACTATTCTCCATTATTAAAATGTGTTTAAATATTAGTAATATTCAATGTTATCAAACTCAGGTCAACCTATATAATATAATTTAGTTTGTTCTCGATTCAACTTTCAATAGAATTCAATTTTTTCTTAATTCTTAATACTTTCATATCTCCACATCAACTATCTTACCCTTAACTCGAATTTGATAACATTAGATCTCGTGAAGTATTAGTACCATAATTGTCCTTTCGGTTACCTTAGGCTTACACTATTTCTCTTCCCTTCAGTTCTTTTGTTGAAATTTATGTATGACTAGCAAATTGGTCTCTCCCGGCGGTCCGTCCCATCCGTCCTGTCCTGCGTTCGGTTCTATCTTTTCACGCATCTCACCGATGTTGCATGAGCGGAGTATGGTAAGGCGCTCCAAATACATCCAAATTCCAAGGCCAAAAGCCCAAAAGGCCTCCCCATCCTCGCCTCTCTTCTCCTATTACCATTGTAAGCGTAGAGTTAGCTAATTAACTCCTAGTAGCTCTAAGTAAATAGCCGGACCTTTTACCTCTATTGGTTTTGACCTAATCGGGGCCGGCGAGACACCTACGACGGACTATTAGTTCAATAATAGAGCGCAATATTGTGGGATAAAACCTAAATTCCGCTAGAGTTGAGTATTAATGAAAGACAATACTCGAACATATTCGAATATCATGAGGTTCGGGAATAATTGAAGTAGTAGTTGAGTAGAAAGGTTGTAATTACTATATCATACTTAGATGGTCTTCAAGCGAGTTGTCATGGATTTTATATACTGTCGATATTGCTTTTATGGTATTATTTGATTCTCACGTTCTTATGATATAATATTGGATAAATTATCTAGATCATTATTTGGTTTGCATATTAGCTAATTTAATGGACAAATGGAGCCTTGAAATACTCAACTAAAATTCAAAAATTTGTATCATATATTTGGTGATATAAAAATTTATTTCACAATATAAAATAAATATATTTTATAAATTTCAAAAAATAAAAATAACCTTACCCTAATATCTAATTCATCAATTAGCTTCATCTCTCTCTCTCTCTCTCTCTCTCTCTCTCTCTCTCTCTCTATATATATATATATATATAGTCAACATAGCAAAATTTTGTCTCTAAACTACACAAATCAAACATAATATAAGAAATTTGTATAAATAACTAGCAATATTAGAAAATTTAATGTATTAATTTGATGCTAATCTATTAATTATTACTCTTATTTAAAAGTGTTCATGATTTGATTCGGTTCGGTTCGGTTTAAGGGTCAAACCAAACGAACTGCATATAAGATGGTTTGATCCAAACCCTCAATGAACCATGCCACATTAAAAGGTTCAATGTTCTATAGACACCTTATTCTAATCGATAAATTATAGCCATAAAAGTTTCCAACCAATGACTAACGTCTAAATTAAGAACATTGAGTGAAAATTAAAGCTATATAACTTTATATTATGGTGATATTGTGTTTTATGTGATAATAAAGACATGTGAATCTATTTAAGAGTTAATAGACAATGGTAAAAGAAATAGGATGGAAGTGGAGGCTGAGAATGAAATGAGAGATAATAAAAATGAAAAAGTAAACAAGATTACACTAAAATATTAATAAAGCTTAAAACTGAGAAATATAGCTTATTTTTTCATCTCATGATAAGAAATCGTATAATTTAAGTTTAAGCGGTTTAGTTCAGTTCGATTTAACCTTTGAATAAAACTACAGACTATTAGAATTCTTTTCAAATCAAACCACAAATAGAATCAAAATATAAAAGAACTGCATTTTGCGATGCCTCCGGTTCAACTTAGTGGTTGGTTCAATTAAATTCTATTTGATGAATGGCTCTACTCTTATCATATTTATCTCATATGTTATGTTAGAATTAGTATGACCAAAAAAAAAAAAAAATCAAAGGAAATATTGTATTTGAGTAATCTAGGTAAAGAGTAGAAATTTGTGGAAGCTAAAAGGAAATAGCTATAAACATTTTCCTATAGAGTTTGTTTCATTTGTCCACATAATTAGAAAAAAAAAATCGATAAAAATAGGCAGAAATTACAAAATTACTTGTTATAATAGTTTTCATCGCTAGCCAAGAAAAATAGTGTTCATCAAAATAAAATAGAGGTAAGTTTATCATATACTACTTTTATTTTCTTTTTCTAATACCAAAAAAAAAAGACTTGAAATGTTTCTGTCAATTCCATTTCATTTGCTCTAAGTTCTTTCTTTCTTTCTTTTTTTTTTTTTTTGAAAAGAGAGTTATTTCTCGTGGAAAAATATAGATTTCTATTGATATGAATTCCACAAAGATTACTCTTATCATATTTGTCTAATATGGTATGTTTGAATAGCTATCACTAGGGGAAATGGAAGGAAATATTGTATTTGTATAATTTAGGTAAATGATGGAAAGTCGTGAAAGTCAAAAGGAAATATTTATAAACATTTTTGCTTTGGTGTTTGTTTTCTTTGTCCACACAATTAGAAATAAATCGGCGAAAATGAGATTGTAATTACAAAATTACTTCATATAATAGTTTTCATAACTGGAAAAGAAAAACCAATGTTGATCAAAATAAAATAAAGGCAAGTTTATCAAATACTAACTTTATTTTCTTTTTTCTCGCAGCCATTAAAAATTTTTGAAATGTCTCTCTTATTTCCATTCTATTTTCTTCCTGTATATTCTTTCCCTTTTCATTCATCTTTACAATTTTTCATCGGCCCCTTCATAAGATTTTTTTCGAGGAACTGCCCGCATTTATCCTCTATCCAAAATCCCCAAATGTTGTGATAAAGCTCGTGATGCCCCATCAGAATATGAGACACGTAGCAGTTTTCAATTGAACATCGAAAAAAGTAAAAATTTAGAAAATGTTTTAAAAAAATATTTACGACTTTACAAAGATTAAATTCTGAAAGACATACTTGTCATAAAAAATTTTTTTATCTAAACCTACGAATAATAATACAAAACACGTAGCCTTTCAAGAAAGGTGAAAGAAAAAATTATATATCGGAAGATGAATTTTTAGGGCCGGATTTAGTTAAAATGTAAAACTTTTTTGCAATTCAAATAAAAGAAAAACTTTTACTCGTTAAAATAAAAGAGGGATGTAGAGTGGAGTAAATAGGATTGACGCCTTAAATCTTTGCAATGTGGCACATTGAATGCACAAAATGTTTTTTTTTTTTCTTTTTTTTTGGTCATTTTCGTCATCTATTTAAATATGACAAATACCTTTATTATAACAATTTTAGGTAATGTCATTCTCTATTTTACACTATTCATACAGCGTCCATTCTCTATTTAATCATTTATTTAAGTCAATTAAAAAGCTCAAATTTAATCTCGAATGTTCGGTTTTTAATGTAATTTTTCCATAAAAATATAATGCACCATGATGTATCGTGAGCGAGTGGCTCCATCACTTCTACTCCATGGGAACAACCTCTACCCACAAAAATTGGCTCATTGGTTCGGAACATCGTGTTCATCAGTTTTCCTCAACAAAATGACCATCCTTAATCGTGTTTCGTCCAATTCAGTATATCTTATTAATGAGCATATTCTCGTGTCTGATTCGGAGGTAATAGTTGACCCAAAAAAAAAAAACGTAATAGAAGGGTCTAGATTTATAAAGCATATGCATTTTATGTCTGATATTTTTTAATATGTGTATTTAAGGGTTTTTTTTTTTTTTTTTAAATCTAAGGTTGAAGGCTCCATCGAATTACCATTACCACAATATCACATGCCATTAATGATACTAAAAGAAATTTATAAAATAAGGGCTTAGAATAGTAAATTCTACATTATTTTCAACAAGGAAAACAGGAAAAAAAAAAAGCATTATTTCACCTCATATAATAAGATTTAAAGTTGATTTCTTAACGGGGCAAAAGAAAAAAGGTTCATCTCTTGACAGCTCCGCACATTAAATAAGTTCAAAAAGAAAAAATATTTCAAAGCTTATGGATTTTTTTTTTAGTAAATTACAGTGGCATCTAATGAAAACTATCAAAATTATAGAAAGAATACAAATGTCTGTAATGCAACAGTTAGAGTCCTTTGAAAAATTTGACACCGCAAAGTTTTTCCTCTCAGTGTAAAGTAAATGGGTCTTTTATATTTGAGTATAATCGCAATACTGTTTTTCGACTAAATTGTTGTCTAACCTGTCTCACATAGGCTAATTGAATATTGATTATACTATGAAAACCCTCGCATCAAGTGAAGAATTGGCCTTAAAAAGTAATAATATGCATGTTTTTGTCTAAAATATAGATTTAACGCTATTTTGGACGAAAATTCTTTTGTTTTCAAAATTTTTTAAAGTGGCCAACTATTGCATTTTGCAAATTCGGGGCCTTTCCATTGTTTTCATTGTTTTTATTTCTTAGGGGTTGTCACTTAAATATACACTACATTATAAAGCATATAATCTCAAACTTAGACTTATAATAACAAAATGTTGCACCTCGAGACTATTGCGACAACTTTTAGCACATCTCTAGAAAACTTTGTAGGGTAATTACTTAAAAATGACTATATAGTATAAATACAATTGAATTCAATAAATAAGTCTGGCCAATTAATATGTAACTGTTGACAGCAAAAATAATATTTTTTAACAACTTCTTTTTTTTATTGTTAATGAGTTCTAATAAATCAAAGTAATTTACTATAACTAAAAAATAATTATACTATATAATTACTTTTAAACGACTAAACCATAGAATTTCCTCATATAATCTTACATGTGACATAAGCATAGTTACTACATTCTGTAACAATTTATGCATAAAGGACACACATATACACATATGTAGAAACGAAACTCTCATGAGTCATTGTTTGCTCCATTGATTGTTTTTTTTTTTCAAAATTTTATCCTAATAAAGGATACATTGAAATTTATAATGTCCATAATTTGTCTTCAAATTGTCATAACATCTAAAAATCACTATTAATATATGTGTAAACCTATACCAAGTTAACTTCTTATTATTTTGATACACTATTGTCATTTCCTCACCCATTCCATAAATCATATCACAAGCTATTGTCACGTTCCGAATAAGAAGATTCATAACAGTCCCGCCGTATAAACTAATCTAAGATAGAAGTTAACCTCGCAATTGTTATCGTAGACGCAGTTTACATAAGGCGCACAACTCAACCAGCTTAAAACGTCTGTTCTGACACCTATTATTAACCAAACATGTAGTAGAGCTTTTACAAGTTACTTATTCTATACAACCTACTGTTTAGTATCATAACAGTATTTAAACAAACATTTCACGTCCAAAGGTAAAGTTTACAATCAGAGTTTGTTAAAAACGACGGCTTTTACGGTCTATATACAATAAGTTAGAAAACTAGTAGGCTCCCAAGAAATTCATATTTAGTTTTCCTCAAAACTTAAAGACAAAGCTAAAAGCTCAGGTTCGGTTAAATTCCTCGATCCTCACTTTCCTACACAACAGCACACTAACCTGGGAACGGTGGTACCTGAACATCTTACCTTCACTCAACACCTGTAAAAGAGTCTGTAGGGATGTGAGCACAACTAGCTCAGTAAGTGGGGCGGAGTCAGAAGAGTACTATACAATCACAAATAAGGTTAATAATCACAATGAAATGCAATACAATCGCTCAAATGAAATATCGCGCAGTGTTAACCAGTCCACTGTAAGGTTAGAGAAATTTCATCCGCTCCAACCCCGATTGAGGAGTTTCATCGCGACTCAAGTTAGACTAAACCCGGACTTGTGCAATAGAGAACGCCCTCCTCTCATGACCACCTTCGAATCACGGCCCCCAACCTTGCCGCGACCCTCTCGCCTGTCACTTAGTTTGACTAAGGATGGGGAAATGACCATTTCAGCTATCCTCATCGAAGGAAGTTGGTATTTGGGTTAACACTCTTAATCATTTTCCCCTAACGGGTGATTATGCATGTCCAATTACATTTTAGTCGAATAACCGTTAGTGTTAATCAAGGGTGACCATCGAGTTCACACAATATGGAATCCATGCAAATATGCAGAACAGCACACCAAGGAGTTGAACTCCTATCACAACTGAGTATCATTCACACACATAGCATACGCATAATCATCTAACTATAAACACAACCAGAAGTACTTTTAGGTCTCCGGATACTTTAAATAGCACCCAAACAGCGGTGAAGCCACAACCCTAACTTACTTGTTTAGATGTTCGCTATTGCTGACTTGAATTATCTACCGTCTTTGTATTGGAATGTCCTAATTACACAAAAGGCTCAAATTCAATTTTCGTAATAATTACGAATTACGAAAACATTAAGGTTTTATCTAAAATGGTTATATATGTATATATATATTATTTCCATAATATACCGTTATGTTATCACTATATATCGAATTAAATTATTAATTATTAATACTGTACATCATATATACTATTACGTATTATATATCGTTTCGATGTAATCGAAACGTACTTTTTATTTATTAATTCATGTTTTAATTCCAGTAAGGTTACCGAAATATGTATATTCTTGAATATGATATAGTCTTGAGCTAATTTACTTAAGGTTGTCCGATTTCAACAAAATTAGTGTCATTGGGTTTGTATAAACCTAACAACACGTTTTACGAATCCTGTTTCTAGAGATGACTTTTAACGGGTAGTTTGAGTTTTTAATACAATTATACATAATTATATAAAAATGATCGTATTATACATAATTTACATTATTGAATTATATTTTATCTAATTTGTCCTTATATTGTAAGAATATGAGTATTATTCAATTCTAATATACCTAAAATGTATCTCGATCAGAAAACATTAATAAATAAAATAAAAATCTCCATTAATCAAATCTGATCAGCAATCCTTTATATAGTTTTTATTTAATTATTTAATTCATTTTAGCCTATTAATATTACAAATATACCTCGACTTGTAATTTAAGCTATTTTACTTAATAAATTCGTAATAAATAGTTTGGGTTACCAAATAATTCCCTAAAAATTTCTATAGAATTCTAAAAATATAAGAAATTCAGTTATCACTTGGTTTTAAGTTTCCGACATATTGCTTATATTTTCATATTAACAATTTTACCCCTAAATTATGATAAATTATTCAATTATAATTCTTTTAGCACCAAATTAATTTCAATCTGACTCAATACTATTACTATTTATTATAGATCAGTACATGTCCATTTCATCTATTAATTTCATAATTTCCCATTAAATTCATATTTTCAGCCTATTTTCGAGCTAATTTCAGGCCTAAAAATGCAATAAATATTAAAATTATTCAAATAAAAATTTGGGCTACGTAGCAATTACCTATATATCATACACATCCTACACAAAAATTTTCAGCTAAAAACAACATCATATAGTACATTTATTTCACAAATATAAATTCGGGTGAATTATAGATTTCTTAATAAAGTATATTAAATATTACGAATTTTTCAAAAATAAAAATATCACATGAAAGCATGTCTAAAATAACCTAAGCATAATTTTTTTCATAATTTTCTGAGCGGATTTACTATTTTTTAGAAATTATTGAAAAACAGGGCAGAAATTTGACCTTGATGTTCTTAGGTGCTCCGGTGGCCGGCAGCGGTTGGGCGGTTGTCGGACGGCCTGCGCGGTGGGTGGACCATGTGGGGTTGATTGGGTTTCACAGCAGAACCACTCTAGGTTAGGGTTCTACACTTTCACTAATTTTTTCTGTTTTTTCTAAATTTGTTTTTTTTCCACGATTTTTTTCTAATTTTTCTTTCTCAGTATTTCTGATTCCAAACTATTAAAACTTTCATATCTGATGGTGTTGGCTTTTTATAGTGCCTCAAAGTCAGTTAAGGGATTTTTTTATAATTATTTTATATTTTCTTTTTTGTTTTCCTAAGCATGAGGTATTCTAATGTTGTAAATTTACTTTTTGAATCAGCAACCCCTTCTTATTCTCCTGCTACACATCATGTCCAGCAATCTCCAATGTATTTGATTAATTTTTTCTTTTTCTTTTATTAAATAATTACTTAAATATAGATATTATATGTTAGAATTAGTTATTTAATTAATATACAAGTTTATACCCTATGTAAATAACATGTGAAATATATAACTTTACTCATATAATTAAGTTTCTAGTATATCTTTTATTTTTAGGATATGTTCTAAAGTTAATTTCATGAATTTAACACAATAAATATATAATTACATAATTTAGAGTTAATTTACGGATATAATTATTATTTATACCGAGTATACTAAAAAAATTACGTGTATTTTTATATAGTAAATTATACTACATTATCTCATTTTATAACTCAATTAACTTATCTCTAAGTTCTCGTTGCAATCTAAGTTCAATTTTAGGAGTTTCGAACATTTTAGTACTTTATTAAATATTCCAATTTCTAAGGGCAAAATTAGGATTTCGAATCGTTATTACTAAAATCTAACTTCATTGTAATATCTTAACTAACTTTTTCATTCTAGTCGTAAAATTTGAGCTCAATTGGATAAGTTTCCCTAAAAGCCCTAAATCTAAGCTCGATTGTCCTAAACTCAATTTTGGGAGCTTACACCTTACCTCTAATCTTTTTTTGAATTAACTTCTAATCCGAGATTATACTACATTTTTAGCATATTTCCCAAAATTTATTATTCATAACTAAAATCATAGCCCACTACTATAGACATCATCACTTTAATTTGATTCAACACACCTTACCCACTTATTACAACATTCACATATTACCCAATTATTAATACTATGCTCATATTATCTAGATCAATCACTTTAAACACTACAAATATCATCATTCAACATCATTTAATATTTCAAGTTATCAAAATACACATAAAATCAAAATATAGATCAATTTGTGGAAAAATCCCTAAATACACTTAAGAAATTAGTTATTTAATAAGATTTTAAGGCCTAAAAATAAAATAAAAATATGAAAAATAATTTTCAAGAAAAATTGTTTATGATAATTTAATATACATTATAGGTAGTGTATAGAAAAATTTGGGGACCAAAACAACATTAATAAGGTTTTTTAAAACCAAAGTGAAATAAGCTCGAGTTTAATGATTTCTTAAGGGGGAGAGATTTCGAGACGTAATTTCATTGATGATATTTTTCCTTAAAACTACATATAAAAATATGCTAGAATACCAACGTTCATGATTTTTTACAAAGATTTGGTATTTTTACTAAATTGTACAAAAATTGGGTTGTAAATTAAACTTACGTTTTTCTTAGCTTCCACTTACCAATGATGGCTCCACCCTTGTTAGTAGCCCTAAACGGTAGCCAAGCTGTCAGGCAATGGTGATCATTTCTTTCCAGGTTGTGGTTTAGCAGTTGCACTCGAAATTAACCCTAAATATACTATATTTTATGTAATTTTTATAAAAATATTCACTCCACTATTTCTAACCTCTCTCAAATTTTATTGAACTTTAAACTATCTAAAATGAATTACAATAAGAGTTTCCTAAATTTATAAGGAAGGTTTCAGTACTTGATGGATTCTTGTCTTGCCAAGTGACCCTTAACTTTTATTTTTTACCTCCTTATGTGTCCTTATTTCCTTCATTATCCTTCTAGATCACCACATTGTATTGCTATATACTATTGCAGAGTTTTTCCCCAAGTGGCACCTACTTTTCTTAATTTTTATTTATTTTCTTTAATTTATTTAGTATTATTTTAGTGTATATTAGGTATTTTAAGTAATTTAGGGTATTTATGTCCATACATAAATACATGTATAATATAAATAAATACCCCTAAATATTACTTAAGTCATTTTATAATTTTTAGTGAGTACATATTTTATCTCTAGCAACTCATTAATCATCAAAACAAATTTTACATGTTTATGATAAATAACAAATAATATACGTATAACATAAATGTAGATATTATTTGATTATCTTATTATTTTATTTTCTTAAATCTAAACCCATAAGATCACTTCTATTAATATTCCTGACTCCAGTGTATAATTCGGGTTTGATCGAATAATTTATACAATTACCCTAAATTTTATGTATCGAATTCAGAACATCCAATTACAGGGCTTATACACCATAAGCAAAGAATGATTTGAAAAAATAAAAGAGGATTGAAATAAACTTGAATTGTTCTTACCTTGTATATTCTAAGGATATTTTATATGTTGATAGTAAGGAGAAAGAGAGGAATGGCAATGATTTTATAAAGAGAAGGAGAGAGATATATATATATATATTTTTCCTCTTTGTGTAGCTCATCTTTTTAATGGATTATTCCAAAAGACTTTAGCATACTTTATCGGTTAATGTCTTATGGTTTGTTCTTTAATATCTACTTTCCTTAACAAACACTCTATATAATCCAAGTATTTCTCAACTATTGACGGTTCTAACTCAACAACTAGGTTTAAGATTAAGAACATACTTTTTTAGCATGTATATGTTGTAGATGCTATGTAACTCGCTAAGTTATGTAATAAGGCTATTCTACAAGCTAAACTGCTGACTCTTTATGAAACTTTAAAAGTTTAGCACATATTAGACTCAACTTACCCTTAGCTTATAATTGAATGATACTTTTGGTGTGAGAGATCCTCATTCCCCAATAACACATGGTCATCTAGCTGTAACTTAAGAAGTCATTACCTCTTATCGACATAACTATTTTGTTAGGTTCATACGGTTAGCATCCTATTAATGTCTTTCATACTAACTTCCATCTTAAAGTTCCTGTTTTTTTTTTCCTCTCTCTCTCTTGCTCCATGCAAATAAACAAGTGAATATGCATCAAATTATATCAGATGTTGATAAATGTTTTGTTCAATAAGGTGCATTGAATTGATAAGTAATGTTAGGAAATGGTCGATTCACGATCAATATCAAATACAGCGAGAGCTAAGCTAAAATCAAATTGAAGTAGGAATATAAATGAATTATAATGGCATTAAGTTAAGCAAGCCTTTAACTAATAAAATTTGGATTTTTATAAGCTTTAACTAGATAAAGCATTAAATGGATAACATAGCTTAATAGTAGATTTAAAAATGACTAATAAAAGTGAAAACCAATTTTGCAATTAAATGGAAGTGCAATGAATCAAATTGAATTCTTGAACTTGAGAGGAAATATAGTTTTTCCATTGATCAAAATATAGATTGGTCTACTAAAGTAAGTAAGGAAGTAAGACAACATATTCTTAGACAAGTTAGTTCATCTAGTTAGAATTCAACTTTCCTCTTTTTGTTAGTTCAATAAACCGAAATTGGTTTCAATCGGCCAAACTTAGTATCTTCATGAGTTAAAACTTATTAAGAAGTTTGATTAACAAAACCTCTCATCCTTTAGATAAATTATTAATTAAGTACATAATTAATACGAGCAATTAGAGCTTTGAATGAATGGTTAATAAATACCCGATAAATTGCTCTTTTGATTGTGTTTATACAATATCATTATCTATATTTATTAGTGCACATGTTATAATGGAATAAATTATTGTTTGGATAACATTGGCATTTGTTGATTTATTGATTAGTAAATTTTTATGTAAACTAGAGAATTCTAATTTTAATGTGGGATAGCATAAGCAATGCAAGTCATAAACTAACCTTAACTGTGATCATTGTTCGTTGGAAAGCCAAGACAAAGTGAATGGATTATATTGTAATATCTTTCAAATAAAATATGATGGAAGTTGTAAATATCAAGATAGCTTTTGATGTTTTGACTTGAATTTCAACAAAAGTCTAAAGACAAGCATACTCTCCAAAAAGTATGCTCAAGATGGATAACCTTTTAAAAAGCAACACTGAAGACAAATACCAAAGCATATTATGTAAAAATTGGATAATACCTTAGTGTAAGAAGTTTTTTCGGATTGCGTAACCTTACTCCTTATGTAAGGTACCATACGCTATATGTAGTTATAATAAATTAGCTATGATCATTTAAGTAGGCCACTTTGTCACGATTAAGCCATAATATAAGGCGTGGGATGCTCATTCTTAATGTAGGGGAGGATGCACGTGTGCAAATGAATAAAGAATGGCTATTTAAGTAGACTTAAAAGTCCAAAGGAAGCAACTTAAGGAATATGGTTTTGGTGTTAAAACTCATGTAGATAGATAGGTAGTAGATCGACTTAGGCGTTTATCATAGACGGGAAGTTAGGACATAAGTGGTTAACTTGAACTTGAGCTCCTAAAAAGGAATGAGGACATGGATAGACTGCTAGAAGTTACATTGCATTGAAAAATAGGAAGAGTGTGCCTTCTATTATTTAGTGTGATGGGCAAGATTAAAAAAATATGTGACTTGGACTTTGTCTTAATATTTATATATATATATATATATATATACATATACACACATATACATATATGCACTTTAATCTACATATTTATGATTGTTGGTTTGCCAATTTCTTAAGTTGCTTGCTATGTTATATGATTATTATTTTGAGGGATCATTTTGTTTAGATATTGATTGAACTGAAAGGAATGTTGAGAATTAAGATGTTATAAATGCCTTGTATATCATCGTTTGTGAGTAGGAGTGTAAAGTAGGTTTCTTGTAACATGTCCTTTAGGCTATTATCCTTTGTGAGTAAAAAACGTATAATAGGTTACTAATATCATGTCTTATGTGCTCGAAGCATGATAATATAATATATGATATGATCATTTATATAAATCTTGCAAATAACCTAGAATTTGTAATATATACCATGTAAACCATCTTATAACCACCTTGTAAAATATTCTAAATTAAAATAACATGATTTGAGATATATGATACTTTAGGGAATAATAGTGTTATTGAACTAAATGATGTTTACGATTTTAAAATCTTAGTTCTATATTTGGTTAAGTGACTTTTTCTTTTTGCACTTTCATCGTGGTTTTAAATTTTTCAACTGAAATGTTGAGTTTGTATATTTGTCGACATTAGAGTTGTAATTTATTTTTAATAATACTTGAATTGCAATTTCAACTCCATGAACTTTAGACATACATGGAGATGGTGTAGATACATTGTAACACTTAAAATTATTACAAATAAAAAGTTTCTATAAAGATTCATAGATATACGACATTTCCTTTTAGGATTAATCACCATTCCCCGATTCATAATAATCATTTCAAACAATTGCCACCTCTAATCTTACTATTATCAAGTTGTCGCTTGTGGCTACCTTTGACTAGCCAACTCGAACCACTACCGATAACAATAATTACTGTAACTTATAACCTTTAAACTATCAAGTACTATAGACCTATCTACTTAACCATTTATCACCATCCTAACCATTATAAACCACGACAAGGTTAAGTAAGCTAAAACAAGATTAATAAATATAAAAGAAGATTATGTAGGTTATTAACCTTAAGAGAGAGGATTTCTTCTTTGAGCTTCCATCTTGAACTATGACAAAAACTCAAAATTTGAAAATAGAGTTTGATTTCTGTAGTATTGAGGTTTTAGAGGTTAACTTTTCTTAGTTGTTTACATGCATACATACCTTCAATACTATGTTAGAATTAAGGAAAAGAAATGGAAGGGATTGAGTTTGGAGGAAACCGAAAAGAAGTAAAATTTTTTGTAAAGTTTTCTATAAGCCTCACAAAAAATCATTATCTCCAATTTATAAAGCATTTTGAAGGAAAATTTGTGAATTTACTTAAATATTCTTTTACTAAAAACACCTTTGGTTTAATGTTAATTGGTATCTAAATTTTGTCAAAATTTGTAATATATTACCTATACTTTGAAATAATCAATTTGCTATATAATTAAAGTTTTTGCGATTATCGCTACTACTTAAATTAAATACGTTGAATCTATTTATTGATGTGAATATAAGGATGAATTGGTTTTTTATTTATAGCAACTAGTAAGGCGAATGACTCGCTTTTAAAATGGATTGGAACCTACTTTGCTTTAAGCTGTTGTCTTGACCACTCCAAGGTTGAAGGATATTGCCAATCTCTTGGTAAGAGGTTATACAACTTTCTATAGGTGCCCATTGGACACTCTAGACTTTAGGGTGGTTAGAATATTTAATTCTAGATTTGTTCTTATATCCATATTAGCAAACGGATTTGATAAAATCAGTTTAAGTAGTGAAATGAACATGAAAATTTTAATTAGGTAGGTAATTAATCTCTTTAAGGTATATGTAATAATTTGTATATCTTAACAAAATTTTGGTATTATTTATGATATTAGCCTAACATATTTTGAAGTTTTAGGAACATTTTGGTAACTTAACAAATTTAAAAAAATCGAATTTGTTTTTTCTACACAATCATTCTTTTATATTTCCTTTTTATCCAAATAAGAAATTTCTCTCAATTTTCTTTCTCCTCCATTTTTTTCCTCTTAATTTCTTTCTTCTCTTTTTCTATCCTTTATACCAAACATAGGTGGCACCATATGATGGGGAAAAAAAAGATAATTGGGCCTGGCCTTAAAAAGTGAATTGGGCAAGTTTATTAGCAAAGTTGGTCCAAAATTGTAGGCCCATTTAACCGAAAACACATGATCCAGTGAAGATGGAGCATCCCAATTTACAGAGACAGGGAAAGAGAGAAAGAGGGGAAGACCAGAGAGAGAGAGAGAGAGAGAATGGCATTAGTGGCTCGGGCAGCAGTGAAGGCGGTGAAAGAGAAAGGGTTGGGCACCTTCTTGAAGGCGCTTAGGGAGGAAGGTTTCTTGTGAGTTTCTCCTTCTCCCTCGATTTTACAGGGCTGGTTGTCCTTTGTTCTTAGAATCAAAATGATATGTATCTCGTAATACGATTCCGATTCGATAATTTCCCTTTCAATTGATAGTACCGTTGATTGTTGACACTGTAGTGATATATCTCCATCTCCATTTTCTCTTGCAGGAGATGCCTCGCAGATGGGAACCTCCTGTAAGTTCGAGTTCTCTAAACTCTTAGTGCCCAATCTTTCTCCATGTAATCTTCTTCTTTCTTTGGCTGCTGTTCTGTGTCTTTAGTATATGCTTGGCTTTTTCTCCCAATGAAAATTAGGAAAAAAGAGAGCAGAATGCCGTATACCAAATTCACTCAACCTCGAAAAGCAATCGAGTGTGTAGCTCTCTCCTTTTCAGCACAATTAGTTACTAATTTTTAGATCTTTTAAACTAAGAGGAATAAGTAAATCAATCCTAAAAATGGGGGAATTTGCGAAGTTTATACTGATTTATGGTACCGGTATACGATATAATAAGATCCAAAGAATCTCGTGAGGCTTTGCTACACTTCAAATGCTAAATGCAGCAGTTGAATCGCTTGGTATCGAGGAATATCGTGAGAACATGATAATGAAAGCACACCTCATTCTGGAGTATGGGGAGATTATGATTAGATTATGTCAAATGCGTGAGGCCTCTCCTTTCTAGCCCGGCCATTAGTTTTTGGAATTTTAGATAAATCATACGATGGATCCAAATTGATCTAAATATAGTTATTTAGTCTTTTGGTTATTTAGTCTTTCTACACCCTGCACTCCAATCTGTTTTAGCATTTGGAGCCCAACATAACTCAGTCCATTCCATTTCCACAACATTTTTGAAGACCAATCAGTGTCCTCCTCAGGGAAAAGCTAGAATTGTAGCTTTATTTCTTCCAAGTAGCTGTTGTTCAACGAGCGGATGGCCAAAGTTGCTTCCAGAGCGTAGAGCACCCTGCATGCTTTTTGCATTCCATCTTTACAGTTTACTTTCGGTCACATCTTTTGGATGCATATCCTTCCTTTACATCATTGCTTGAAATAGCAAGTAGAAAGATTACCCTAGAAATGAACTTCTAACGACTCTTTGATGTTCACCAGCACTAGCATAGCTGCCATTTGCCATTTTCCCTACAGTGTAAACTGACGGAAGAGGCATCTGATATATATATATATAAAATAAAGTTGCTGGTGTACTTTTTGGTTATCACCTGTATTTGCACATGGCAGATGGTTAAATTTGAAGGTTGATATATAAGTGCTTGTGTTGGCACCACAAACACATCATAAGGCCCTGGATTTTCTTTGCTTTTACGGGTGTCAGCTGGCAAACAACTAACAATGATATCATGAAGGTTTTGTTATGAGTGCCGGTGTTGCATCTTGAGAAATGATGGAGAACACTATATACACTGACCTTGTATGCTCATCTCTGGAGCACCTTGTTGGGATGTATCTAACAATTACACATACTTCACTTGCCTCTTTCAATACTTTAATACTATATATATATTGTTTTTTTTTTTGTTTTGCTCTTCATGCATACCTTTTGCCTTTTCTTTCCTCTTTTCCCCATCCCATATCTTCTATTAGAAGAATGATCCTTTATCTTTTAATATAGGCAAACCAAAATCCACAATATAGGAGCAACTCTTGTTGGTACAGACAAGTTTGGTAATAAATACTACGAGAAGCTTGATGATACTCAGCATGGTAAGTGACTGTGTTGCTGCTCTTAATTCACAATTGATGAACCATCTTCTGCAGTTGTGGTGTTATTAACAATATTTAAATGCTCAAAGGATGTTGCACTTATTATGTTCCTGTGCTGCAATGTGATACAGGTTATGTTAGTCTTAATTTATATCTGTTCATAATTTTACATATGAGTTAGTTGGAATCAGGGTTTGAAAGAGCAAAGGAACTGTAACACTAGATAAGATGACTAATGATTGGGTTTGGTTATGATAGTTTTCTCTCTAGTATGGGAAGTATTTTGCTAATATCTCTTCATATTATGTTCCATTCTAATGGAGTCACAGCTGCTCATGATGAAGTACACAGGTGTCTTCAAATACTCATGTTGAGGCAGCTGTTATAGGTTGCTATCCTGATTAAAGTTGTTGGTCACTCAGTGCTATTCGATTTTCTGTTACGAGGATTAGTTTTTGAATTGAAGTTACATGAGTCATGCAGATATGGATACTGCCTTGGCTTCTAGTGGATGTTGCAAAAGTTTGGGATGCAGAGAGGATTCTATTTTCCTCAATGAAACTTTTCAGTTTCTGAATATCGAGAACCTTCTTGATCCGGCATAGAGTGGAATTAATTGCCTCGTCTGGGACAGGATTAGCTGCAGGTTGTTTGTTGTTGTGTTTATTTGGGTAGTTTTGAGAGTAAATCACCAAGGAAGGTGTGCTTTAATATGATCACTGATCTGAAGATGATCCTTAACATCCTTTTCGTTAGGATTGAAATTTGTCTTCTGACTAGGTTCTGCACCATAAAAAGGTGGAACTACTTCTCATTTTCAGCAGTTAGGTAGAAATCTCAATCATATGTGTGAAGTTCATATATGGTCAGACCTTGCACAAGGCTGATTGTGTTTTGATGGTTTGGTATTGAGGAATGAAGCAATATAATTCATAATGCATTGTTTTTGCTTTGATGATGTAGATTAAGATTTCCCAATGTATGGGTTCTCATTGGGTAGCTTTGCTGATCAATTGGATTGTTGAATTATTCCTGGTGCATTCAATTTCGAGTTAGACATAGGAAATGTAGGATGATGTGGATGTTTCCTGTCATTCTTGGATGCTATCAATCTGTATGGTAATTGGTCAGTGACATGGGAGAAATACTGGTCAGTTGAGAATGGGTCTTGGAGATGAGAATGTGGGAAATAAGAACGCTCGAATAGCGGAAGGTGTTGGAGTTAGTTTTACTCTCTGATTGCTAGACATGCTGTGTACTCTGTTTATTAGCTCTCTCCAGGATGTAATTTGTGTTGATGTAAACTGTAGGTTTTTTGAGATATCAATGGACTATACATACTATATAAAGGAGGTTGCAGGCCAGCTCAAGGAATTGTCAAGTCCAAGAACTTGCCCAGGGAGGCTGGCTCCATGTTTTGGCAGAAGCTGCCACAAATTCATATTATTAAAAAAAAAAATGGAAATTAAAACCAATAAAGGAAAACTGGAGCCATGGCCTAGGAACATTGCGTAACTGAAATTGCCAGTTCCAGAACCACAACTGAACTGTTCCCAACCCAGTACTGGCAGTGGCAGGTCCATGGACCGGGCCACCTTTAATATTGGTTATGATGCATATATCAATGTCATACTGCTTTTTTTTTTTTTTGGGTTGTGGTGGGGTGGTCAAGAATCTCATACATCACACAATGCATACAGTTTATAGAATTTCGTAAATGGGGGAACTGACTATATACCTATTAGCATTTACCACTGAATAAAATTAATTATCTGAATCTCTGGGGAAAAAAAAAAATGCTTGTGTGGATGTATTTTACATACAAAAAATGACGGCATTGGACATGAATCCATCTATGTAAAATAGGTAGCAAAAGAGCAACTTATTTTATGTAGTTTGTACTTGCTACACACTGATTGACTTATGCTCCTGTAAAATGGCATGCCAATAGGTGGGAGTTGCAATGACAGAAAAAACACCTTTAGGAAGAATGATAAAAACAAATTGGCCCCTTATTCTATTCTCATCTTTATTCCTGGTGAAGCATGTATTCTGTGAGAATTCCTTGAATTGATGTTTTCTTTGTATGATCTTTGGCATGTTTCTTTAGGAAGACACAGATGGGTGGAATATGCAGAGAAGGGCCGGTATAATGCCTCTCAGGTGCCTCCAGAGTGGCATGGTTGGCTCCATCACATAACAGATCACACTGGAGATGAGGCAATTTTTCTATGCAATTTGCTATAATATCTTTCTTGCAAATTGGTCAGAAGATGCAATAGATTAACATATTACATGAATCTTGCAGCTTCTTATGCTGAAACCAACGAGATATGGTGTGGAGCACAGAGAGAATTTTTCTGGTGAAGGGGAGGACCTTATCTATCACTCCAAGGGACATGCTTTGAACCCTGGGCAGAGAGACTGGACGAGGTACCAATCCTGGCAACCTGCAAAAACAGATTCTAAGTAGAAATGGGAATCTCTGGTTATGTGTCTCATTTTTCATGAATAATCTGCTGGCTTTGCTGATGCCTTATGTAACTTCTGAAGGAGCAGTTTCCTTTATATGAAAAGTGAGGGATGGCTATATTCTCTCATGTTTGCTGTAGCATTTTGCAAAATTTGTTTCATAAGATGTAATTTACCTTGGCTGTTCAATTTCCCTCAAATGCCTTGCTATTTTACTCTGCAGCTTCCGTTCCTGTGATAGGTTTGTATTTGTTATTGGTGGTAAATGGTAAGTGTTTGTTGGTGATTTATTCAAGTGTCAAGTTGAAGGTAGGGTTGTAAACGAACCAAATTGGATCATACAGAACCGTGCTTATGCTCGAGCTAAAGCTTGATTTTGAAATTCACAGTAAAGCTCATAGGAGCTTAAACTTTTGAGTTTGAGCTCCGCATAAAATATCTAAATGAGGCTGATGGATAATTGAATGTTAAAGCTCTACGCTGCTTGAATTCATGAAGCTTGACACAGATAAGCTCGACTAGAGCTACTAATTTAAGCTCAGCAGCCCTTCAAGTCTACTTGAGTAGCTAGAGCTTGAGAAAGTCCACTTGAAATCGAGTAAAGACAGAATTGAGCTGGAGTAGCTTGCGAGTTAGACCGGTTTACTGACTTGTTTACTTACTCCTAGTTGAACCGTGGAATGTGTTTGGTGGCCTTCAAGAGTCTTGGTCCCATGCTTCTCAGAAAGCGTCAGACGTGGAAGAAGGAAGGCTTCATGTGCTGCGGAGTGGACCCAATTTATCTACTATGCCGAATGCCTTATTGTGTTTGACTTATAAGATGTAAAAAGAAAGTGAGTAATTTTTATTTGGGGCATGTGAGGATTGAATATATGTTTTTGGACGAAGTTTTGTCCAGGAATGAAAAATCTTGATATATCATAAAATTCTAGTATATATAGTAATATTTTATTGATATTTACACGTTATATATATATATATATATACATGGCGTATGATATGGGGTATGTTTTTGTCGAGATGATAGCTATGGCAAGCAGTAGTTGTTGTTGTTGATAGCCAATGTGACTCCTTTGCAAGTGAAAACTATAAACCAAAGAGAGAAGAGGGCTGTTCCAACGGGCCCAATGCATGGGAAGATCCGACTTCCGAGGAGGTTGTGAATGTTGGTTGATGTTGAACTGCAGATCAGAATTACGGACACAACATAGACAATAACATGATGGTCTTTTCATCGGTTTCAGGACTGAGGATGTTGTCGTCTTATTTCTTAGTCCTTATTTTTGCTTTTAAAAAATGACTGGTTTTGTCATCGGGTTCAAGACTGAGAAAGTTGTTGTCTTGTTTCTTAGTCCTTATTTTTGCTTTAAAAACTGACCCAGCTTTTTAGTATATATCGGATACTTCATACTTATCTCACATATTTTCAAGATTTGAGGTAGTGGGCAGTATTTTAATAATTTTTATTATGTAAAAAAATTGAAGTTATATCTTCTTTTGTAAATACATTATTTATTGTCAAGTTACATAAATTAGTTTACAATTAATATTAAGCAGTTTTGATCTTCTTTGTTTAAGTCAATTGCGGATGGATATCCTTTTAACTTGCTTCATTTGAATTCCTGGTTTGGTCATAATTGAGGCGAAACTAAATTGAGAGGAGAAGAATCTCAAGGATTGGGGAGGATGAAAACGACACACTATGAAGTCTTAGTTGATATGAGGAGATAAAAATGTAGCATCAAGCATTACATTATGTTTGGAAAAAGGGGAAGGAATTATGAATGAAGGAATTGGAAGGATATAAAATATGGGGGTATTTAATTCTTTCTTAGATGTTTGTTTGGGGGTAGGAAAGAAAAGAGAGGAAAACTAATTGCTATTGAAGACAAACAAACGAAAAGCTACTATAGATATTTTTTTTTTTTGCAGAAGGTTATTTTGGTAATTGGATTTTTCAATCTAATATAATACTATGGATCGATATCTTAAGTTAGTAATAGAGTCTTAAAAATCAATTTGATTAAGCATATTTTAGAGAGAATTGGCTTGATTGACTTATAATGAAAATTGCTAAATTAAATTTTTTCCTCTCAACCTTATTTAATTATCTTGTGCATGAAAAGTAAACTCAAAGATCACCTATTTGAGCTTTGTTTGGTTTTATTGGGTTTTAAAAAAGGCTTAGGCGTGCTTCAAACTCATTTAAAGAGAAAATATATTTCTTTTAATTATTATAAGTTCTGAACTCTAACTCATAAGGGCTAAAGGAAAGGATAAACTTTAATAATAAGGCTCAATCTTAACTGTTCATCTTGGAGCTATTTGGCAGATAATATCAACTTCGAAATTATGTAAATAAGAGATTTTTTCCCTCATTTGATTCATTTAAAATATTGATAAGTTTGAGATAAATACTAGAGTTCTATTGAAATTACTTCAGAGAAGATCAAATAAGTAATTTTATCAAGAACAAGCCAAGAACAATTAAGAGTATCGAGTTTAATCTACTATTATGCGTGTGCATTTCAAATATCAAAATTTCTCATTCTTTCTCCTAGGCCTCTTCCTAATGGCATTTCTCAACGTATCATAAGCTTAATACATTTGATAGGTTGATTGGTATACTCGTTATATGTGAACCGGTCAGCTGCAGCAACCTCACTACACAGTTTCCTTTCTAATTCTTCTTAAATTTTCTCCTTATAAAAAATGAAAAGGTAATTAAATCCCCCCTTTTCTTCTCCTTCCATTTTTTTTCCTTCTCCTTTTCCACGTCCTAAATAAAATGTTAAGGATACGATTTGTTGAAATTATACAAATCAAGCATGTTGAATGATTTATCATGGATGTACAAATACAAGATAACTTCTCATGGAATATAAGGTAGGTAGTCCCTAAAACTATATGGTACAAATTACACAATGAAATTTGTGTATGTGATCACTTTTTTACGTGTTGTACTATGTGTATAAAAGAAAATTGAAATGTTTAAGAAAAAATGCATAGTATAGTATAAAAAGTATAAGATAATACAAATTTTATTATATTGTGTTTGATGTGTGTAATATTGGATATAAATTTTTATGATTGAAAAATTAAGGAAAAAATTTGGTTATTTATAATATAAATTACAATAAAATATTGTTATTTGGAATTTAATGTAAAGTTATTTTTGAAATTTTAAAGATATATTTATTTTCTATTATGTAAAATAAATTTTTATATCATTAAATATATAATATAAAAATTTGAGTTTTAATTCAATACTCCATGAATATTTTATCCAAGACTATAGATAATTATGCAAATCAAAAGAGTGTCGGTACCATACAAAAACGGAAAGATGTACATCCATTTCTTTTGTCAGAAAGGTTGCTATGCATTGAAGACGGGAGGACAAAGGGGTGTCAGATCAAAACTCAAGTGTCATACGAATTATGGAAATGTATAGAAAGATGTATTGGACAATAACAAGGGAGTTTAGCATTACCTTGCAAATTTAGTGAAGGAGAGGCTTGCAAGTATTACATTTTAGACGTGTCCTTTTCATAATAAAATTCCGTGTAAATCTGCAAGGGAGCAATGGAAATTTCGACTTTTATCTCATAAACATCCACGTTTAACTAAGCATTGTTGAACACGTTTTCAACATCGAATGGACATCTTGCCTCCAATTTTATCTCTATTATTAAAGATAAAAAGGTTTCAAATAACTATCATATTTTTTTCATAAAATTTCATTAAATATTTTTCAAAATTTACAATATTCAATGTCATAAAAATAACTATATAGTTATATAGTAAATTTCATTATAACCTTTTTTAATTCCACCATCCATCTCTATCTCTTCTTTCTCTCTCTCATATTCCCACTATTTCAAAATTTTAGTAACAACTCTCAAAAAGATTATAATAGTATAAAGGAACACGGGACTTATTGAAGTAATAGAGTAATAATTAATAAAAAATATTAGAAAAGAATTTTCATTAAAAAGGAATTTTGAGATGAGAGATATTAAAATCTTTTTTTTTTTTGCTTGAAAAAAGTGTTAAAAAATTTAAAGAGCTCTTTTCAATATAAAAACCAATGCATGTGTGCCTAAAAAAAATCCAATTCATGTTTTTTTTTTTTTAAAGAAAATAATTTAGATAAATAATGCTAAATTTATGAGGTATTACTAAAGAAATGTATATATTGAAAAAAAGAAAAAGTACCTTGTGATTTATTCTATTGTGGAGTTGCTGGGTCTTAAGGCTATAGATTAGGTTAAGCACCAGTAAAACCAAGCTCATTTTTGTTAACACTAATAAAATGAAAAGAAGAAAACTTATTTTTTAATTTTTTTTTTCTTTCTTACTTTTTTCAGAGAAAAAAAAAAAAGAAAGAAAGCGGAAGTAGAAATAGGAGAATGATCTCATTCATAACCTCAATCTTTTCTCTCAAAATAAAAATGAAGAAAATAGAGGATAATATGATTCTTTTACATATACATACCTTTGACTAACAACAGAGTAATAAAAGAAAAAATACAACAAATAAGGACTAGTATCTTAATAGAATGATTAGTTTTTGAATATTTTCTTCTTTGTTATAATCACTTTTAAAAAACTATATAATAAATAAGGACAAATTATTATAAAAGGTAGTGACACTTCAATCAATCACGAGTTTTATTTCTCTTACTCGCCAAAACAAAATAAAATAAAATAAAATAAATTTCTCTTCATTTTCTCCTGATATATTAACTAACACGAAGTGGGAAAAAAAAAAAAAAAAACACTAACACGAAAAGGAAATTATTTCCTTTCCCTTTCCTTTACTCTCCCTCAGGTTCATTTTCTGGTGCTATCACCAAATAAGCCGCTGACCTTGCATTGCATGTGATGCTTTAACCTTCATTCGAAGTTTAGTGCAATATATTCAATTATCTATAGAATATAAATATTAGGTATTGGACAATCTGAATATTTATAATCGAGCAAACCAATACAATTTCCGTCTGCAATAATTCCTCTTTTTTTTTTTTTTTTTTTTACCGATGTATATTAAAAGCGGAAAGGAAAAAAAAAAAAAAGAACACAATATAGTACTGAGTTCCAATTTGAGTTCGTTTCGAAATTTAGGCTTAAAACTCGAACAAGATTTATTATTTGCCCTAAAACTTGAACAAAGAACGAAAAATGCAATATTTTTATACCAATTTAGGCTTTTCCTTTCCAACCATCCATGTTTCCTTAACGCAGAGGATTTTGACATACATATATATCCAATGAGGCCGACGGCTTCACCTATAAAATTACTTTAGGTGGGTTGTTACGTAACCCCCTTTCAAAACACTCCTCTCTTTCTTCTTCTTCTTCTTCTTCCTCCCTCTCTTCCCCCCACCCCTGTGTTTGTGCAGTGTTGTCAGTACAAGTCACAGAACACAAACCAAAAGCTCAAAACTTGAGGGACGTGTTGCGGCTTCCATCCATCGATCGAACGACCATGGCGGCCGATAATGAACACACATTATCCTCTCTCAGCAAGGTCTTAACTTTTCCTTTGTTTAATCCATCAATTGCATTTCACTCTATTATTGCGTAACTTGAAGGTACTCTTAATCATCGGGGCATCTTTTAGTGTAAGGGATCATAGAGTTCTGGTGGTTACAATAATAACGAGTAAGTATTGTATGTATTGCGTGAACAGGGAGGGAACTCATCGGGTGAGATCGAAGACCCTCGAGCTCGGGCGGAGGAGCCTCTCCTTGCCAATGGAACCTACAAGGCTTCTGAGAACTACTCTGTTGCTGCTGCTATCCTCCCGTATGTTGTTTTATTAATTAATCTTCTACTCTCTACGACTGCTGTGTTCTTTGATTTTGTGCCATTGAGGTGACTAGACACTCGTTAAAGAGACAAACTTTTCAGGATTTTTAAGATGATAACACATTCTACAGATTGCAATTGCTTGGAAAAGTAACAGTAAGAGCTTCTTTATTTATTTATTTATTTTTTTTTAAGATATATAAATTAAATGAGTCTGCCAAAAGAAATGCATTTAAGTATCACATTTGCAAGTTGATTTTACACTTACACCGAGAAGAAACTACATTGAAATATGACAAAATTTATCTTTTAAAACCCCTTTACTTGATGGGCACACCGACTGTTTAGTGTAAAATAAACACTTAAACAAGTGTTACGGGACGCCTTAAGGTTTTCCTACTTTATTGGTCTCTTTTTACAAATACGTGGGCATCTACTAAATTTTTCCTTTTTTGTTCACTGGAAAAAAAAAAAAATCATGATTTTAGGTTTCTGTTCCCTGCTCTTGGAGGTTTATTGTATGGTTATGATATAGGTGCTACTTCTTGTGCTACCATTTCTATTGAGGTATGTATGTATGTATGTATGTAATTCTATTACTTAACCCATTGCTTTAGAGGTATAACTTCCTTAATGGGTGATCTACTTGTTATGCAGTCAGCTACTCTCAGTGGAATTTCATGGTATGACTTGTCCTCTGTTCAAATTGGTCTCATTGTGAGTTTACTTACTCTCTTTACCAATTACCTTTACTTTGTTATAATTCACTCCTTTCTGCCTTCTTCAATTGAGCGTTCTTCTTGTTCATTCATTGCTTCTGTGCAGACTAGTGGCTCTTTATATGGGGCCCTGATTGGCTCTATCTTGGCCTATAACATTGCCGACTTCCTAGGTCTGTTTTACATCTTTATCAACTGTTGCATTGTCTATTCTTGTCAAATCTATACTGACTGTCGAGTCTTGATTGAAGGTAGAAGGAGAGAATTGGCCCTGGCAGCTCTCTTGTACCTTGTTGGAGCTCTTGTCACTGCATTAGCACCTGACTTTGCTGTTATGGTTGTTGGCCGTTTTGTCTATGGTATAGGTATTGGCTTGGTAAGATTTTCCACTTTATACTGCTGGTGCTTGCCTCATTTATAGATAGTTTGAAAGCTTCAGCTTTAGAAGATGTTCTTTCAATAAAGTGGTAGATGAACATGTATTAAAGTTAGCTTGGAATTGGGGATTAAGGATAAATTATAAGGATATAATATAATCTCTGTCATGTACATTTATCGTCATTTTTGAATGCAGAATATGCTTAAAAATTCCATGAGTCTGTTGCTTCTATGTTTTCATCCCCTTTCATGCTCATCTTTGTATCTTGCTTTCAGGCAATGCATGCTGCTCCCATGTATATTGCTGAGACAGCCCCAAGCCAGATACGTGGCCAACTGATCTCTCTCAAGGAGTTTTTTATTGTTCTTGGGATGGTGGTAAGTGCATAAACAATATTTATCAGTTACTCTGTCTTTTATACTTTCATATCCAGAATGAGCAAACGGTTTATTATCGATTTTTTTTGGAACATATTGATGGAGAAAGTATCAGTTAATGTTCTTATATCCCTCTACGCCACACGGCTCCTTGAGCTTTACGATTGATCTACAATATCAACGTGTATTTTCTGCATTTCACATATAACTTTGTGCAGACTGGATATGGAATTGGTAGCCTTCTGGTTGATATAGTTGCTGGCTGGAGGTACATGTTTGGAGCTAGCATGCCATTGGCTGTGATTATGGGAATTGGCATTTGGTGGTTGCCTTCATCACCCAGGTGGCTGCTATTACGCGCCATACAAGGAAAAGGCAACATGGAGGAACTGAAAGAGGCTGCAATACATTGCTTGTGTCGGCTTAGGGGCCCAGCTATTGGTGATTCTGCTCCAGAACAAGTAAATGAAATTCTGGATGAGCTTGCTTACGCTGGCGAAGAAAGCAAAGCCTCGATATGGGAGATGTTCCAAGGGAAATGTTTGAAAGCTCTTATAATTGGTGCAGGATTGGTTTTATTTCAGCAGGTTTGTCTCCAGACAACATTATTGGATCAACAGGTTTAGTTCAGCAGCTTTCACTCCATTGTCAAAGCTCACATATTTTAATTATCCTACAACAGATTACAGGGCAGCCAAGTGTACTATATTACGCAGCATCAATCCTTCAGGTACTTCCACCAGCTTGATACATTGTTGGCTCCTAAAAGTGGTGATGCAGCTTTTCGATTGTTTTTGTGCTGTAATTGAGTTTTTCTACAAAGAGGATGCAGAAATGGTGATGCTTACATCCTTTTACAATAAATAAGAAAAGTAATACACAATTCCAGATAGTAAATATCAACAAATATTCTGCAAGCTTTGATCTAAAATTAGACCAAATCATCGTCCTTATTCATGTATATCATCTTTCAATCATGAATGCAGCTTTTCCATTGTGTTTGTGCTGTAATTGAGTTTTTCTACAAAGAGGATGCAGAAATGGTGATCCTTACATCCTTTTACAATATATAAGAAAAGTAATACACAATTCCAGACAGTAACTATCAACAAATACTCTGCAAGCTTAGATCTAAAATTAGAACAAATCGTTGTCCTTATTCATGTATATCATCTTTCAATCATAAAGAATATAGGAATCGTTGAGAGCCTTGACCATGCTGATGGCAATAAAACCTGTCAGTTTCTTTTGTAGGAAATGTACATGATCTCTAATTGGTATACCATCACAGAGTGCAGGGTTCTCTGCTGCGTCTGATGCTACGCGGGTATCAATTCTGCTGGGATTTTTGAAGGTATTGTCTGAAACAAAATTTTCCCTAAATTGCTTTTTTTGCTGTTCTCTATATTGGATTTCAATATGTAGACAACCACTACATTGGCCACGGACTTATTCATGGTATCACTATCTTTTGTCCTCATTTGTGAATTCTTTTTGCTTGTACTGCATAGATGATGTATTTCCCAAAACACAATTGAGGAATAATACTTTCACACAACTTTTGCTCTCCAACAAGCCATTGCAAATGTTTTGATATTTCGGTGCTGTGAATGCCAGCCATGGTTCTGTGTTTGATTGATATTCTGAATTTTGGTTACCTGCAAGACATGTTGCCATTTGTTATACAAACTCTTTCATCAAGTTTCATCCCTTTTGGGATTCATATAATAATTTTTTTTTTAAATATTCCCATCCATCTTTCTTGGTTCATTCTTCTTTGTTCTTGTTACATGAGTAATTTTAGGTTCTCATGACAGTTGATCAAAGTTGTTTGAGCTGAAAATTTTCTCATACTAAATTGGTGCAATGCCTGCTTTTTCTTGTGTTTGTCCATTTTTCCATTCCCATCCTTTTTTGCATTGGAAACTCTCCATTCGTTTGTTCTCCTTCTTGGTGTACTTCAAGATTAATTGGATATCGTTGGATATCTTGGGGAGGATCTTTCTACCTTCCTTTACTTGAATGGGCTTTTCCATATGGGGCTAGTATCATTTTGCTTCTCATCATCCTTAATACTTCAAATTTTCATCTTCCACTTGTTAGTAGAAGGAAAAATTCTTACTTCCCCCCTGGAGATGTGGTGGCTCTATAACAACCATCAGACAGCTTGTAGAAGTAGAATTGCATTGCTTCTTCAATAAGTTTTTATGAGATCAATATTGAGTCTGTTTATCATTTACTCACTTTACTTGGTTTATAGTCGATTGCACTCCTTGTCTTCAGGGAATAGGCTATACATGGCTCATTCAAGTGTCCAGGTTTCTTTTATGAGCCTATATATGCTGGGATATAGCTTCCATGTTGGCTAGCTTCTACTTTGTACAATTGGAAGTGTTTTTGCAATCATGTTAGAGCATTCATCTGGTCCTATTCTTGCTTAGGTTCTCTTATTTCCACCTGTAAGCCATTCCTTAGTGTTCCTCCTTCTACCCCCCTCCCTCCCCCTCTTCTTCAATTCAGTCCTGTCTATGAGAAACTTTATTGGGTTTTCCCAGTAGTCCTACCATAGAAATATACAGATATATGAGATGTTGGGGGTTTGGTGTTTTTGGTTGGGGTTTTGGTGTTGGGGGGTTTGGGTGGAAGATGAGGTGAGTGTGGCTCAATGAACTGCCATCTCTTCCCTCCCCCTTCTTGTGTTCCCTGAAAATCCTCTATGATGTGCTATCAATTTTTCTTTACATAAAATGTGATAGGATCTCTCTCCATTTCATAAACATGTAACCGAGAAAGAATTATTGTTATCTCATAGTTGATGTTCTTCCCCTTTTTCAGTTGATCATGACAGGTGTAGCTGTTCTGGTTGTTGATAGAATGGGAAGGAGACCATTACTGCTTTCAGGTGTTTCTGGGATGGTAGGCTTCTCTATTCCTTGTGGCATGCTATAATGGGGACATGTTTAATTTCTATCTGAGGAATCTGTAGCCTCCTTCATCAAACCTGATCCTTATTTAAGATGGCCTTCATTTGATGTTTTTTCAGCTAAAAAGCAAGATCTACTTCTTTTCCACCTCTACTGAATTCATGTTGCTTGCTTAACAGGTTATATCTCTCTTCCTTCTTGGATCTTACTATCTTTTCCTGGATGATGTGCCGGTCATTGCGGTGGTTGCATTGCTGTTGTATGTAGGCTGTTATCAGGTGTGCATATGTTCTCTCATAATTTTGTTAGCTTTATGTTTTGTTGCTTCAACATCATTAACTCATTGGTTATTCTCACACCATAATCAGATTTAACATAAAAATATTCTTTCTTGCGCCCTGTTACTCAGCTAAATGCTTGGACTTGGTGATGGAATATTGCAGTCATAAAATTATGACAAGTTAAAAGGGGCATTCGCCTTCTTCATCAAATGACTACTAGGTAGAACAAATTTGTGCCTCTCGTCTGTTGCTATTGGGCTAACGTTTTATTATAAGACCTAACTCAGAAAAGAGACATTGACTCCAAAGGGGAGGGGGATTTTCTTCGGGACTTGAGAGATGGAATGGATAGGGCCCCACATATTACTTTGGATAAAATGCCAATATAGTAAATAGATCACTACACATACTCGAAGAGCTTATCACCAGTTGTTTGTAGACTATTAAAGAGACGTTCATAGAGAGTGGTTTCTATCTTATAATTTGTGGTTGAGGTTGATGCATGGGTAAAATTTCTTGCAGTTATCCTTTGGACCTATTGGTTGGCTGATGATTTCGGAGGTTTTTCCTCTGCGTCTAAGGGGACGAGGACTGAGCATAGCTGTTCTTGTCAATTTTGGTGCCAATGCACTGGTGACTTTTGCATTTTCTCCTCTGGTGGTGAGTAAGATATCCCAGATTTCTTTTCAAATATCTTTGGCGCAGCTAAGTTCACTTTTGCATCTTTGAAGAATTTATTAGTTGTGCCGAGAGGAAAAGCTCTGCTCTTGTGTTCATTTAGCGTGATGTGGAAGAATGCTGATTTCAAAAGATATTTTCTTTCTGATAATTACGTTACTTTTCTTCATTTGCTTTGGTTTGTGTAATTTCATCAAATGGGATGATTGCTAACGATATATTGACTTGTGACACAGGCGCTGCTTGGAGCTGGAATCTTGTTCTATGGATTTGGAGTTATAGCAATATTATCTCTCCTGTTTATATTCTTTGTGGTGCCGGAGACAAAAGGGCTCACTCTTGAAGAAATCGAATGTCAATGCTTGTAGGAAATTACAATTAGTTTATCCAGATCAGGAGCAATATGTTTTAGCTAGCGATAGCTGAGGAATTGTACTGTTATTGGAATATCACTTGTAAAAGGGCTATGGGGAGAGTTGCTGTTGAGCTTCTGCAGTTTCCCTTTAGATGTAGAAACAAGTAATAGGGATACTGATGCTATTTGTCAAGTTTATTGTAATTTCTTCATTTTAAGCAATTTTGATAAGAGATTAGCACCATGATGTGATAAAATTTGAACTCTTAAATCCTAAAATAAACGAGAAGTTGCAATCACGATGTTGCTGTTTATAATGGATATCGATCTACTTGTGATTGACAGAATCATTAAAACTTCTCTAAGTTTATGCGATTTCTTCGTTTTGAGCAATCTTTATAGGAGATTTAACATCTACGATTTAGAATCTTAAGATAAGATTCTTTGAAGTTGCAATTACAGTGGATTTGATTTGTTTGTATTATAGGCAGAAGTCAACAGCCATTAATGCTTTTTGTTCCAAACTTGCCATGGTGATGTGGTACAATTTACAAGTTTTAAGATATTAACGACATAAACAAAGAATTGCAATCAGGATGTTCTTTTGTAGTTGATACCTTGTGATATGGAGAGGGGAATCACGTTCTTCTTGTTGCACAGCAGTGAGCACCAGCTTTCAAGTCCAGCAACAGCATCTGCCCTTTGCCAATATGATGCAACTACCTGCCTATCTATCTGTAGTGTGTTGGATACAAGTGGAGGAAATTCCATTACATCACCCGCTCGATCATCGGTGAAGTCATAAAACTCGTAATCCTTATCAATATCATGCTCCATTTTACAGGTCTCTCCCTTAACTTTATCCAAAGCCTGACTTCTTGCCAGAGCTAGATGCACTTCGGAAAAAATCTTGCCATTTTTTAAAACAAAAGTAGCTATATATATATATATATTAAAAAAAAAAAAAAGAAATTGGTAAAGATCATGTGCTTAAAATAACAAGTAAGTGGAGAGAAAAAATTAGAAAGAAATGTCCAAAATCAAAATATGAGCATAGCACTTGCAAATGTTAAATGTATTAGAGTAAGAAATTAGCATAGTAGAAGTAAATATTGAGGCTGTAATTTACAGGGGATATTCTAAAGGTTGTATAGTGTTTGCTCTTCTTCTGCTTTCTCTTCCCTCTTTTCTTTTAAATCCGAACGTTCCGAGATAAAACACTCCATTCTCAATTTATCTTTGCACCCTATCTCTCAGTCTAATCAATCATTGTCCTCACTCTGTGTCCCTTTTCCCATCCATTTGCGTTATTGTCCTTTATCTCTCTCTTTCTCATAGTTTCATTACCGGCAATTCCAACAACGAACGAGGTGGTAGGTAGGTAGAAGTAACACCAATAATTACATTACCTAACATACATCTCAAACCGTTAACCACTATGACTAGAAAATAAAAAAAGATAATAAACTAATTATTAATACATACTAACTGAAACAATTCAAAGTCTTAAAAGATATTCTCAAGTTGCAATCAAGATACCTTGTGGTATAGAAGGAAGCCACGTTCTTCTTGTTGCCCAGCAGTGAGCAACAGCATTTCCTCCGGCAACGACATCCGTACTATGTGGAGTTCTGCTGGTATTATAATAGGACAGCACCCAATGCACAGCAATAACTCAAAAAACACTAGCTTTCCTTTCGAATCGAGATCTAAGAAGCATGTCAAGCACAAGGCGGCAACAAGGAGAAGAAGAAGAAGAAGGAGGACATGTTGCTGTTTTAGCATTCCCTTTCGGCACACCCATGCTGCTCCTCCGCTTGCTGTCATTCGTCGCCTGGCTTCTTTCACTCCAAACACCATCTATTCCTTCTTCAACACCGCGAAATCCAATGCCTCCAACTTCACACCTCAGTCTCACCACCATAGCTACCCCAACTTCAAAGCTTGTGATATTGGAGACGGGACGCCAGAGGACTGCGCTGTCACAGGGAATCCCCTGGAGGAGATAGAGCTCTTCCTTCTAACTTCACCAAGGGAAACAGGGAGGAAGGTAAGCTGCTTGGTTACTGACGCTTTCTTGTGGTTTGCAGCAGACATAGCCAAGCAGATTCAAGTGCCATGGCTTGCCGTTTGGAATTCGTGTCTTACCTCTCTCTCTCGGCTCATGTCCATACTGATTTAATAAGGGATACCTTCGGTTCATGTATGTGCATAATACACAATGTAGCACCAACTTGGTCATCTTCATCCTTTTTCATTTAAGATGGGTTTTATCTCTATCTCTCTCTCTCTTTTTTTTTTTCCCTTCGATTTTGATTCAAATAATGAACGTAAAATCAATTTTATCAAGACTAGGCTTAGATATATGGCATTTTACAGAGATGAAGTTTGGCAGGAAAAATTTTATTTAAGATGACTCTGGCTGTTATCTTCAAATCCAATTGCGCCTCTATGGATTGGGGACCACAGAAAATGAGCTGTAAACAATAATATCGAATAACAAGTATCAAAATGAATAAAAATTCAACATTTTCCCTAGAAACCTATTTAACCGAAACCATTATTACTTCGGATTTTCTTATGGTAAAATAGCAAAACTTAGACTTCACAAATTGGTTCCAATGCCTAAAATTACAAAAAGCCCTAGTCAAAATCAACTTAAATCTTCTAATTTAATTTTAAATTGCATATTTTCGGTTTAACCTAACCCCTTAACCACCATTCTATGGCACCAACCACAACAAATTGACAACTCCATAAGCACTACCGCCATCCCACAAATTCATACGACATCTATAGAGGGCTTAGCAATATTGGAGCCATCCGGTATGTCTCTATTGTACTTCTTTTTGTTTTCTTTTTCCTTTTATACATTTAGTTTTTCAATATGTCACTTAGATATAATTAATGGCTTATAATGGATCCTTGCATAATTCTTTGCTTGAATGATTTAATCAATTAAGGCCACATTTGTTTCTTTTTTTTTTTTTTGACTTTATTAGTATCTTTTTAGTATTTACTTGAATTGTTGACAAAAATAAGACACCAAAAAGTTAGAAATATAATTTCATATATACTACTTTTATAAAATTAAATACTCAATAAATTCTAATAAAGTTGAATTTATGTAGCATTTATTTTGTTTATATTGTAAGCCCCTAAAATCGTATTTATAGCAATCATATCTAAATTTAGAGTTTTTGAGAAAATTTGTTTGATTGAGCCAAAACTTTACTTCAAGCTTTTTCTAAGAGTATGGCATAGGTTACTTCAGTGCCATAGCGCCTTGGACTCCAACATTGGCTCAAGGTATTTTCTCTACCCTTTCTTATCTTGAAAAAGAAAAGACACCTTATGACGAGGTCACAAAAGTTAGTAGAAGTGATATGATAAAGTTATATTTTAAAAATAATTTAATAAAACACTAATTTTCACCTTAAAAATGTAATTATTCAATATAATATAAAACTCATTGTAATTCCTGTCACGCCCCGAAGCGGTAGAATCATAACAGTCTCGCCGTATAAACCATCCTAAAATAGAAGTTGGCCTTACAACCGTTATCTTAGACTTGATCTACACAAGGCGTCCACGACTAACCCGCTTTGAAGTAAACAGTTTGTAATTTAAATAAATCATTTACCTAAAAAAGTGAGGAAATATATATATACACTATAATTCAGTTATTACAGTTAAAGTTTACAATATTTCTTCGTAATATATTTCCGAGTTATTACATTATTCAGAAATGAAAAATTCTAAAGTAAAAGCTTAAACCTTAAAAATATATGTTTATTCTTCAATGTTTTTCCTCACTCCCTAGGATCCAACAGTTGCTAGCTTTGGAGTAGTTGTTTGCCGCTTCTTGGCTAGCACCTCTACGACGTTTATAGGAATGTGAGCAACCACAGCTCAGTAAGTTAGGATGGAGGACTTAAAATTATACCATAAATACAACAAAGTTTTCAATCAACTTATTAGGTGCAATGCATGTGCAAGCAAAATGCCATCACACAACGTTGTCCGGCCCGTCGTGAGATTAGAGAAATTGCGCCCGCTCTAATCCGGGTTGAGGAGTTGCCATTAATGCAACAGCTCACGACCAAACTTAGACTTGTGCAATGAAGATCTCGCTCCTCCTACGACTACCTTGGAATCATTGACTTCACCTTCGTCGCGACCTCCTTTCCTATTACTTAATTCGACTGAGTGTAAGCCTCAAAGTTAAGCCAAGTAACCGTAGAATCGAGCCTAGAACCCAAGGTTTAGGGCGATCGGTTAAAGGATCTGATCACACCCAAATTATAAACTATTGAGAAGAATATTAGTAAAAATGACCCCGTAAACTTAAATTTAAGAAAATAAATAGTAAAATAGGAGACTATAAAATTTTCAAATTTTAAGCATAATAACTGCTAATTACCGAAAAGACAAAAAGTGTAATATAATAACTAAAAAATTATTAGAGATAGATTATATGTATACTAAAAATTTTAGAATGACCAAAATAATATTTAGGAATGTTCACGTGTACCCTACATGTATTTACGTGTAGATAAAAATACGCGTAATTACTAAAATTAGCCGAAAACTAAGCAAATAATTAAAGAAAAATATAAAATAATTATGGAAAAATAAGAAAAAATCAGAAGATGATAAGATGAATCAAGATAAGGTCGTGGCAGGTCTAAAGCTGCAAAATAAAAATTAGCCAATAAAAATTGAACAACTTAAAAGCCAAAAATCAACGAATTTGGACAAAGTCTTGTCAAATTAATGCATATTAATTACAGCAAATGTCTATAAATAGGGAAAAAATTTACAGAGCTCATTTGGACAGTTTGGAAAGTGAGAAAATTAGGGAGAGTCAAAAATTCGAGAGAAAATCCAGAAAATAAAAAAAAATAAGAAAAACTGTGCAGTTAAGGGTTTTAAAGGGAACCCACACCAGACGGGGAGCTGGAAGTGGATGGCTACCACCACCACACGGTGGTGGCAGCGCCCAGGCCGGCCGACAAGGCCACGGCGGCCCGCGGTGGCCGGAGCCACCTGAACCGGTGAGTCTAAATTCCAGCCTGATTCTTGTATAATTTTGTAAAATTAGTTATTTTGCCTAGAAAATTATGAAACTTGTTATTCTGAGGTTTTATTGTATGTAGTTTGTAAGAAAAATATTATTTTGATAAAATTATATCCCGTAATATATGGCCCCTAAGAAATCGTGCAAAACCGAGCACATTTCGGTTTAGAAATAAATGACTTTAGGAGTGTAGTTTCAAGCCCAAAATTTTTGTGTAGATTACTCAGATGATATAGAACAGTGCTATGAAGCCCTTTTTCAAAAATTAATTTTCAAAATTTTTAGATAATTTTTAGGTCCTAAAATGAGGCATAAAATGGGTAATTTAAGATTAATTAAGTAATTAAATTATTAATTACTGACTTAGTGAATAAGTAGATGTTTTAGGGTGTTAAGATCTGATGGAGTATGATACTTATAGCATTTAGGGTGTTAGATGTAATTATTAGGTTAATTATGTAATAAATGAGTAATAGGAAAAAATAGTTAATTTTGTAAATTAGGGAAATTTGGAGTAAAATCTGATTTAGGATGGATTTAGACATTTTGAAATAATAATTGGTGTTTAGAGATGGTAATTAGGGTAATAGAAATATTAGAAATGCATTATGTGCATAATATGCAATAATGCATAATGTGTAATTTTTGAAAATATAATAAATAGAAAATATTATAATAAAAATTGATATTTTGAGAATAATAAAAATGCACAATAAATCTGATAGGAAACTTGAATTTATGGAATTATATGAAAAATGTAAAAATTTATCACATTAGGAGTGAATTCGGTACACTAATATGGATTTAAGTGTACCGAGTAAAATAAACACTGACAAAGGGTAATGATGGTATTTAGGTTATCGGGAAATAATGTGATTAATTTCACATTATGGGTTGGAATATAAAACGCTACTTAAAAATCGAACTAAAAACCTGGTTTAGAAATCGATGCGAAAACCGAACCTGAACCTAGCCCCAAACCTAGAATAATTGTAAAAGACTTAATACCTAGATAATTAGGCATATTAAACCTTAAACAAAACCTAACAATAAGCATTATAGAATAAAACGAACCTATAACAGTTATATGAAAAGCTGAAACCACGTTCGTGTTATAGGGATAACCGGCGATGGCTTGAGCAAATGGGACCTCGAGTGAGCGAGCGAGGAGTCGAGGTAAGTTGGGATTAATACGATGCTGTATTTTGGAGGTTTAAGATTATGCTTGGTTGTGCTTGTTAGATAGTTGAATGTATGCATGTGCTTGATTATGGGTGAGGCCATGATTCTGTTTGTTGCTCTGCACATATTATATAAATTGTATGAAATGATTGATCACCCTAAACTGTACTTAATTGAATATCCGACCAGTAATCATAATCGGACATGCATTGCAACCCGTTAGGGGAACTTAGGACTCTCCGGCCAAATACCGACCCCTTCGGAAGGGATAGCGCAGGATTGTAAAATGGTCCCTTCTTCATCCTCAATCGAACTAAGTGACAGGAGAGGAGGTCGCGGCGAGGGTGAAGGCAGTAGTTCGAAGGTAGTCGCGGGAGGAGCAAGGTCTCCATTACACAAGCCTGGGTTTGGTCGTGAGCTGTTGCATTAACGGCAACTCTTCAACCCGGATTAGAGCGGGCGCAATTTCTCTAATCTCACGACGGGCCGGACAACGTCGTGCGATGGCATTTGTTTGCACATGCATTGTACCTAATAAGTGATTGAAAACCCTGTTGTGTGTATGGTGTAGTTTTAAGTCCTCCATCCCTACTTACTGAGCTGTGGTTGCTCACATCCCTATAGACGTCGTGCAGGTGCTGGCTAAGAAGCGGCAACCAATTACTCAGAAGCTAGCAACTGCTGGATCCTGGGGAGTAAGGAAAAGCATTGAAGAATAAACACATATTTTAAGGTCTAAGTTTTTACTTTAGAATTATTTTCCGAATGATGTAATAACTAGGAGATATATTATAGAGGAATATTGTAAACTTTAACTGCAGTAACTGAATTATAATATATATATATATATATTTCCTCATTTTTTTTAGGTAAATGATTTGTTTAATTTACAAATTGTCTACTTCATAGCGGGTTAGTCGTGGACGCCTTGTATGGATCAGGTCTAAGATAGCGGTTGTAAGGCCAACTTCTATCTTAGGATGGTTTACACGGCGGGGGCTATTACGACTCTGCCGCTTTGGGGCGTGACACTGAGGATGAAGAAGGGACCATTATGCAATCTTGCACTATCCCTTTTGAAGGGGTCGGTATTTGGCCGGAGAGTCCTAAGTTCCCCTAACAGGTTGCCATGCATGCCCAATTATGATAACCGGTCGTATATTTGATTAAGTCCAGTTTAGGGTGATTAATCATTTCATACAAATCATACAATACATGCCAGAGCAACAAACAGAATCATAGCATCACCTATAATCAAGCACATACACACATCCAACTATTTAACAAGCACAACCAAGTATAATCTTAAGCCTCCAAAATACAGTATCGTATTAATCCCAACTTACCTTGACTCTTTGCTCACTCACTCGAGGTCCGATTTACTCAGGCCATCGCCGATCATTCCTATAATACAAACGTGGTTTCAGCTTTTCATATAACTATTATAGGTTCATTTTATCTTATAACGCTTATTGTTAGGTTTTGTTTAGGGTTTAATATGTCTAATTATTTAGGTCTTAAGTCTTTTATAATTATTCTAGGTTTGGGGTTAGGTTCGGGTTTGGTTTCCGCATCGATTTCTAAATTAGGTTCTAGTTCGATTTCTAAGTAGTGTTTTATATTCCAACCCTAAAAATTCGTTTCAACCTATAATGTGAAATTAATCACATTACTTCCCGATCTCTTAAATACCATCATTACCCTTAGTCAGTATTTATTTTACCCGGTACACTTAAATTCGTATTAGCATATCGAATTCACTCCTAATGTGAGAAATTTTTACATTTTTCATATAATTACATAAATTCAAGTTTCCTATCAGATTTATTGTACATTTTTATTATTATCAAAATATCAATTTTTATTATAATATTTTCTATTTATTATATTTCTAATAATTACATATTATGTATTATTACCTTTTATGTATATAATACACTTCTAATATTTCTATTACTCTAATTATCGTCTCTAAACATCAATTATCATTTCAAAATGTTTAAATTCATCCGAAATCAGATTTTACACCTAATTACCCTAATTTACAAAATTAACTTAAAATGTACTATTTTTCCATATTACTTATTTACTACATAATTAACCTAATAATTACATCTAACACCTTAAATGCTACAAGTATCATACTCCATCGGATTTTAACATCCTAAAATATGTACTTATTCATTAAATCAGTAATTAATCATCTAATTACTTTATTAACTATAAATTACCCATTTTATGCCTTATTTTAAGGCTTAAAAATTATCTAAAAATTTTGAAAATTAATTTTTGAAAATGGGCTTCATAGCACTGTTCTATATCATCTAAGTGGTCTACACAAAAATTTTGGGCTCGAAATTGCATTCCTAAGGTTATTTATTTTTAAACCAAAACATGTTCAGTTTTGCATGATTTCTTAAGGACCCTATGTCACGAGACATATTTTTATCAAAATAATATTTTTCCTAAAAACTATATAAAAAAATATTTCAAAAAAAACAAAATTTATAATTTTTTAATAATATTTACTATTTTTACAAAATTACACAGGAATCGGGTTGGAAATCGGACTCACTGATCTACGTAGCTCCGGCCACCGCCAACCGCTGTGGCCTTGTCGGCCGGCTTGAGCGCTGCCACCACTGTATGGTGGTGGTGATGGCCATCCACTCCCAGCTGCTCGTTTGATGTGGGTTCCCTTTAAAGGCTCTAATTGCATAGTTTTTCTTTTTTTTTTTTCTATCTCGAATTTTTCTCTCAATTTTCGCTCCTCCTTAATTTTCTCTGATTTCTAACTGGCCAAATGAGCTTCTGGATTTTTCTTGCTATTTATAGAGTTTTAGGATAATTATTGTGTATTAAATTGGACAAGACAATTGTCTTATCCCTTAATTTTTGGCTTTTGTGTTGTCTTAAGTTAATTGGCCGATTTTTTTCTTATTTTTCTCAGCTGCCACGACCCAATTCTAGATTATTCCCGATTTTTGTTGATTTTTCCTTAATTAATTATGAATTTTCTTTAATTATTTAGTATTATTTTAGCACATTTCGCGTATTTTAAGTAATTACGCGTATTTCTACCTACATGTAAATTCATATATAGTACAAATAAGTATTCTTAAATATTATTTAGGTCATTTTATGATTTTTAATATACACATAATTTATCTCTAGCAATTTATTAATTATCGAAATATATTTTACGTATTTTCGATAAATGACGAGTTATATACTTAAAATTTGGAATTTTTATAGTTTTTTTATTTTTTTACTTATTTTCTTAAATTCAAACTTACGGGGTCATTTTTACTAATATTTCTAGCTTTGCTTTATAATTTAGGTTTGATTGAGTCTTTCAACCGATCGAAATCTTGAATGGCTAGTTGTGGGACTTATAACTCCTAAATTCAAGGCTCAAAATATAACGAGGTATTAAAGATAAATTATTTGAGTTATAAAGTGAATAATATTATATAAAATAATATATGAAATACATATATACTTACAAATATACTCGATATATGTAATAAATATATTTATAAATTGACCCAAAAACACTAAAAATGTATAATACTAGTGGTAAATCCAAAAAGTTAAAAAGAAAATATATTCTAAAAATTAATAACATGGGTAAAACATAATTAAATGAATATAATTGCTTATTATATGTACCAAGTATATTGGAAATATACATATATATTAACAAAACTTTTAAATATTAATATATTTTATAAATTGCATTAAAATATTAACTAAAACTCATATAAAAATCAAAGAAAAATTTAGATTCGACAAGGATTCACTGTGGCAATCTACAAACAAATATTAACTAAAACTAACTCTGTGTCACTTTCCCATCCATTTGCATTATTTCTCTCTCTCTCTCTCTCTCTCTCTTTCTTTCTCATAGTTTCGTTACTGGCAATTCCAACAACGAGGTGGTAGGTAGATAGAAGTAACACCAATAATTACATTACCTAACAACATCTGAAACCGCTAACCACCATGACTAGAAAACAAAAAAAGATAATAAACTAATTAATAATACATTCTAACCGATAACAATTCAAAGTCTTAGAAGATATTCTCAAGTTGCAATAAAGATGTTGTTTTTGTAATCGATACCATGTGGTATAGAAGGAAACCACGTTGTTCTTGTTGCCCAGCAGTGAGCACCAGCATTTCCTCCGGCGACAACATCCGTACCATGTGGACTCACTCACATTTAAGTGGCTTTACTCTGCTGGTATTATAATAGGACAGCACCCAACGCACAGCAATAACTCAAAAACACTAGCTCTCCTTTGGAATCGAGATCTAAGAAGCATGTCAAGCACAAGGCGGCAACAAGGAGAAGAAGAAGAAGGAGGACATGTTGCTGTTTTAGCATTCCCCTTCGCCACCCATGCTGCTGGTCTGCTTGATGTCACTCGTCGCCTGGCTTCTTTCACTCCCAACACCATCTATTCCTTCTTCAGCACCGCGAAATCCAACGCCTCCAACTTCACCTCTCAGTCTCACCAGCATAGCTACGCCAACATCAAAGCTTATGATATTGGAGACGGGATGCCAGAGGACTACGTTTTCACAGGGAATCTCCTGGAGGTGATAGAGCACTTCGTCCAGGCAGCACCTTCTAACTTTACCAAGGGAATCGAGGTGGCAGTCGCGAAGACAGGGAGGAAGGTAAGCTGCTTGGTCACTGATGCTTTCTTGTGGTTTGCAGCAGACATGGCAAAGCAGTTTCAAGTGCCATGGATTGCCGTTTGGACTTCGAGTCTTACCTCTCTCTCGGCTCATTTCCATACTGATTTAATAAGGGATACCTTAGGCCAGGGTGAGTTGGTTCCTTTTTTCTTTTTACTTTCACCTTCAGTTCTCCAAATTCTGAATTCTTAGTTTGCTAACGCCGTCAAAAGTTCATGCACGAATGCGATTCAGGGAGTATTTTAGGCCGTGAAGACGAAACCCTGACGTTCATAACAGGAATGACTAACTTACATGTCGGTGACCTACCTGAAGAAGTTGTTCCTGGGAACTTGACATCGGTGGTCTCACGCATGCTCCATAAAATGGGCAAAGCACTGCCAGAGGCCACTGCAGTCGCTGCGAATTCATTCGAAGAACTAGAACCTGCAGTAGCATATGATCTGAAATCCAAGTTGAAGCGAATCCTTCCTGTTGGCCCCTTCAACTTAATCGCTAAACCCTCGCATGTACCTGCTCCCGACGAAAGCGGATGCCTAACTTGGCTTGACAAGCAAAAACCTGCTTCCGTCGCCTACATTAGTTTTGGTTCGGTGGCAACACCGCCGCAGGAGGAGCTTGTGGCACTGGCAGATGGTTTGGAATCCAGCGGAGTGCCCTTCCTATGGTCCCTTAAAGAGCACGTGTATTCGCAATTGCCAAAAGGGTTTTTGGAAAGGGTGATGAGGAAACAAGGATTGGTGGTGCCATGGACCCCTCAAGTGGACGTTCTATCACACCGTGCTGTCGGCGTGTTCATTACACACGCCGGTTGGAATTCTTTGCAGGAGAGTATGGCAGGAGGGATTCCTATGATCTGCAGGCCATGCTTGGCGGATAATAAGATCACTAGTCGAATGATATCGGATGTGTGGAAGGTAGGAGTGTCCGTAGAGGGAGGTATCTTCACCACGAACAATGTAGCAAGGATGTTGAAGGATCTGGTTGAATCCCTCGAAACATGGAGGCGGATGAGGGAAAACGCGGTTGCCTTCAAGCAAGCAGCCGACGCGGCTGTAGGACCTGGTGGCAGCAGTGCTCAAAACTTGAGGTTGTTAGCGGACATGCTCTCCGTTTGAATCCTGCTGCACCATTGTCAAGTAATTTCATCAATGCGTAAATTGTTGCAGCAAAGCTAAAATTGTCTGAATTGCATGATTTTCGATTCCGATCATGTTTTATTGTAATATGAATTAGCACTTTTTGAGAATCGAAACGAATTAGTAAATTATAGGGATGCGATTCCTCAATGGAATAGGGCACGAACTGCTAACACCAATTCAATTCCAGTTTTTTCCTTTATTCTCTGGCTAAAAGTTGAGAAAAAAGTGAATGTTTTCCAATTCATGGCAAGAGTCAAGATTGGAAACAAAAGGAAAACAACTTGGGAAGCAATTCAGGTGATGCTTGTTTTTGATTATTGAATGCAGAGAGACCACGGAAAATGAGCGATAAACACTAATATCGAATAACAAGCATCAAAATGAACAGAAATTCAGCATTTTCCCTAGAAACCTATTTAAACGAAACCATTATTACTTCTTTCTATGAAAGGATTTTGTTATAGTAAAATGAGCAAAATTTAGACTTCACAAATTGGTTCCTATGCCTAAAATTATAAAAGCCCTACACGAAATCCACTTAAATCAAGTTAATTTTCAATTGCACACTTTAGGTTTAACCTAACCCCCCAACTACCATTCTATGGTACCAACCACAACAAATTGACAACTCCAAAGAACTACCACCATCCCACAAAGTCATACGATGCATCTACAGAGGCCTAGCACCGTCGGAGCCATCCGATATGTCCATATTGTCCTTCTTTTTGTTTTTTTTTTTTTATATGTTTATTTTTTCAATGTCTCAATTTGATATAACTAATGGCTTATAATGGAACCTTGCATAATTCTTTGGTTGAAATTGTTTTATTTTTCATTTTTTTTTTTTATCTTATTGTGTTACATTTGGTATGTAGGAATGGAATCAATTAAAATCAAATGGGATGAGGAGCGAAATGGAAAATCCTTTTCTATGTTTGGAAATATCTATGAAATGAAATTGAATGAAATTAAATTTAATGTGTAAGTAATAATAATTTTAAAAAATATCCTTAAATATTAAATGTTAGAATTAAAGTAAAAGTCAAATAAGTAACTTGGTTAATATTAATAAATGAAAGAGGAATAGAATCACCGATTCCCTCTTTGAAAAGACGGAATCGAATTTCCCCCTTTAAGTCGATTCCTAAATATGCTTCTAAACATAGAGAAAGAGAATAAAAGTCGAAATTACGATTCTATTTTGTCTAGTTGCTAAAAAGATATAAATATAATTTCATATATATTGCTCTTCTAAAATTAAATACTTAACAAATTCTAATAAAGTTAAATTTATTTATCATTTGCATTATTTATATTATAAGCCATTAAAATTGCATTTAGAGTAATCGTGTCTAAATTTAAGGTTGTCGTAAAAACTTATCTTATTAAGTCTAAATTTTACGACGAGGCAACGAAAGTTAGTAGAAATGACTTAGCAAAATTAGATTTTAAAAATAATTTAATAAAATTCTAATTTTAAACCTAAAAAAGTAATCAATATAGTGTAAAATTAATCGAAACCTCTAAATTCGAGCCTTAAAATATAATGAGGCACTAAAAATAAATTATTTAAGTTATAAAGTGAATAATATTACATAAAATAATATATGAAATATATATATGCGCTTATAAATATACTTAATATATATAATAAATATACCCATAAATTGACCTAAAATCTCTAAAAATGTATAATATTAGTGGTAAATTTGAAAAGTTAAAAAGGAAATATATTCTAAAAATTAATAACATGGGTAAAACATAGTTAAATGAATATGATTACTCATCATATGTACAAAGTATATAGGATATATACATGGATATTAACAAAAGTTCTAAATATTAATATATTAGACCTAAAATGTTGAAATTACACTAAAATATTAACTAAAACTCATCTAAAAATCAAAGAAAAATTTGGATTCAATAAGAATTCACTGGAGCATTCCAAAAACAATTGCATTGTTGAATCAAAAATAGGAATTATAAACAATTGACACCTCATACTTGCTTTTTTACTTCAATGTAATAAATAAATAAAAAAGGAAAAAAATTATTTAATGGCTAAGAAAAATTCCAACCGCCCTAATACTATTATAAATAGGCACTTTGACTTCATTTTATGCATTTTTAAACCCTAGAGTACACAAGGAAAATTATGAAAAAAAATTTAGAAAAATAAATTAGAAAAAAGGGTAGCCACTAACCTACATTAGTTCCCAACCCAATTGGTAGTTTGCTGTTGAACCCCATGACACCTGAACAAAACCCTTATCGTCTAGAACTTTCGATACACTTTCACTGTCGTTCGACCACTAGAGCTCTAACAAACACTAGGTTGAAAATTTTATCATGTTTTTCACTTAATTTAAAAATATTAAATAAATTAAGAAAAATATAAAAAGAAAATTATTCCAAAGTTATTTTAGGTATACTTTAATGTGGTATATTTATTTGATGAAATTTTAGATATATATACTTCTTTAAGAAATCACATTGTTCATCCAAATTTTTAATTAAAAAATAAATATATTAAATGATGTTATTTTGAGCTTTTTTTTTTTTGTAGAATCCTTATTATATCTAGTTTAGTGTTATGTGGCTTGATTTTGATTTCATACATGTTGATATTTATTGTATTTTTGAGCCTAAATACCAATAAAATTGGAATTTCTGAAAATAAATTAATTTTTAAAAATAATTAGTGAAAATGGTACTTCATGATTTCTGGAAACTTGTACTAATGTCAGAACATGTTGGAAATTATTTTGCATATATATGATATTATTTGCTTAATTAAACTTAATTTAAAGGCAAAAATGTAATTTTACATATATATGCAATAATCTTGATTACATGAAACAAGTTGTTGGTTGAATTATATATATTTTTGTAAATCTATAGAAATTTTCATATAATCATTTGACCATCTTTGCTATTAATTAATTTTCCTAGTTAAACAGCTTGAATTATTAATCGGGACTTGTTTTTATCAATAATAAACTAATATATATTATTTATTTGCTAAAATCATAACCGTACTTACTTTGGTAAGATATAATAAGATGTTGTTTTTGTTATATTTTGTTGTCTTACATAGCCCAAGTTGTGATATATACATGTTAGGGACTGATAATACATGTTTTTATCATAATTAATGGGAAAATGATATAAAAATGTATTTCATCTAAATAATATTATATAAATGTGATATTATTTACTATATGAATGTATATGTATATTAGAGTTAAAAGTATCCTTTAAAAATTATCTTTTTGAACGAAATTCATAATACCTATCGTTAAGTTTATATGAACTAAACGATATTGGTTTTTATTAAGAATGGATAACTTTAAGAAATAAAATAGATATTTTTTATGATATTACAAAAACTATCATCTTATGACAACCTTATTGTAATTGGACCATGATTTGACCAATAACTTCTACGTTTCAATATTGTCATCTTTAGGTTTTAGTAAAAAAGGATAGATGATTGAATTGAGCTTCATGCCTAAAGTGAGCCTGTAAGATAGTAAACAGTTAGGGCTATCAGGGTGTTGTCCGGTGTGTTCATTCTGATGCTTAAATCAGTTAGTGTTTGTAAGGAAAAAAAGTATGCAATAAGAGGACTCAGTACTCAAAGTATCAAGTAGTTTACTGTTAGGAGGCGGCTTGGTATTTATAAAGGAGTGTTGCAGACAGTTAAAGGTCCATTAGTTGGCTGAAGACATATCTACAGGTCGTGGGTAATAGAGTCATGTAGCCTGACGTGGTCATGAATGATAGAAAGTGGTTATTGACCTAGTTATCCAGCTTTATTGAAAAACTACACTAGGAACTCAAGAGGGGAGGGTGAATTGAGTTCAATACCCATATTTGAATTTAATACCAATTTCTTAACTTAAGCAACTAAATGAATGTAATATTGAAACAATAAAGCAATGATGACTATAATTAAGATAATGATAAAACAATAATAAGTGCGGAAAATAAAAGAGATAGGGATAGAGAAAATTAAGCCCGGATTTAACGTAGAGTTTGAACTGTCACCTACTCTCCACGGACACACAATGCCTCCAATCGAGGACTTCACACCATTTTATTAATTTCTCAATCCAAGCTCCAAAAGCTACACATATACAAACTTGATTATACAAGTTTCATACTCATAACTCACCCAATCTTGATTTTACAAGATTCTCAATCACAACAACTCTCAAAACAAACTCAATCTCAAGTATAGTGCACTCTCTTAAAGTTTTTGCAAGTATAAATCACTTTGTACTATATTAGGGTTTCATAAATGATTTATCAAATTAAGTACACAAGAGAAGGGGTAAGTGAACAAAAGGAATAATATTCTAGATCTATTTCTTGTCCTTCAACTACCTAACAATTTGAATTTACAACCTCTTAAGAAAATCTAACTGTTGGTCTACTTCTCTCTTTATTTAATGCTTTGTAACATCTCTTTTCTATATAGACCAGCCAGACGGTCTATTCAAATAGGGTCATCATTCGAACGGTCTTCAGGTCACCAGTCGCATGGTCCAACATAGCTCACTAACCTACAGTAACCAGTCGGACGGTCTAGGGATAATCAGCTGCATAATCCATCACCTGCCACTGATCTGTAGTAACCATTGAGACAGTCTAAGGATAATTAGCCATATAGTCCATCACTTGCTATTGATCTGTAGCAACCAACTGAATGGTTCAAGGACAACTAGTCGGACGGTCCATCACCTACCACTGATCTGTAGCAACCAGCTGGATGGTCCAAGGACAACCAGCCGTTCAGTGGTTTACACCAGAACGACTGAACAACATACACTAAGATACAGCAAATAGTTCTGTTCAATTTAATCAAGTTATATTATAGAGATATCATGCAAGGGTTTGTTCATAATCGATGATTAATTTAACATAACTGTTACGCCTCGAAGCGACAGAGTTGTAACAGCCCTGCCGTGTAAGCCATTCTAAGATAGAAGTTGGCCTTACAACCGTTATTCTAAACCTGATCTACACAAGGCGTCCACGACTAACCCGCTTTGAAATAAACAGTTTGTAATTTAAATAAATCATTTAACTAAGAAAGTGAGAAAATATATATATACACACTATAATTCAGTTATTACAATTAATATTTACAATGTTTCACCGTAATCTATTTCCTAGTTATTACATTTTTCAGAAATGAAAAATTTTTAAATAAAGGCTTAGACCTTAAAAATATATGTTTGTTCTTCAAATGTTTTTCCTTACTCCCCAAGATCCAGCAGTTACTAGTTTCAGAGTAGTTGTAAGCCGCTTCTTAACCAGTACCTACACAACGTCTATGGGGATGTGAGCAACCACAGCTCAGTAAGTTAGGATGGAAGACTTAAAACTATATCATAAACATAACAAGGTTATCAACCAACTTATTAGGTGCAACACATGTTTAAGTAAATGCCATTGCATGACGTTGTTTGGCCCGTCGTGAGATTAGAGAAATTGCGCCTGCTCTAATCCAGGTTGAGGAGTTGCCGTTAATATAATAGCTCACGACCAAACCTAGGCTTATGCAATGAAGACACCGCTCCTCCTGCGACTACCTTTGAACCATTGACTTCACCCTCGCCGCGACCTCCTCTCTTATTACTTAGTTTGACTAAGGATAAAGAAGGGACTATTATGTAATCCTGCGCTATCCCTTTTGAAGGGGTCGGTATTTGACCGGAGAATCTCAGGTTTCCCTTAATGGGTTGCCATGCAGGTCCGATTATGATTATAGGTTGTATATTTGATTAGGTCCAGTTTAGGGTCATCAATCATTTCATACAAATCATACAATATAAGCCAGAACGGCAAACAGAATCATAGCATCACTTATAATCAAGCACATGTACACAACCAACTATTTAACAAGTACAACCAAGTATTATCTCAAGCCTCTAAAATACAGCAACGTATTAATCCTAACTTACTTGGACTCCTCGCTCCCTCACTCAAGGTTCTACTCGCTCAGGCCATCGCCAATCATCCCTATAACACAAACGTGGTTTCAGTTTTTCATATAGCTATTATAGGTTCGTTTTATCTTATAACGCTTATTGTTATCTTTTGTTTAGGGTTTAATATACCTAATTATCTAGGTCTTAAGTCTTTTACAATTCTTCTTGAATCGTGTTAAGTTTTGTTTCAGTTTTCACATCGATTTCTAAATTAAGTTTTTAACTCAATTTTTTGTTAAAGATTTATATGTACACCCTAAGAAATCATTCCGACCCATAATGTGAAATTAATCGCACTATTTTCAAATATCCTAAATGTCGTTTTTAGTCTCTAACTAGTGTTCTAGTCCATACGGTACACCCGGATCCTAGTTTAATCATCGAATTTACCTTCGTTATGAGAAAATCTTACATTTTTCATATAATTACCCTAATTTAAGTTTCCTATCAGATTTATTGTATATTTCTATTATTATCATAATATCAATTTTTATTCTAATATATTCTATCTATTATATTTCTAATAATTGTGTATTATGTACTATTACTTATTATGTACATAATACATATCTAATATTTTTATTACTCTAATTATCATCTTCCAATATCAATTATCATTTCAAAATGTCTAAATTCATCATAAATTAGATTTTACACCTAATTACTCTAATTTACAAAATTAACTTAAAATTTACTATTTTTCCCTATTACTTATTTACTACATAATTAACCTAATAATTATGTCTAACACCCTAAATGCTACAAGTATCATACTTCATAAAATTTCAACATCTTAAAACATATAATTATTTACTAAATTAGTAATTAACTATTTAATTACTTAATTAACCCTAAATTACCTATTTTATACCTTATTTTAAGGCCTAAAAATTATCTAAAAATTTTGAAAATTAATTTTTGAAAACAGGCTTCATAGTACTATTCTATATCATCTAAGTAGTCTACAAAAAAATTTTAAGCTCAAAACTACACTCCTAAGGTCATTTATTTCTAAACCGAAAATGTCCGGTTTTGTATGATTTCTTAAGGACTATATATCACAGGACATATTTTTATCAAAATAATATTTTTCCTAAAAACTACATACAAAAATATTTTAGAATAACAAAATTCATAATTTTATAAGAATATTTACTATTTTTACAAAATTACATAAAATTGGGCTAGAAATCGAACTCACCGATTTGAGTAGCTCCAGCTATCGTCGGTAGCCATGGGTGTGTCATCCCACCTGGGCGCTGCCACCACCGTGTGGTGGTGATGGCCGTTCACTCCCAACTGCTCGTCGGGTTTAGATTCTCCTTACAATCCCCAACTGCACAGATTTTTGCTAAATTTTTGTATAACCCTAATTTTCTCTCAATTTTGTCTCTCTCTAATTTTTTAGGGTTTCAAACTAATCAAATGAGTTTCTGAAAAATTTTGGGTACTTATAAAGCTTTATGGAAATTATTATGCATTAAATTGATTTGACAATTGCCTTATCTCTTCTTCTTTTTGACTTTCTATCTGGCTAAATTTAATTGGTCAATTTCCTTCTTAAATTTTCAGATTGCCATGGCCCACTTCTAGACTTTTCATCATTTTTTTTATATTTTTCTTGATTTTTCCTTAATTGATTATGAATTTTCTTTAATTGTTTAGTATTATTTTAGCGCATTTCGCGTATTTTAAGTAATTACGTATATTTTAAGTAATTACGCATATTTCTACCTACATGTAAATTCATATATAGTACAAATAAATATTCCTAAATATTATTTAGGTCATTTTATGATTTTTAGTATACATATAATTTATTTTTAGCGATTTATTAATTATCGGAATGCATTTTATGCATTTTTAATAAATAACGAGTTATATACTTAAAATTTGAGATTTTTATATTCTTTATTTTATTACTTATTTTCTTAAATTCAAACTTACGGGATCATTTCTATTAATATTTCTAGCTTTACTTATAATTTAGGCTCGATCAAATCTTTCAGCCGATTGGAACCTTGAGTGACTGGTTGTGGGACTTACAATAACTTGCATGGTTTTGTTCGCATCAAAATCACACATAAGAGCCTATTGGTTTAACAATCTCTCCCTTTTTTATGAGGACAAAACTTTGCAAAATAAACTCCCCTTAAATATGATACTCCCCTTCAAATTAACACTCCCCTTCAATAAGGCACTAGTGATAAAAGATTTCCTTTAAGAATGTTTATTGGAGAGTCAATATAAGAGCAAGTTGAAAGTGTTTAATCTTCATTTTCAAGGATAGCCAATTCAACTTCATGTTTTAATTTGACACTTATTAACCAACTAATCTCTTCAATTTTATGATTTCACCTTCACTAAACTTAGACAGGAAACAGTTAAGTAACTTGAATTCTTCTCCCCTTTTGGCTTCATGAAAAAGATGAGATTCCAGGCAGTGAAGAAGAAGAGAAAAGCAAGTAAACAATCCGACATAACCCCAACATAAGCCTTAGAGTATGCCACCATTAAAAGAACATAATTCAATAGCTAATATAACCAAACAATATAATGCACAATCATTCTTAAAATAGCAACCAATTTCTCATTGTAACAAGATATTTCACACATCCAAGTAGCCAAAGTTCATAAGAGATATCATAAACACGTATAGGTATTCTAACAAAAGGCTAGTAGCCAAAATCTAGAGTTAGTATACAATCAAAGAGAGATAACTAAAGACAATCTTAAGGACCAATAGACAAGATATACAAGTTATATAATAGAACAAAGGACAACTAGAGTTCAAGTCCATATACAAATAGAAAACGTATTGGTATGCCAATTTTGCAACAATCGTTCGAATGGTATGATTGAACTGTTTGCATGGTTGCATACAAATTGTATTAGCCACTTGAAATTTCCACTTAGCTCATGGACTCTTTACAACATTTGAACAAATCTTATCCCAACAGATTATATAAGATCAGATGAAGCATGTTTAACAATTACAACATTGCATTTTAAGCTAAATTAAAATAGGATATTCTAAATGTTTAGCTTTAGCTTAGTTTTTTGAGGTTTAAGAGTGCTAAAAACACATCAATCCACAATGAAGTAAATCTAATTATTTAAACACAACTTATAAGTTAAAATAAGCATGTAAGAGCCATCATTTAACTTGAAATTCATCAAATGATAAGGATGTGCATAACACAACTTCAATAAGTAGGTATGAAATCAATTGTGTACAAAACATATCAAACGATGAAATTTATGTAAGAAGGCCAATGAACATGTTCTTAAGACCTAATATTGTGTTATAAGCCATTTGATTTAAAGAGAAAGATAGTTTTTCCAAAAATCACTACTTGAGATCATCAAAATCAACTACTTTGAGCACAAATTGAGCCTAATGACAAATATGCACACTAAGTTAAGTTTATGACAAATTGGTACTTTAAGTAAGTTTTGATAGTGTTTATGGGCACAAAATAGCATGATTAAAACATATAGTATGCAAGTGAGCAAAATGATTATGTGACTTTCCAACCATCAATAAGAACTTAATTTGGGTCTAAGGGAGTCAAATTCATACAAAAAAAAAAAAAAAAAAAAACCAAATCAGTCATTCAATCACAATTTATGGACAAAATTAAACAAGTGGGAACCGGTTTTGAGTGCATAAAGTGAGGCATGGCAAAATTGTGCGCATATGATCTTAAACATACATGAGTAACTTTAAATGGGTACAAAATGTATGATATTTGCAATTATCCATTCTAAGTAAGATTTAAATGGGTATTATAACATGGTAAGAGTATAAGCAAGGCTTGGAAAGCAATTAATTGCAAAAACGTTAGATGAGTTCCCAAATGCTCATGAAAGCTCAAATGTGGTTGAGGAGATGTCAAATTTATATAGTTTCATAAATATATCAAATCAACCATTTAAGCATGAGATATTAACACATTTAAATATGCTTGAACACATATTTGACATGAAGATCAAGATATAGTAAAAATGTGCACATGAAAGCCTAGTAAGTATAGAAAATTTTAAATACACACTAAATATATTAGTTATTTTATAGAGATTACTTCAACAAGTTTTTTAAATCAAATACCATATTAGAGGCATTCCAAATTTTCTTTGAGCATTCTCCATTTAAATTTCTTGAGTTGCTTCTACTTTAAGTACTTACAAAAACTTGTAATTGCTTCTTTGGTACCCATGTAAGTTTGGGTCCTTTATGGTTAGTTACAATAATATATCCTTATCCTTTTAGAACCTAAACTATTTTACCTTTATAATTTAAATTGGTATAGTGACGTGTTGCACATGTATGAGCAATATGACCACATCTATCGCAATAGTTACAGGTCTTAGTTGTTGCTTTTATAGAATAACTTTTATAAGACTTGTAAATATATTCCTTACTATAGCTAATTCCTATTTTGTTCAATCCTTGCCTTTGAGAGTCAAGGAGCTTATCTAAATTCTTTTCTCCATTCACAAACTTGGTTATAGTTTGTTTTGAATCATTTAGGCTAAACTTTAAGATAGCATTTTCAATTTGAAGCTCTCTTAGCCTATCTACAATAGCATCTTTACTTTTCATGTTTTCAACTTTTGCTTTAAGAGAATTACACTTCTCTTTTAATTGGTCATTTTCCTTAGTTAAATTCTCATTCTTAAGATTCAATTCTTCATTATTTCTATTTAATTTATCCACTTCTAATATTAAGTACTCATTGTCTTCCTCTAAACTTTTTTTGGCATCATTTATTTTATTGTATTAATTTCTAAACATATCGAATTCGCTTCTTATTTCAATCATCATTTGTTTTATCTTCTTATTTTTCTTTTGGACCTTAATAAATTCATTAAGCAACTCATCATACATATTTTTGAGCTCATCAAATGAAGAATAATTTGAAATAGAGCATACCTCATTGTCCATTACCATGAAGCACATGTCTCCCTCCAAGTCACTTAAATCGTTATCACTCTAAGTTGCCATTATAGTCTTTTTCCTTACTCCTTTCTCAGCTTTTTTAATATCCAGGCAATATTGTTGAATGCGACCCGGTTTTCTACAATTATAGCACTTGATTATTTCCTTCTTCTCCTTTCTTGATCGAAATATGTTTTCATTCTTGTCTTTTGCTAATTTTCTATTGAACTTCATAAACTTTTTGAAATTTCTTGTGATTGTTGCTACATCATCATCATCTTCACTTTCATTACTACTTGAGCTCTCTTAAGTTGTTTTCAAAGTAATTGTTTTCTTTTTGAACTCTTCTCTGTGCCTCTTAATCATCTCATGAGTCTTAAGAGTTTCGAGAAGTTGTTCCTTTGACATTGTGCTAAGATCATGAGCTTCCTCAATTGCGGTTTTCTTGACTTCCCAATCTTTCGGTAAAAACCTAAGGATTTTGGAATTGATTTTAAGATTAGTAAATGATTTACGAAGAACATTTAAAGGGTTGATTATGTTAATGAACCTATTATGCATCTCATCAATTGTTTTGTTAGGAATCATTTGAAAATTTTCAAATTGGCCACAGAGCAAGCTTATCTTTATGTCCTTAACACAGCTAGTTCCTTCATTGTGTTTTTTAATTCTTCCCAAATTTCCTTAGCACTTTTGCATGTACAAACTCTATTAAAGTCATGTTCATTGATGGCACAATACAAGATATTTATAGTTATTTCATTTAAATCAAGTAATTTCCAATCGTTTTCAGTGTAATTCATTTCTTCCTTACCTTTTATCTTAAAAGCTCCTTTATCAACTACCTGCCACAATAATTTATTTTGTACTTTTAAGAATATGATCATCCTACATTTCCAATAAGGATAATTATTCCCAGTTAAGAGTGGTGATGTATTTATAGCTTGCCCTTCCATGCCATGATCTTTACTCTAAATGTGGTTAAACAATAAATTTAGAGACCTCGTTTTGATACCAAATGACAAAGTACACTAGGAACTCAAGAGAGAGGGTTGTGAATTGAGTTTAATGCCCAAATTTTAATTTAATACCAATTTCTTAATTTAAGCAACTAAATGAATGCAATATTGAAATAATAAAGCAATAATGACTATAATCAAGATAGTGATAAAACAATAATAAGTGTGAAAAATAAAAGAGATAGAGATAGAGATAGAGATAGAAAAAGAAAAAGAAAAAAATCAAGCCTAGATTAACATAGAGTTCGAACTGCCATCTACTCTCCAAGGATACATAATGCCTCCAATCGAGGACTTCACACCACTTTATTAATTTTTCAATCCAAGCTCCAAGAGCTACACATACACAAACTTGATTATACAAGTTTCACACCCACAACTCACCCAATCTTGATTTTACAAGATTCTCAATCACAATAACTTTCAAAACAAACTCAATCTCAAATATAGTGCACTTTCTCAAAGTTCTTGCAAGTATAAATCACTTTGTACTATACTAGGGTTTCACAATTGATTTATCAAATTAAGTACACAAGACAAGGGGCAAGTGAACAAAAGGAATAATTGTAGATTTCTAGCTCTATTTCTTGTCTTTTAATTACTCAACAATTTGTATTTATAGCCTTTTAAGAAAATCTAATTGTTGGTCTACTGTTCTCTTCATATAATGCTCTGTAACGGCTCTTTTCTGTGTAGACCAATCAGACCGTCCATTCAAATAGGGTCAACATTTGGGTGGTCTTTAGGTCACCAATTGTATGGTCCAACATAGCTCACTGACCTATAGCAACCAGTTGGATGGTCTAGAGACAACTTGGTGTGCCTAAGAACTTAGTTATCATTAGGACTTACCGTAATAGATCTGAACTAAATGGGTCCTTCGAAATATTGAAGAAAATAGAGGGAATTGGTTCACGGACGAACTGAAGTAACTGACGTGAAGCTACTTGAAGAATATGACACACCAACAATTAAAGTCAAGGTCCACCTGCCATTAATCCTGAGCTACTCGACAAGTTTAGATAAGAGTGTATGAAAAATGGACTTGGAGAGGGTTGTCTCACAAGAATAGAATATTCAATGTCTATTTGTTAAGTTCCCCTCCAGCTTATAAGGGAAGAGGACTATTCATAGTAAGTCTCTAAGGCAACATAACAAAGAAAGAAATTATAAGAAAATATATACAAAAAGGGGATTCATAGTACATACAAAAAAAGGATAAAAAAGATAAAAGACAAAAATGAAAAAGTAGTACAATGTCAGATGAGATAGATAGGTGGTAGTGCAACATTGGTTCCGTACGAAGATTCTCTGAACATAGCAGGCAAGAGGGATCAAGATATTGTGACAATAAAGAGGCTGAGAAGAAAAGAGACGAGAGTGATGAGAGAAACGGTAACATGCCGAGTGAAAACTACTCGGTCGATAAGTGAGTCCCTTATTACTTGGCAAGAACCTCTCGGCAAAAGTTGGTTAGATTACTCGCTACAAGGTCCTTGGTAAGGGAACGGTTGGCATCATCACAACCGAGAGTATAGATCAACGTATAACAAATGTGGGGAGCTTAAGGATTTCAACCACCTTCCTTCGGTGTAAAGTTTCTTATCATTAGCAAGTTTTTGAGAGAAGATTTTTCGGGTGAGGGATTGGAGGCCTTGGAGCCGTATGTAAGTGATGGGACTGATGGTCAGCAATTCATCACATAGAGAGTTGAAAGGCAATGGCAGAACCAGGTTAGTTGGATGTCAAGTAGCCGAACAATGCTATTAAGTAGGAGTGGCCTGCCGAGTCAACCGGGAAATGATAAAGTATCAAACAATTTCAAGGTGGAACATTGAGGTCAAATGTCGAACCAACCAAAAGAAGGCCGAAGTAAGAGCAAGACCGAAGAGCTTGAGATTCGAAGAGAGCAGGGTCAGAACTTAAGAAGGAAAACCCGAGAAATCAAATGTTTTAAATGCCTTGGCTATAGACACGTGGCTAGTCAATGTTCGAACTGCTGAGCCATGACCATAAAAGGAGATAAGCCCCAATTTAAAGTCGAAAATGCAAGTGAAGGAGAGGAAGAAGTGGCAACTAATTAGATGTTGGAAGAATTTCAGGAAGACCCTAATGCCGAGACACCTCCTAAGGGCGGAGCCGAGTATTGATTTGTTGTTTGACAATCCCTTAGTGCTTTCGTGGCTAATGAGAATGAGCAAAGAGAGAATGTCTTCCATACAAATTGTTGAGTGAATGGCAAGCTATGTGCTGCCATTATTGATGGAGAGAGTTGTACCAACGTCATCGCGTAAGGGGTAGTTAACATTGTGAAATTGCCTTCCCTTCCATACCCCAAGCCATACAAGATTAATTGGCTGAACGAAAAAGGAAGACTACACGTTGCTGAGTAAGTTAGAGTGCCGATTACCATTGGTGATGACTACAGGGATGAGATGCTGTGTGATGTCCTTTTCATGTGTGCTTCTCACATATTACTCGGCTGACCATGGCTATTTGATTTGAGAGTGTTACACGATGGGCATAGAAACACCTACATGTTTCAGAAGGATGGGAATAAAATTATATCGACACCTATGAGACCTAAGAAAGTGCAAGAAGCCCAAGAAAAGGTTACTAGATCTCTACAGCGGAAGTTCTTAGTGATTTCTCAAGCTCAGTTTGCACGAGAAGTCAAGGTTAAGGATTATGTGCTCCTTTTGGTTAGGAGATTCTTAGAGGTTAAAGAAGCCGAGAACTTATCTGTCAAAGTGCAGCAGTTACTTCAGGACTTTACTCTTATTCCCTGGTGAGATGTCGAAAGGTTTACCTTCCTTTAAAGGTATTGAGTATTGCATTGACCTCTAACTAGGGGTTGCCTTACCAAACCAACCCATTTATAAGCTCAATCCAGAGCAGGTAACTGAATTGAAGAAACAGGTAGATGAGTTGATGGATCGTGGATATATCTGTGAAAGCATGAGTCCTTGTACCGTACCCGCTGTGCTTGTGCCAAAAAAGGATGGAACGTGGCGAATGTGTATTGACAGCCGAGTTATCAATAAAATCACAATCAAATATCTATATTCGATCACGCGGCTTAATGATATGCTTGACTAGTTACATGGTGCTTGTATCTTTTCTAAGATTGACCTGAAGAATGGCTACCACCAGATACGAATGAGACTTAGGGATGAATGGAAGACAGCCTTCAAGACAAGGGAAAGTTTATTCGAATGGTTGGTGATGCCATTTGGTCTAACTAATGTGTCGAGTACAATTATGCGGCTGATGAATCATGCGCTCAGATCATTGATCGGTAAATGCGTTGTGGTTTATTTTGATGATATTTTGGTTTACAGTGTCGACTTCCTCATTCATGTTGTACATTTGAGATTGGTGTTTAACATACTCTACGCCGAGAAATTATTTGGCAACCTGAAGAAATGTGCGTTCTGTCAAAGCAAGGTTGTATTCCTCGGATATGTTATTTCAGAGAGGGGAGTTTGAGTTGAAGAGGAAAAAGTCAAAGCTATTAATGAGTGGCCTATGCCAACTAGTGTTGCCGAAGTCAAGAGCTTATATGGTTTAGCCTAGTTCTATTAGAGATTTATTCAAAGCTTCAGTTCCATAATTGCGGCAATGACTGAATTGACTAAGAAGAACGTTGAGTTTAGATGGACAGAAAATGCTCAGAGGAGTTTCGAGGATGTAAAGTTTAAGTTAACGTTGGCTTCAGTATTCACCCTACCAGATTTTGAGAAAGTTTTTGAGGTTGAATGCGATGCATTTGGTGCTGGCATTGGTGCTATCCTTATGTAAGAGTGTCGACCCCTTGCCTACTTCAGCAAAAAACTTCAAGGTGCTACCTTGAATTACTCAATTTACGATAGGGAATTCTATGCCCTTGTTCGAACACCCTAGAATTGGCAGTATTATCTGTTGCCGAGAGAATTCATCATTTATTCAGATTATCAATCTCTCAAGCATCTTCGTAGGCAACGGAAGCTATCTCAGTGTCACGCCAAGTGGGTTGAGTTCTTAGAGACCTTTTGCTATGTCATCAGATTTAAGAAGGGAAGCACCAACACAATGGTTGATGCACTTTCTCGGTATCATACATTCATCACAACCTTGCAAGCTAAGTTACTTGGATTTGGCACTTTACTCGATCGGTATGAGCATGATCTACATTTTGGACCCTTAGTAGCTAGGTGAAATGCTAAAGGAGTTGCGGAAGGGTTCTACTCGAGTGAAGGGCTCTTGATGAAGGGCAAGCAAATTTGTGTACTGAGTGGTTCTACTCAAACCATACTTCCAATCGTATTAAGTGCATGAGTTCATAAATTTAATTAAAACCCGCATATTTCTATGATGAGCTTTTTCATAAATTTAGGTTATGTTCAACACGAGTTATCGAAACCCTTCTGGATATCTTACAACTCTATCTAGCTAATGAAAATAATGGCCACGTGCTAAACAACTAAACGATGAACACAATGGAAAAATACCTAAACATTTAAAATCAACATTGGATTAAAACACAAACACTTCAATTCATCGAATCCATCAATACAAAACCCAATTACATTAAGTGCTAAATCATATCGCAAAACCTAAATGAATCAAGATATATCTAAATTGAAATAACAAGGAAAAGAAAACACTTCGATCAGTACATTCAATCTCGAAACCCGATACAAAATCGACATATCTCGATTCATTTGGAACCTAAGGTAGTCCTCTAGTGAGTTAGAACAAAATGATTTAGAGTTTTGAAATTAAACAACACATAATGAAATTAATAAAAAGAAACAATAAGGTTTTTGTTCTCTAGTAAACTAAAAAAATCAAAATCCTTAAGCTCTAATGTTTTTCTTCTCGTCCCCTACTGTCTACTCTTGGTTGCTGTCTTCTGTCCTGCTACTGTCTTCTCCTTCTTCCTTCTTTACTATCTTCAGCTCTTACCTTTTAAAGGAAAAAATGCCCTCTCTCCTTTACATGTAGGCTTTCATTTTTTTTCTCAAATAAAACAGTAGCCCCCACATATAGGTTCTTCCTTTAACATCAGCCCATTAAAATTAATGCCTAATCGATATTTACTGCCCAAGGAAAATTTTGACACCTTCATTTGGAAATGGATGAAAGTGGTTTCTAACATAGGCTTCCATGTATACAAAAATTGAATATGATAGTGGGCTACTCAACTTAGATTATATCTTCCCAAACAAAATTGGCCTGCTGTATTATCAACGATTAATTTTACTTCACACCTTGCTCATGTGGTGTTCAATTTGGTGCTCTGCTTGTGGATCGATTGCTACTAATGCATACTCGGTTCATGTTGCTGCTGTTCAGATTAAAGAAGTGTGGGTTGCTCGTGTTTGTGAATTTGGTTGCTTGGTTTCGGGTTAGAATTACTAGATACGATTTTAAGGTAGAGTCACGGTCGTGATGAACAAGTGAAAAAAATAGGTTTTGCTACGGCTGTGATGGGGAGGTGAAAAAATAGGTTCCATTTCGGTTACTCCCTTGACTACGGCTATGATGGGGAGGTAGAAAAATAGGTTCCGTCTCGATCACTCCTTTGATCACGACCGTGATAGAGGCAGTGATGAGTGCTGAACACTCAAAATCTTTTTATCACGGCTGTGATGAGTCTCAATTAATCTTATCATTAGTCCTTTATCATAGCCGTAATAGCCCTAAATCTCCTTGTTGGAATATTCATGGTTGCTACAGTATTAATTGTCTTGCTTTTGTGTTGAAGTCGTTCTTGGCTCTGGAATTGTTCAACTACTGTCATCTATGTTAGCACTTTAGTTGCAGCTGTTGTAAAATGTTACCACTCAATTATTACTTGTAGTGCGACGATTGGATTGATCATGTATTGAACTCAGTTTGCTGGTTACTCAGTTACAGTTGTCATATAAAGGCTTTGCTTAGTCACAAATTGCATAAACTCATATATAAAAAAGGCATAAAATTATGATATGAATACATAAGTTTATAACAACTATTTAAGTTATATTTTGATCCTTTTCTCATTATTTATGCAATTAACCAAGAGAATTGCATTTTTCATGATTTCTATGTATAGCTTACAATCAAAGCATCGTGAAATGTATAAATGTACAGTAATTAAGTGGAGATAAATGTGCAATTTTACACATTTATCAATTGGCTGGCCATTTTGGGAAAAAGAAGATGATTGAGATATTGAAAGAGCATTTTTACTGGCTTGAGATGATGAAGGATGTGCACTAAATACTTAAGAGATAAGAGGTGTGTAAATATGCAAAGGGGAGGAGAGAGCCCCATGGAGAATATACACCCCTACCCATTCCAGAGCGATCGTGGATCGATCTAAGCATGGATTTCATGCTTATCCTTCCCCACATGTCGGGAAGATATGACTCAATCATGGTGGTGGTTGATCGGTTCAACAAGATGGGCCACTCCATTTCCGAACACAATCGAGAGTATAGATCAACGTATAATAATGTGGGGAGCTTAAGGAGTTTAGCCACCTTCCTTCGGTGTAAAGTTTCTCATCATCAGCAAGTTATCGAGAGAGGATTATTCGGGTAAGGGATTGGAAGCCTCGGAACCGTATGCAAGTAATGGGACTGATGGTCAATGGTTCATCACAATTAACTGTACAGTCCATCACTTGCTACTGATCTGCAGCAACTAACTAGACGGTTCGAGGACAGCCAGTAAGACTGTTCACACCAGAACAGCTGAACAACATACATTAAGATACAACAAATAGTTTTGTTCCTTTTTACTTCTTTCAAGAATTTCAAACTCAATCTAATTAAGTTATATTATAGAGATATCATGCAAGGTTTTGTTCATAATCAATGATTAATTTAACATAACTTACATGGTTTTGTTCTCATCAAAATCACATACAAGAGCCTATTGGTTCAACACTTATCCGTTGTTCTCTCGCAGTTAAAGTTTATAGTAAATGGGTACATCGTCCAGTCGGCCTGAGCTGAGGTGGACTAAATGAGTAAGGGAGCTGAATCTAGGCAAAAGGAGCTGGGTCATGAGCGTTGATAGGTCAGCATGAGCTTGAGAGGCCTAAGCCTAAAATTTCCTATCAACAAATACGATAGAAACGATATATTATAGGTAATAATATAACTACATATATCCATTAATATTATCTAATTTAATATAACCTATGTAGTAAAATTTGATAATGTATATAAATATATTAGGATAAAGCCTGTATAGGTGCTTAAACTCTTTAAATCGTTTTAGTACCTAAACTTATCTTCTTCATTTTTTTTTTAGGTTTTAGACTGTTTAAAATGGATAAAGTGAGACATCTATCGCATGTTTTAGAAATAGACAATAGTAGAAGCTTATATGGAACTTGCAGGACTTTAAAAATATTAAAAAGTGGTGACATGGAAAAACAAAAAAAAAAAAAAACAAATGGATGTAAATGTTTATTGATGGGAATCAGGTTATAGGACCTCTAACCCGTAGCCAAGCCCGAGGATTAAAGGGATTGGTAAGATGAATCCTTATGTTCCAATCGACTCACGCGAAGGCCGAGTAGCTCCTTGCCAACCCATTGTGCCTACTGAGATGAGTGACTACTTCTTTCTTACGTGTTAAGTGCTGAGAAATTGAAGGCCGAGATAACAGTCTATCTTCATTCCCACACATGCCTGGCTAATTACTTATTTGGCCTCATCCCTGTCGAGATGTCAAGAGAGAGAGTCTGGACTAACCAAGCTACCCCTACTCGGACAAGTAAGATGTCTGTGCTTTTTGTCTACATCCTCCAACAGCATCACTTATACGGCATCACCTATACCGCATCATCTATAGATCATCAACACGTGTACAGTATCATGTGTAGAATCCGTTGCACCAATGATTGTTTTCCTTGTATATTCATTTTTACCCTCTTTGTATCTTGTACATCATTACTTTAGGAAGTACCATTTTTTTTTTCCTTTTTAGGCAAGTTGCTTTAACTTATGGGTATAAATACCCTTGTAATTGTAGTTGCAGATAGATACAGAAATTACCATTAACACACTTATGTATTTTCCTTCTTTGCGTAAATACTTTGTTTACTCTCACCACCATTCTTCTCCTAACTCTTAAGTAAGGTTAGGTGACGAGTAACCTCACTAGACTAATTTGTGCGTCATATCGAATTGTTTCATGAGTCCTCGGAAGTTCCATTGTTGCGTCATATCCTCTAGAGCTGTTCGTGGGTTTTGCTATTCATTCATCATTCATTCCTTTCACACTTTCCCTTATTAACTCTTTTAAGCTTTCTGTTAGCTCAGACCCATTCAGCAACCAGCCTTGTCTGTTCTTGGTCATAGTTCGCACCATCTTAGTATCAGAGCGGAGGTTTTGTTTGAGTTGTTGGTTCTTTTAAAGTTCTATTCATACTCTATTTTATGTATATGAAATAGAGCAAGCTACTGTGTTCATCTTAATTGTTGAGTTTGCTAGATGTTGATTTTCTTAGTGGTGAAAGTGTTTATTTGAACTTTGAATCAATAAAGAAAATGACAAATCTAAGTGCAAATGTTGGTGTTGGTGTTGGAGATGACAATAGTGGAGTTGCCCACCATGGACGGCAGTTACAGGAGACACCAAGAAGTACTGATGAGAGACTTGATGGGGTGACTAACCTCTTAGCAGATCTGACTCGAGCTATTCATGTGCTAGCTTGCTGACCCACTGAGGCCGCGCAAAATACCCCATAAGCTGCTCAACCTATTAGAGGTCAAAACCTAGCTCGACTAGTTCGAGGTAGTGGAGTAGGTGAATGAGTAAGGCGAAGAATAGACTTAGGGGAGCTTGGTGAAGAGGATGAGGAAGAGTATTTCAAAGAAGAGCGTGTACGAGTCCCTAGAGCATTTGACCATATGAAGCTTCAAATTTCAAGTTTCGATGGATCTAGGAATATTGATGAATATCTGGAGTAGGAAGAGAAGGTGGAACATGTGTTTGATTATTATCAGTACGAGGATTACGAGAAGGTGAAAACTGCTACTATTGAGTTCTCTGAATATGTTACCATGTAGTGAAAGAATTTTCAGATGATGAGGAGATGAGAGGGCTACCAAGAGATTAATACTTAACCTAATATGAAGAGAATACTCAGAAATAGATTCATATTGGAGACTTATTTTCAAGATACTTTCACTTGTCTTTAGAAGATGAGACAAGAAGGCCGGATTATTGACGAGTATGTTTAAGAATTTCAAATGTTTATGATCTGTTTTGAAATGGAGGAACCACTGGCTCGAACAGTCTCAAAATTCATCATTGGGTTGAGAGGTGATATTCACGACATTGTGGAACTTCAACACTTTACCACAATGGATGAAGCGTCAAAATAGCTTAGCGAGTAGAAAGGCACAGGAGGAGCTGAATACTGACGAGGATACAGATTAATCAACCTGGACAGGTAAGTCGTTAAGCTCAGTCAAATATTGAGTTGAGCTGAAAGATGGATGTTCAAATTGAATTGAAGGGCTGACCTAACATTGAAGTGCTGACCCGAACTTATGAGAAGGGGTAAAGGTCTGATAGGAAGACGGGCCAGATCAAGTACTTTAAGTACCAAGGGTTCAGACACATGGTTGCTTAGTACTCGAACTAACGAACAATGGTCATTAAAGGAGACATCCCGAAGCTAGAAGTAGACAATAGTGATGAGGAACCTGAAGAAGAGGAGGTTTCTACCGAGAAAGAAAATGCTGAGAAAGAACTGATTGAGGAGGATGCGTTTGTTGAAGACTTGAACTAGTTACTCATGGTTATCTAATGTACTATGAACATGGAACCCTCACAAGAGGAGGAGCAGAGAGAGAATTTATTTCATACTACCTATAAGGTGAATGATCAAGTATATACCCTCATTGTGAACAGTGGAAGTTGCACTAATGTGACATCAGCTGATCTTATCTCAAAGTTGAAGTTGCCAACTATTGTACATCCAAAGTTATATAAGTTGTACTAGTTAGGTGAGAAAGGAGCATTATATGTCACTCGATAAATATTATTGTCGATCACTATAAAGAATTATTTCGACCAAATCCTCTACGATGTACTGCCTATGTGCGCTTCCCACGTATTGCTGGATAAACCGTAATTGTTTAATAGGAGAGTTATCCATGATGGCTGTAGGAACATGTACATGATTGAAAAGGATGATCGAAAGATAACACTGAACCTGATGCCGTTGAGAGAGGTTAATAAATTGTAGACAAAACTTGCTTGTAGATCGAAGAAGACTCTAGTGATGAGTAGAGTCGAGCTTCAAGAAATCATCAATGTTGACAAGCTGACCTTCTTGTTGGTCAGGCAACTATTAAAAATGAAGGAGCAAGGTGAACTATCCTAAGAAATCAAGAAGTTACTAGACAAGTATATCTACCTGTTTTTAGAACAGTTACTTGAAAGGTTGCCGTTAACTCAAGGCATAGAGCACTGCATTGACTTAGTACTCAACGCAGTGCTGCCGAATATGCTAGCTTATTGAATGAATCCCAAGCAGGCTTCTGAGCTCCAACGACAAGTCAATGAGTTGTTGGAAAGAGGTTATGTCAGAAAAAGTCTCAGCCTTTGTGTTGTGTCGGCGCTTCTAGGACCAAAGAAGGATGGAACCTGATGGATGTGTTTAAACAACTGAGCCGTAAACAAGATCACGATCAAATACAGGTACTCAATCCTGAAGCTAGAAGACATGTTGGATGAACTGAGAGGAGCCAAGATTTTCAGCAAGATTAATCTTAAATCTGGCTACCATCAAATTCACATGAGGCTAAGTAATGAGTGGAAATGACGTTTAAGACTCAATATAGATTATACGAATGGATGGTCATGCCCTTTGGCTTGTCGAATGCCCCAAGTACTTTCATGAGACTAATGAACCATATGCTGAGACATCTCATAAGGAAGTATGCCATAGTGTACTTTAACGACATCTTAGTCTACAGTGTCGATATGTTAAGTCACTGTAAACACTTGCGTGCTATTATGGATATCCTTCGTGCTGAGAGACTATTTGACAACCTAAAGAAATGTTGCTTTTGCTAGAAGGAAGTGGTATTCTTAGGCTATATAGTCAGTGAAGGAGGCTTACGAGTGGATGATGAGAAGATCCGAACAATTGTTGACTGGCCAACTCCTACTACTTGTGTTGACATAAGAAGTTTCTATAGACTGACTTCATTCTATAAGTGGTTCATTAGGAATTTCACCACCCTCATTGCGCCCCTTACCAAGCTAATGAAGAAAAACACCAACTTCCAATGGAAGGAAAGGGAGGAGAGGAGCTTTGTCGAGATAAAAGAGAGATTAACCTTTGCCCTAATGTTAGTTTTGCCTGACTTCAAGACAGTATTTGAGCTAAAGTGTGATGCATCAAGCGTTGGAATAGATGCTGTCCTGATGCAGGAAGGCTGACCAATTGCCTTCTACAGCGAGAAGCTCAAAGGACCACAATTAAATTATTCTATATATGACAAAGAACTCTTGGCACTAATTCAAGCATTGCAAGTATGGCAGCACTATTTACTGCCGAGAGAATTTGTTATATATACCGATCATGAGTCATTGAGGTACGTCCGAAGTTAAACTAAGTTATCAAAGCGGCAGGCAAGATGAGTTGATTTCCTCGAAAGATTTAATTTTGTAATAAAATATAAGCAAGGAAAGAACAATGTCATTATAAATGCTCTTTCAAGAAGACATGCGCTTTTATTTGAATTGCAGACTAGATTATTTGGGCTTGTAAATATCAAAGAATAGTATTATGAGGATTCATACTTTGGACTCATAATCATGCGATGTGTTGATGGAACAACGGTGGATAAGTATCATGTAGAGGATAGTTACTTGTTCTGAGGTAGAAAATTATGCGTGCCAACCTATTTACTGCGGGAGTTGTTGATCAGGGAAGCCCATAGTGGAGGACTCTCTGGACATTTTAGAGAAAGAAAGACTTATGAACTGTTAAATGGTTGATTCTTTTGGCCGAGAATGAGAAGAGATGTGCACCAAGTTGTCGAGAGCTATGCCGTGTGTAAGAGAGCTAAGTACTGAGCCGAGCAAGGGAAAGCAATGCTTTTGCCTATCCCGACAAAGCCATGGATTGAATTGAGTATAGATTTTGTTCTCGGACTACCACGAACTACTCAAAGTAAAGATTATATAATGGTTATCATCGATCGGTTCAGCAAAATGGCACACTTCATGCCTTGCTCCAAAATTAACAATATTTCAGCTGTTGCTTCTCTTTTCTTGTGGGAAATTGTGCGGATACACGGCGTGTCGAGAAGCAGAGTCTTCAACAGAGACCTAAAGTTCTTAAGTCATTTTTAGAGGACCTTGTGGCATTGGATGATGACCAAACTACTATTCAGTACTTTCTGTCACCCTTAAACTGACGGCCAAATAAAGGTGGTCAATTGCACTTTAGGATCACTGCTCCAAGCTGTAGTAGGCAAGAACTTGGCTGATTAGGATGTCTGCTTACCAATGGTTAAGTTCACTTACAATCGAACAGTGCATGACACCACTAAGCAAACTCCCTTTGAAGTGGTCTATGGTTTCAATCCCGAGTTGCCCCTCGACCATACCCCTGTACCTATATCTGCGTGAGAGGACCCTAACGCCTAGGCTAGAGTACAATCCCTCTAGCACATCTATGATAAGGTCACTCGACATATTGGCCAAGCTAATAGAAGAATGTGGGAGAAGACCGAGGGTAAGACGACTAAACAATTTTAGCCAGGAGACTTAGTATGGCTGCACCTTAGCAACGAACAGTTCTCAAACAAGAGAAGGAATAAATTTTCTGCATAAGCTGAAAGACCTTTTAGAATCCTCTAAAAGATCAATGACAACGCCTATGGATTGGAGTTGCCCGAGGACTATGGGGTTTCTGATGCCTTCAATGTTGCTGACTTCAATTCGTATCACCCTGAGGGAGAGCTTATCGAAGACCATTGGGATTTGATCCCAAATCCAAAACAACCTGGAAGAAATGATAGGAATCAGGCTACCAAACCTCTGACCTACAGCTGAGCCTGAAGACTAAAGAGATTGGCAAAACGAATCTTCCTGTTCCAGCAGACTTATGCAAAGGCTAAGTATTTCCTTGCCGATCCATTATGCCTGCTGACTCAAGTGACTACCTATTTTTTGTGTATTGAGTGCCGAGAAATTGAAGGCCAAGATAAAAGCCTATCTTCATTCTTGCATATGCCTGGCTAATTACTTACTTGGCCCCACCCCTATCAAGATGCCGAGAGCGAAAGTCTGGACTGACCAAGCCACTTCTACTCGGATAAGCAAGCTGTCCGTACTTTTTGTCCACATCCTCTAACGACATCACCTATACGGCATCACTACATGTACAGTATCATGTGTAAAATCCATTGCACCAATAATTGATTTCCTTGTATATTCATTTTTACCCTTTTATATCTTGTACATTACTACCTTAAGAAGTGCCTTTTTTGTCTTTTTTTTTTTGAGCAAGTTGCCTTAACTTATGGGTATAAATACCCTTATAATTATACCTGCAGATAGATGTAGAGATTACCATTAACACACTTGTGTGTTTTCCTTCCTTGCGTAAACACTTTGTTTACTCCTGGCATCACTTTTATCCTAACCCTTGAGCAAGGTTAAGTGGCAAGTAATCTTGAACCAATTCGTATATCATATCGAATTATGTCATAAGTCCTCGAAAGTTCCATTGGTGCGTCATATTCTTTAGAGCTATTTGTGAGTTTAGCTTACTATTCATTTATCATTCATTCCTTTTGCACTTTCCCCCATGAACTCTTTTGAGCTTTCTGTAAGTTCGGACCCATCCAACAACCAGCCTTATCTGTTCTTAGTCACGATTTGCACCATCTATTGTGATAATGCTAGTAGGTTTTCTTGGTATTTTAATTTTTTAGCTAACCACTTGTTCAAACTTCATACATCTTCAACTTTTGCCGATGGTTTAATATTATTCCACATTTAAGCAAATTGGGCTCCATCTATTTGGAGGGAATACTTTTTGTGACTAATGAATGCCACTCTTGTTTCATCCAGCATTACAGGTTTTGGTAGTTTCAATAGATAAAAGACGAATAAAAGGCAAAACAAAGACTAAAAAAAGGGTCAACAGAAGAACCGGATATGTATAAGAAAATAAGAGAGGAAAAGGCTACAATCACCGATAAGCACATTAACCTAATAAGAGAATAAGAAAAGAGGAGGAAAAGGCTATCATTAGCCAATCGTTGAACAAGGGTGGACGACGATGACGTGACTTGAAATGTGGCTCTCCTTGCCATTGTTATGCATTGTTGTAGGTTAAATGAACAGGGCAAGACAATGTGGACTTCGATTTCAATTTGGGATTAACCTAGGGTTTTTATGTTCTTGCTTTACCTTTATAGGAGAATATGGCGCCAAGAAGCATAGATGAATTTTCATTTTTATTTTGGATAAGGTGGCTTTCATTTTCTTTCCTTTTCCATCGATCTAGAACATTGCCGCGTAAGGAAGAAGCACTTCACATTAGCTTCTTCTAATGTTTGTTACATCTAATTGTAACGAATGTCTCACTTTGTCCATTTAAATAGTCTAAGACCTGAAATAAAAAGAAAAAAAGATAAGTCAGGGTACTAATGTCAACTTCACTAAGTGGATGGGCTTTCACCTCTTCGCTAATTGGTTGTTCTAGATTTTCCTCTACTTCCATCTCCTCTTCTACATCTATATGAATACCAAGTGTCAAGTGCTCAAACCTAAATGGAGGAAAGTCCATTACACCCTCTACTCGATCATAGGTCAAGTCATAGAACTTGTACTCTTTGTCAATATCATGGATGTGCACATGCTTCATTTCACAGGTTTCTCCCTTAACTTTATGCTAACTTCTTGCTAGAGCTAGATGCACTACCCTTTCCCCTCCTTAAAAAAAAAAAAAAAACTTACCATTTTTCAATACAAATATATATATATACACACACACACACAATTGTGTGCTGGAGTAAGTGGAGGGGAGAAATTATAAAGAAATGTCCAAAATCAAAATATGAGCATGGCACTTGAAAGTGGTTAAATGTATTAGAGTAAAAAACTACCCCAGTATATGCAAATATTGAGTGTTTGAAGTGATGAAATACTTTGTCAAGACTCCAATTAATCGGAGAAATTCTAAAAGTTGTATAATGTTTATTCTTTCTCTATTTTCTCTTTGCTCCTATCTTTTAAATCTAAATGTTTGGAAATAAAAGGCTCCACTCTCAATTATTCAGTATCATCAAATTTGGGTTAACCTGTATGCCCTAACCTGATTCGGTCTGTTCTTTTTATAAAATCAGTTCGATTTAATCATAATCTAATCATAGCCAAACTCAATTTTTCCCTTTAACCTTTGTCTTTTTCGTGTGCCTGAATTAACTATATGAACCATGTTTGACAACAACACTGCCATTTATTTTTGTTGTCTATTCCTTAACCTAATCAATTTTTGTCCTCGCTCTATGTCACCTTCCGTTCGTTTGCATTGTTGTCCTTCTGTCTCTGTTCTCAATATTGTGATGTGGTCTCTCTCGCTTTCACAAGGAGGTGGTAGGTAGAAGTAACACCAATAATTATATTACCTAAAAAATAAAAACATCTGAAATCCGTTAACCACTGCGACAAGAAAATAAAAGATAATAAACTAATTATTAATACATATTAACGGATGCAATTCAAAGTAGTAAAAGATATTCTCAACACAAAGGAAGAGTTGCAATCGATATGTCCTTTTTGCAATCGATACCTTGTGGTATAGAAGGAAATCACGTTTTTCTTGTTGCCCAGCAGTGAGCACTAGCATTTCCTCCGGCAACAACATCCGTACTATGTGGTTTCACTCACATTTAAGTGGCTCCACTCTGCTGGTACTATAATAGGACAGCACCCAATGCACAGCAATAACTCAAAAACACTAGCTTTCCTTTCGAATCGAGATCTAAGAAGCATGTCAAGCACAAGGCGGCAACAAGGAGAAGAAGAAGGAGGAGGACATGTTGCTGTTTTAGCATTCCCTTTCGCCACCCATGCTGCTGGTCTGCTTGATGTCACTCGTCGCCTAGCTTCTTTCACTCCCAACACCATCTATTCCTTCTTCAGCACCGCGAAATCCAACGCCTCCAACTTCACCTCTCAGTCTCACCAGCATAACTACGCCAACATCAAAGCTTATGATATTGGAGACGGGATGCCAGAGGACTACGTTTTCACAGGGAATCTCCTGGAGGTGATAGAGCACTTCGTCCAGGCAGCACCTTCTAACTTTACCAAGGGAATGGAGGTGGCGGCCGTGAAGACAGGGAGGAAGGTAAGCTGCTTGGTTACTGATGCTTTCTTCTGGTTTGCAGCAGACATGGCCGAGCAAATTCAAGTGCCATGGCTTGCCGTTTGGAATTCATGTTTTGCCTCTCTCTCGGCTCATGTCCATACTGATTTAATAAGGGCTACCTTAGGCCAGGGTGAGTTGGTTCCTTTTTCTTCTTACTTTCACCTTCATTTCTGCAAATTATGAATTCTTAGTTTGCTAACATCGTCAAGTTCATGCACGAATGCGATTCAGGGGGTATTTTAGGCCGTGAAGACGAAACCCTAACGTTCATCCCAGGAATGACTAATGTACATGTCAGTGACCTACCTGAAGGAGTAGTTTTTGGGAACTTGACATCGGTGTTCTCACGCATGCTCCATGAAATGGGCAAAGCATTGCCAGAGGCAGCTGCAGTCGTCCTGAATTCGTTTGAAGAACTAGAACCAGCCATAGCATATGAACTGAAATCCAAGTTGAAGCGAATCCTTCCTATTGGCCCCTTCAACTTAATCGCTAAACCCTCGCGTGCACCTGCTCCCGACGATAGCCGATGCCTAACTTGGCTTGGCAAGCAAAAACTTGCTTCCGTCGCCTACATTAGTTTTGGTTCAGTGGCAATACCACCGCAGGAGGAGCTTGGGGCACTGGCAGAAGGTTTGGAATCCAGCGGAGTGCCCTTCCTGTGGTCCCTTAAAGAACACGTGTACTCACAATTGCCAAAAGGGTTTTTGGAAAGGATGATGAGGAAACAAGGATTGGTGGTGCCCTGGACTCCTCAAGTGGATGTTCTATCACACCGTGCTGTCGGCGTGTTCATTACACATGGCGGTTGGAATTCTTTGCTGGAGAGTATATCAGGAGGGGTTCCTATGATCTGCAGGCCCTTCTTTGGGGATCATAAGATCAATAGTCGAATGATATCGGATGTGTGGAAGGTAGGAGTGACCGTGGAGGGAGGTATCTTCACCACGGACAATGTAGCAAGGATCTTGAAGGATCTAGTTGAATCTCTCGAAACATGGAGGCGGATGAGGGAAAACGCGGTTGCCTTCAAACAAGCAGCCGAGGTGGCTGTAGGACCTGGTGGCAGTAGTGCTCAAAACTTGAGGTTGTTAGTGGATATGCTCTCCATTTGAATCCTGCTGCACTATTGACAAGTAATTTCATCCATGCGTATATTGTTGCAGCAAAGTTAAAATTGTCTGAACTGCATGATTTTCGATTCCGAACATGTTTTATTGTAATATGACTTGGCACTTTTTGAGAATCGAAACGAAGTATTAAATATTAGGGATGCGATTCCCAATGGAATAGGGCACGAACTGCTAACACCAATTCAATTCCAGTATTAAAAATTAGTCGGAGTTGAGACGGTATAAAATCGGAATCAAGCTGAAGCTGAAGCCCGATCAGAAATTTGCTGGGTTAAAATTTGAGCTTTGACTCAAGAATTTAAAAATGAGTCTACCAATCTAACTTTCAGCTCGAGCATAATTTAAAACAATAATTAAAAGCTTAAGCTTAATTTAATTAAGTTTGCTTAAACTTACTTTATCTTTTAAAAAACAACAATATTCTCTTTTTTTAAGTGCCTAAGCATGAGTAGATCTACATCTACTTTTGAATTGAATTTGATTGATCTTGCATCCTTCTTAAACCTTACGAGCTCTATGAACTTAAGTTTCAATAAATAAAATACATAGGTAAATAACAAGTCTTAGCTTTTGTTTGTGTCCCGTTTCTCTATGGAATAATTTGGATTTGATGAATTAAGAAAGATGAAAACCGAGCTGTTTTTTACGGTGCAACTTGTAGGAACATTATGCCAAGGCATTATCTTAAGGACGTTGGAGCAATTGGACAACGATGGTATATAGTGAATTCCCAACTATGATTAAGAGGGTTATACCCTAAATTTCATGTTAATTATAGAAAGACCGCCTAAAATATTTGCATTCCCATACATATGATTGATAATTTACTTGAAGTTATAAATACATATATAGCAATAAGAACATGTACAGCTCTCATCTCACCAAGCCTTGATACATACTCATCCCTCTATGGGCTTTTGTGTTTTATAAGAACTTACATTTATGAGTTACCTTGGTGAGTATTGCTGATCCTTTGGGCTTGGGTGTAATTCATAAAGGAAGAGATAAAAGATATTTAGTTTTACCCTAATAAGGCCGTTATCTTTTTTAAAAATGTTTTTGTACTCGAATTCTTTTGAGAGACTAGAAAAACATTGTTTCTAAATACTTTATTTTAAATAATTTTATTAGAAAAGTAACATTCCCTTTCTAGTAATACATTGTTGCTAAAATTATAGTCCGAGGCTTTACAATGTTGACACTCAGACAATATTTAGGGAACCTTAACAAATTTGTAGAAACCAGTTTCGGTAGTGATTCCAAATCATCTTCAACCCGCCCTACTTAGAAAGTGACAAGTTGTAGATATATTTTTTAAACCATTGATTAGATACGAATATCTGACTATTACCCTAAACTCCTACTAAAACTTTTCAAAATATGTAAATACGTCCTAAAATATTACTAAAATCCCTAAAGCCTTGCTATTTAAGCCTTTTGTAGCGATGATTTTGAGGTTTTAGTTTTAGTAATGGTTAGTGGAACTATATTAAAAAATTAGAGAAAAATATAAAAATTCTCTTTAAACTTTAATTTAGGTGTGGTTTACCTTTCTAAACTTTTAAAATAAGATTTTTGGTCTTCAAATTTTTATAAATTGATAAATAACTCTCATAATTTAGGAGTGTTTACACACCAAAATTAAAGTTTAAAGAATTATTCTCAACTTAAAAAGTTGGTTTACTAATTTATAAAAGTTTAAGAACTAAAAATCATATTTTGAAAATTTAAAGAGGCAAATCCCACTTTGATCAAAGTTTCGAGGGTTTTATGTAATTTCCTCAAAAAAATTATAAAGTTTAAGCCTCATTTTGAAAATTTATTATACCCATACACACTTCAGTAGTGTTGAAAGGTGTACTAATAATAACCCATATAAAGTATATTTCTTTTTATAGAAAATTACGCATTGGAAGGTGAACTTTTACGTTTAAGTTCAAGTGGACGAAAATTTAAGCGATTGAAACATACGATGAATGTCATCTTAAATAGTTCGATAAGAGGATTATATAACGGATCGAATATAAAATCGTTAGTTACACTTGATATAATATATTTGATGTATATTAAGACACTAATATGGCTAAACACACCGGGACACTTCTATTGCCGTCCGATACCCTATTTTTTACTTAATTTTTAAAAATATTAAATAAATTAGGAAAAATATGAAAAAAATTATTGCTTGATTGTTTTATGTATACTTTCATATTGTAGATACCTAATTTTTTCCCCTCTATAGTCTTAATCTTTATTTTTACAAAAAATGTCCTAATTCAAAAAAATAAAAAATAATAAAAATTAACAAATAATGAAAATACCAAAAAAATAAGAAAAGAAAAAATTATAAAAATTTCGTAGATTTTTAGGAAATAATTTATATTATGAATAATTAGTTTTAGTGTTAAGTTTAGTTAAAAAAATTTTATTTTAGAAAATCGGATAGTTTAAATATAATTTATTTGTAATGAATATCAAAGTACAGGTCAATGACTTAACGGATAATGATTGAAGTGGATTTAGTTTAAAATCATGGGTTTAAGACTCAGCAGGTACTTATGTTTTTATTTTTCTAATCTGATATAATTAGATATGATAAGATGTGATAGGATTTGAACCCTACAAACACACACATGTAGAAAAAAAAAAAAAAGTTACACATTCCCACTAAACGTAAATTATTCACACTCCTCTGAAGCCCCAATTCCAATAAGCTGTTGATGACTCCCCTAACCCCTAACGAAATCCGAATCCTTGCCTAACCGACCAGCATGCACACAGCCACATCCTCCAACCATCCCCTGATGCAGGCCAGCAATCTGACCGAAGTCCTCGCTTTAATCTAAAGTCTAATCTCCAGCAACTGAACTTCAACACGCTATCACCCAAAGATCGAACAATACAAAGCTTTGTCCCTTGCCTGAGTTACAAAATCTAACACGCACTCCCTGACGGTCATGAAGCCTACCACCATGCCTTGCCGTCCCTTGCTCCCTTCCATACATACACGAACTCCACAAATTCAATCCAACAAATCCATTGCATACCTAGTACGCTTGAAGAATATGCCACAATAGCCTCGCTATCGAGCACAATTCGACCGAACCCCAATCCTCTTACGTTTATCTCCTGACGCCATCTAACACCGAACATGCATGCCCCTGGCCAAATCCATAATTGATACAATCCATACACCAAACTAAAGTCTAGCAGCTCTTAACACCAGCACACAATCCTCACTGAAGCCATGTGATTTCATCGACCAAAGCACTAACAGTCGAGAACAATCCATGTAACGGCACTTTAGTGAAGTACATGCAATCTAAAGCACACATATAGACAATCAAGCATACGATCACACACAAAATCTCGTGAAATTACACTCGAGTACACCCGAAGTCCACACATAAGATATACCCTGCACAATCACGACGGATACACAACACTAACACAATTACGTATGACTCGACGTATAGAGGGCAGACAGCAGAAGAAAAGGAGGGGACGCCAATAAAAGATGCTAGCCTTTGGAGACGAAAGAACAGATTGAAGGAGCCAACAACTTGAAACACAACAGTGAACAGAACGGCAGCACAGCGAATATCAGTGAACAGAACAGCAACATAGCGGACATCAGCAAATAGAACAGCGACACCAAACAGACAGCAACAACACCAGGCAAATAGTAGTACGTTCTGTACAACAGCATTACAGCATACAATTCAACACTAATCGTCACGTCCCCACGTTTGATGAACCAACACCAACACTTCGCCAAACAGCTCAAGTCAGGTTCGGTTTTGATTATTTTATTTTATTTATTTATTTGTCTCTTTATTTATCATTATAATTCCATTAGTTATTTAGTTAAGTTTATGACATGATAGGTAAATAAATATATGTGTATGTATTTATATGCTTAGGTATATTTTTAACATTATGACTTTAGGATTTTCTCACTTAGAAAAATTTATTTTGTAAATAAATAAAATAAAAAACCCCGTTAAAAAAATAGACTTTTAAAGAGTTTTTATAAAATAAAATAAAAGACTTAGTGAATTAGGGCTTTTTTAGAGTTTTCTTTCAAAAACTAAATTGATAATAATGTAAACTCGGTCAGTTTTCAAAAATTAAAATCAATCAACACACTAAAATTTTCAGAAAGAACTACGATTGTCTGATCTCGGCTAGTGGGTACGTAGGTACTTTCGAGGCGACGATAAAATATGTAGAAACTTAGGTTTTTTTTTTAATTTTATTTATTTATTTTTTCTTTAAAAATATTATAATTAGAAAAATAATCCTAATTTCGGTAAATAGATAGTGGTACTTATTAGGGTTTAATAGGTTAGCTCCCGAACTTGGAACCCTTTGGTTTTTCATTTAAAATTGAAATCAAAAACTGATAGCCAAATCGTAATCAATTCACCCAATTGGTTACGGTTTTTTTTTTCCCGACTTCGGTTGGATGGCGACTCCAAAAATTATTTTCAATAACAATCGGGATTTCTTAATTTCTTTAGTCGAGGATTATTATTAAATGGGTTAGGGTTTAGTATTAATCAGAAAATGAGAAATTAATTTTAAATAAAGAAATCGAAAAATTAGGCTCGACACATATGGTGTATTAATTTTGATGAAATTTAAAAAATTTTATATACTTCCTTAAAAATTTTACTATTCATCTGAATTTTAATTTAAAAATAAATATATTAAATGATATTGTTTTAAACTCAAATTTTTTTTTCTAGAATCCTTATTATGTCTAGTTTAGTGTTATATAGCCCAATTTTGATTTCATACATGTTTGATATTTATTGTATTTTTTAGCCTAAAGACCAATAAAATTGGAATTTCTAAAATAATTTGATTTCATAAAAATAATTAATGAAAATGGTACTTCATGATTTTTGGACACTTGTATTAATGTTAGGACATGTTAGAAATTATTTTGTATATAAATGATATTATTTGCTTAATTAACCTTAATTTAAAGGCAAAAACATAATTTTATATATTTAGATGATAATATTGATTACACGAAACAATTTTTTACCTAAATTTCAAATTTCTTTGGAGTCTATAAGAATTTTCGTAGAATTATTTGACTATCTTTGCTAGTTATCGTGAATTTTCCTAGTTAAATTACTCAAATTACTAATAGGGACTTGTTGTTTTATCAATAATAGATTGATATATGTTATTTATTTACTAGAATCATAATCATGCTTGCTTTAGTTAGATATGATAAGATGTTGTTTTTGTTATGTTTTGTTGTCTTACAGGGCTAGGTTGTGATATATATGTGTTAGGAACGGAAAGTACATGCTTTTATCATGATTAATAGGAAAATGATGTAAAAATATATTTCATCTAAATACTATTATATAAATGTGATAATATTTACTATATGAATGTATATGTATATTAAAGTTAAAAGTATCATTTAAAAATTATCTTTTGAGCAGAATTCATAATACATATCGTCGATTTCACATAAACCCAACAATATTGTTTTTATTAAGAATGGATAACTTTAGGAAATAAAATAGGTATTTTTTATGATATTATAAAAACTATCGTCCTATAATGACTTTTCCGTAATTGAACCATGATTTGATCAATAATTTTTACATTTCGATACAATTGAAACGATATATTATAAATAATAATATAACTATGTATATCTATTAATATTATCCAATTTAATATAACATATGTAGTAAAATCTAATAATGTATATAAGTATATTAGATAATATAAAGTAAATATATAAAAGTTCATAATATATATAATACACTTTAGTGTGTGTGTGTGTATATATATATATATATGTATGTATCTATGTTAAATAAATTATAACAAAGTAAGGATATAAGGATTAAAATATATACCCTAAATGTATAATATATGTATATATAACTTTATTAAAATAGCTATGTAAATAATATTTTTACCAATTGTACTATTATATTAAGAATTATATAAAACCTTAATGCTTTTGTAAATTTTAAGAAAATTAAATCTAAGTTTTAATATATATAGCACTTCCAAGTAAGTGGGATGCTAACACTGCTGACATACTTGAGTGAGTCTTAATATAAGTAAGTAGGATTTGTGAAGACTGAAATATATACTCGCTTGTGGTTGTAAATAGTTATCTGTACACACATGCTACGCTTGTGCTTGGTTACTAAAGTTTTGGTTAGTAGCCGAGCTATATGTTTTGCTGTATTGCTTGACTCTTTTTTTTTTGTATGTTACCAATTAATTTATTACTCTTAATTGGAGTAATATTAATATGAATTAAAACTATAAAAGGGACATGCATTAGATCCCTTATGGAACAATTAGGTTTCGTATCTTCAATGAGGTACAATATGCTAGCCTTTCCATGCATTTAGTTGAACTAAGTGACACGAAAGAGAGTAGCGATAAGATTGGAAACAACGATTTAAAGGTAGTTGCAGGAGGAGTAAAGGTCTCCATTACATGAGCTTGAAAATGGTCGTAAAAGGGTTTTGTAGCCTTTATAATTGACATCTTGATCATTATATCGTAACTCCTTAACTTGGTTTAAAGTAAACGTAATTTCTCTAAGTTCATGACAGACCAAATAATATTATTCAAAAGGTACACTACTTGTTTATATATTGCATGTAATAATTATTTGATAACTTGGTTGTTTTGCTTAACTCGTGTATACTTTTTACCTCTTATCCCTTACTATACTATAGTTTGCTCACTCCCTTATAGATTTGTTTGCAAGTTTTGATTAAACATACCATGTGACAATCTTCACTAAGTATGCCTTGCCTTCTTTAGCATTTAAACCTGCACCATATTAGCTTTTAGAGCTCTCTGAGAATAACCAAGGTTTAATTGAGAAGGAACATATGCTAAGTTTTATTTTTAGAACCTTTTGGTTTCTTATGATCAACTAGGTTTTTTAAGAACAATATTCCTACTTTTGAGTCATGATATGTAATGTGTATTTTTATGAATATTTTGTAGCTAATCTTACTATAAACATAAGTTTGTTAATTATATAAATATTACTATATTTATAAAACTATGAATACTTCAAAGCGATTTATCATAAGACTTTTATATATATTAAGGTTATGCTAACAACTAAGAAAATAGTTTTTGATATAAAATTGATATATATAACAGACTGTTATAACTTGTTAGTTTCCATGACGTAGCACATATTTACAAATATACTAATTAAAATAATCATCTATAATACATAAAATATATTAACTTCAAATCTTTTCTTTTAAGAGTACGTGAATTTTCATTTTCAAATTTCTACACTCTAATCACCATATTTATTTGTAATTATGAAACAGAAATAGATAAGATACAAATTAAATAGTTTTTTAAATACTAAATTTTAAATAGATACAAATCAGATAAAATATATATATAAAAAAAATCCAAATAAAACCTAAAAGTTCCATTCCTTTATCATCCAAATATCCATCTTGATATATAATGAGGATTCAACGGTGAAATTAGTTAAAAGAAATTATGTTAATATAGTTTCATTCTATTACTGTAAAATCCTCAAATTATAGCATAAATAAATCCATTGATAATTCAAAAAAATTATTCACAGCCTTCGTAAAAGCTGTCCATGGTTTTATTTTTATTCTGAATTACACTAAATACAATGATTATGACGAACCGTAAAAAAATCCTAAAAAAACTAGCTACAGTATGTGTGGCCTCCAAATTAGAATTTGCCGTGCGGTAATTTTCCCTCGGTTCATTCAGGAACAAGGAAAAGAAGAAAACATGGGAAGATGAACACGAAGGAGGCAAATCCTCGAATGTCACTCGGAGTAGTGTTGCGTACTTGATGATCGTAACACCCAGATGCCCCAAATGCCCTGGCGTGGGAAGAAGAACGCCCTAATAATGGCACCATCATCGTCTTCCTCCTTCTCCTCTTCTAGATCCAATTCCAATCCCAACCTCCGATTCCTATTCCCACTCTGCATCTTAGCTCTCTGCCTTGTTTACTATCTCTTCTCCTTCTCTTCCGCCACCATCAACCCCGTCACTACTTCTCACTCTCTCTCCATACCCCTCTCCACCACCACCGATAAGCAGACCAGCTTCCTCCTCTCCCTCGAAGATTTCCTCACTCGCAGTCCCCAGCAGCACCATTCCAGCCCTACCGATGATTCGCATCCCCGAGATGACCCGTTCTTGCATCCTCTGTACCCTTTGGATTTCCCAATTAGGGTTTACGTTTACGACATGCCTTCCAAGTTCACCTACGATCTGCTGCGGCTTTTTCGTGACACTTACAGGGATACCTCCAATCTCACGTCCAATGGGAGCCCCGTCCACCGCCTCATCGAGCAGCATTCCATTGATTACTGGCTGTGGGCGGATCTCCTCGCTCCTCCATCGCAGCGGCTTCTTAACCACCTAGTGGTCCGAGTCTCGAACCCTGAAGATGCGCATCTCTTCTATATCCCTTTCTTCACCACCATCAGCTTCTTTCTTCTCGAGAAGCAGCGCTGCAAGGCGCTTTACAGGGTGTGAGTGCTTTCTTATTCACTCATGTACTTACTTTGTTATATCATTTAAGGGTGCTTGTTTTGTGGAGGATGTTTTTTTATTCTTTCGATATATTTGTTTGATCAATAGTTGGCAATTATCAAAGTAATAGTAATGTTTTAGTAGATGCTGACGGTTTTAAGGGGGAAGTGATGGTGAAAGATGATGGTGGTGGCCAGCCTTTAATGGTGATGGTTAAACACTAATGAACAATGAGAAAAGACTGGTTCACTTTTCATTTTTCTCATTTTCTATGGATATTTTTCATGATGCTTGATCACCACCGATAATCATGAACTGGCATCTTCATTCTGATCTGCAATAATGTTTAAGAACTTTAAGACTTCGAGCATAAGATATGTGGAAAAAGTTGAAAGAAACGGTCAAGTCTTTTTAGTCTCTTGCTCACTTCATTAATATCGTTTATTATTGGAGAATTTGGATTGCTTATTCTTTATATTCATAAAGAATGAAATCTGTAGGAAGCTCTGCAATGGGTAACGGATCAGCCGTATTGGAAACTCTCTGATGGTAGGGATCACATACTTGCAGTGCACCATCCATGGTCCTTCAAGACGGTTCGCAAATTCATGAAACATGCCATTTGGCTTCTTCCTGATATGGATTCTACTGGCAACTGGTACAAGCCTGGACAGGTCTACCTTGAGAAAGATGTTATCATGCCTTATGTTCCCAATGTTGATCTATGCGATGCTCGTTGCCTCTTTGAGACTCTGCCCAAAAGAACCAACCTTCTCTTTTTCCGTGGAAGGCTCAAGAGGAATGCAGTATGTTTGTCACTCTTTCTACTTTCTTTCTTATTATTTGTTTGTATTCGATACAATGATGGGATCTTCTACCTCTAGGGAGGGAAAATACGTGCTAAACTAACTGCAGAGCTAAGTGGAGCTCCTGGGGTTATTATAGAGGAAGGAACAGCTGGGGAGGCTGGTAAAATTGCTGCTCAAAACGGTATGCGCAGGTAACACACTTTATCTCTTGAATGGATTCATCACGTCCTTCTGTCCTTCAAGTTTGTTAATATGGGATGCCTTAACGGCACCAGTTCTGTCTTCTGCTTGTGCCCAGCCGGGGACACTCCTTCATCTGCCAGATTGTTTGATGCCATTGTCAGTGGATGCATCCCTGTTATTGTTAGTGATGAATTGGAGCTTCCCTTTGAAGGAGTTCTTGATTATAGGAAGGTAAGCACATCTCTAGAGCTTTAAGTTATTATCTCTTGGTGGGAGTTTAGGATTTTAATGGGGGCTCGATATACCATTGCTTGGTTCATGAAACTATGGAGTGAATGTGGGTTGGTTTGACTGAACTCACTTCTAGCCTTTTGCTGACACATATTAGATTTTACTTATGCATATGATAGATGTATTTGTCTGTTAGGAAATATGAACAAGTAACTGTACTACTTGCTTCACAGTCCACCTTCACAACATCTTGATAAGTGTGAATCTAACAAACAGCATATTTGGAAACTCTCATTTTGCTGAGGACAATGCTATTTTTACTCTGACCAGATGCAACGATACCATTTGGAATTCTAATAGGATCAGTGTCGATTTATCCAAGACATAGAACTTCTAGTGTAAGAATGGTTAATAGTGGTCTTAGATGCTATTGTGTTTTTCTGTCATGCAGATGGCTTTATTTGTTTCCTCCAGTGATGCTATACAGCCAGGTTGGCTCCTAAATTACCTGAAGAGTGTTGACCCTGCTCAAATCAGAGAACTGCAGGTTAACCTTGGCAAGGTCTGTCCTTCGATTGACATTTTGTTCTGTGTTCAGTGGGTGATATCTCCTTATCTTGTATTTTTTTATGATTTGTTTTATGGGAGCAATCATGAATTTCTTAGCCTGGCTTTTACTCCTCTTCTTTCTTGGGGATCGTGAAATTAGTTATTTACTAGGTTTTGAATGATGGTTGGTGACTTGGTGTTGGTCATTGGCAGCGATTTCACCATACTGATATATACCGTTATCATTTTCTGCAGTATTCAAAGCACTATGTCTATTCAAAGCCAGCTCAGCCTTTCGGTCCAGAAGATTTGACGTGGAGAATGGTTAGTGAAACTTTGTTATAACTCATTATGTTTTGTTTATTCCCTGGCAGATTGGTTGTTTAGCATACTGGATCCTTTTTTACTTTTGGGAGCACAATTCATTCCAGGATAGCACTTGTCCTTGGTTGGAGCAATAAAGCTTTAGGTCTTGTTTAGTTAATCATGTAGAATAGGATTCTATGTGAACTCAATGGGGATGCAGGAATAAAGATAATATACATACATGTACATATTTAAATGATTCCCAATTGCTTGAAATCTAAATAATTGAGAGAAAGAGGGACCTGATTCCATTATAGAATTTGGATCCTTGTAATGATGGTTCTTTAAACCTTGTGTCTGTATCGAACTCTCATAAAATACAATAAATAGTTGGATTCCATAAAATCATCCTACCAAGAAGACTGTTGATGGAATTTACGCAATGGTGTTTGACATAAAGCTAGTAACCTTGAACAGGCAATTGTCATGTTTATCTTCATCATTAGCTCTTTACACACTATACTACCAAGTGGATTCTTAGAGGAAAATCTTGCTTCATCTCGCAAGTTGTTTGATAACTTGGAAATTTTCTGTTTTGCAGATTGCCGGAAAGATAGTTAACATAAAGCTCCACACTTTGAGATCGCAGCGGGTGGTCAAAGAGTCTCGGAGCATCTGCACATGTGAATGCAAACTGTCCAATGTCACAATGTTGGAAACCTCAAAAATGATTGCTAACTCATCATAGATGCTGGTTCCATAAATTCTTGCATTCGTTGACTAGAAGTCAGCAGAAAATTTTGTGTCACTGTTTTATATTTAATCCTAGCATGTAAGTAGGCATTTTACTGCAGTGTATTCTGTACTGCTTCTTTAATTTTCGTAGACATTTCTACTTTTTGATATTTCCTTTACTTGTTCAGTCATTTACAGTTTCGCTATTCTTTTCCCTGATGAAAACAGAGAAGAAGCATTTAACAGAAGACAAACCTGTAGATTGATTACCCCATTACAGTCTCCATGCAGGGAAAAAGTAAAGTTGGATCCTCAAAATAACACAATAACATCCTCTGATTCTTGACATTCTTAGAATCAGCAGGGAAAAAGTAGCTGAACTTTTAGCCTTTTTTTTTTCTTTTTTGATTTTGTGGTAATATTATGTTCTCTTTTGTTAGTAATTGTGTTTTCTTTATAGTAATTATGATAAAAAGTCGCTACTTGGTAATAGTGTATTCTTCTTCCTTTTTTATTTTTTTAATGATAGTTGTGATTAAAAAAAGGTAATAAAAAATTGATCTTTATCAATTTTTTTTTTTTTTGTAACTTTTTGGTAACTTTATGGGAAAATACACGTGTGTGGACGAGCGGCTGGAAAATCGGTCGCATACCTTCGAGTGGTCGTAACTCGTAAGTATCGCCCCTCTGATTCTCGTCCTTTCTTCGCTTAGTTGTCAATCGGTTGGCTTCTCTTCCCTAGTCTCTATGCCTGCTTAACTCCACATGCCTAAATTCCTTTAGGTAAATTGGTCGTTCACTCTTGCAGGGACGTCAAGCATAACCAGAGTTTAGAGTTCCCAACTCTTTCTTTGTTTTCATCAACTCATGGTATGCGACTCGTGAAAGTCCTTTCTTAAAATGGTGCGGCATATAAGATTGAAACAGGACATTTCAACTGCCAATGGTGTGCCATGTCTAGTTTTGTTTGTATGTATGGCATGTAGAAGCGGGACGGACCCAGCATTATATAATTTGAGAGGAGCGGGCCAGACTTACTTTAATGATGTTAATATTAAAATCGTCAATTGGAAATATTTGCTTCTTCTCCTAATTATATTACTATATGTAAAAGGATCTTATTAATAATTTGACCTACAATAATTCCTAAAATTTAATAGGATAGAAAAAATTCATTTAAAAAATGTTTGAGAGCAATTGATATACTTCATAATTCACAACAAGTTAAAAAAAAAAACTAAATTTCTCCTTTTATGTATATATATTAAATGAAAATTAACTATTAATAGAGAAAAAATTATATTAATATAGAAAACTTGTGTAAATTTTGTTTATAACAAAAACATTTCAGAAAAGATAATTGAATAAGAAATTATAAGTAAAAAGAGTAACTCAATATATATGTATATATATATATATATATATATATATATAAGTTTGATACTATTTCTTTTCATGATAAGTTTGTATGGTTATTTCATTAGCGATAAAAAAAAAAACTAATATTATTTTGAATCTAAATTATTAGGTAATAAACTATTCGAGAATCCAAATTCATTTTTGTAATGTTACTACTAAAAAAATTTACTAAATCAAATCGTATAATTGGTATTATGATAAAACTGAAATACTTATAATATAGATAATGTAATTATTTTTATGATATTATTTATAAAATATAGAAATTTAAAAGAATCTATTTAGTCGAATATGACTTGTCATTAATAAATTTAATGTTATTGGTGATTGTGAAAAAAAAAGTTCTAATATGCTAAAAAAGACACATGTCATTTAAGTAATAAATACATCTTTAAAAAATTAAATAACAAACATTGGACATGAAGACCTCATGATTATAGAGCAAATACTTGACCACTAGACTATCCTTCATTCATGTAATATTTTACGCTTCAAAATATATATTTAATATATATATAATTTTTCTTTTTCTAAAATTTTTTAAAAATAACTTTTCTTGTGCTTGGAGTCTAGGACCCCTATCAACCCCACCTAGACTCACCCTTGTGTAGAGGTCATGCAAAATGAAATAATCTGAAATGGAAAGATATAAAATAATAATAATAAAACAATCGACGCCTTGATCACCATTCTAATCCTTTGTCGGATTATGATTACAAAATTAAGATTAAATTAATGTTACGTTTATGTTTATGTATATATTAGCAGTCAATACACTCACGTTGTGGATGTAAAAAATACAAAATAAAGAAAAGGAGAGATAGGGAGAGAGAGAGAGAGAGATAGTAAGTGTAGTTAATAAGAGAAAGTGAAAGAGTAGAAAAGTGGGAGAAAGAAAATACAAAGTAAGTACAGAAATGAAGAGAGAAAAAAAAGATAAGTGGACATATTTATCTATTAATTATAATTTTAATAGTTTGCTTTATTATTAGTTTTTTTTATTAAATAAATAGAGAATAAATATGTAATTTTAAGAAAAACGATTACTTAAAATTTCATATGCTTTAATAATATAGATATATTTATATGATATGCAATGTCTTACATTTAGTTATTACACATACATATTATCTAGAACTAGCGGATGACACACTTGCGTTGCGTGTATATAAAATAAATAAAGTTATACAATATAATTAATATATTATAATATTAATAAAAGATACTAATAGATGAGGAAGAGAGAGAGAGACATGAGCCATGAGGAGAAGAATAAGGAGCAAAGAGAATATTAGAAAAGAGAAAGAGAAAGGAAGTAATGGAAATATTAGAGAAGAAAGAGAGAGTAATAGGAATGTTGGAGGAGAGAGAGAGATATATAAAATCTCTAAATTGTCCTATATCTATAATAAAATGTATTAAAAAATTATTTATTAATAATGAAAATTTTATTTAAAAAGTTAAATAAGTAAAAATAATTAAGATATTGTTTCAACGGTTACTTAAAGTTCCAAACGTTTTAATAATATAGATATACTATAATACTATGTAAAATAATATGTATAATAAATATAAAACAAATTAGAATATATACAACAAAATGTAATTTAATATGTATAATATAAAGGTGGGTATACACAGAGTAATTAGAGTCCAAGAATATTAGAATACGAGATGTTCCCTAGATTTTATTTTATTGGTATTGATTTACAAATTTTGAATTGAAACCTACCTTAACTCAGTAGATCTACGATATAACACAACTCTGTTGTATCTTTTTTTAGCCTTAAACAGTGGTATAGCTAGGGAATTACCAATAGCCACTTGCGCCATTACAATATAAGATGCTACTCTATAGTAACATACTTCGACCATTCCCATTGCTGGTTGCCTCGCAGATGTTGCTATGCAAAGTCGCGGATTGAGAGTTTTCTCCGGCGATAACTGCAATTTAGCTGGCATTTTTCACCTTTTGACGTTGCTTAAAAAAAGTAAATTCTTTTATATTTTTTTCTTTTCTTCAATTTTGATTGGTTGCAAAAATATATTGAAACCCACAAAAACTTTTAGAAAATTATTAAAGAAGTTTTGTGAAATAATTTAGAGATAAAATTGTAAATTTTTTTAGAATAAAGTTACTTAATATATTGATATGATATTTAGAAATGAAATAGATAATTATGGATTGAGAATGATCTTAATATAAACAAGTTAAGATCACGCCGTATATAAAGTACATAAGCATGTAAATGATAAATTCGCGTAGAAATCTTGCAAAAATATAGGAATTTTTAGAGCTTCTCAAAGTGTAAGCTCTATTTACCAATCATAGCGAAATAATCAAATCATCTTCATATCACATAAATTACCAATAATATATAATAACATAAAAACTTTCTCTTTATCATATTAGTAAGAATAATTAAAGAATTGAGAATAATATATAAAACCCAATTTGTAAAATCATACACCATTACCCACGGTAATTGCGACGTGATAAAAAAATAAATAAGTTTCAACCCAAATTTCATAGCTAGAATTTTGTTATGACGATGAAAGCAAGTAGCTTAAATGCTTAAATAAGACATTACATTGAGACTTCTACTTCGAAAAAATTAGAATATTATATTTTTATTTATTTATTTATTTTTGTTAACCAACGAAGAACATAATCGTGAATCCCCCCACTTTTATTCAAGAATTGAAGTCCAGGTTAAAAGAAAATGCCCCGTTCCTTAGAGTTGCAATTTCAACTATTAAAATAACAAGAAAACACTAAAAAAGTTATACCCTAAAATCACAGTACCTTTTCTATCCATTCTTATATATTAAACATAACATTTGTTAATCCATTAGACTTTGTTAATTACAAAAATTGATTCAACCGATGGTAATGAAACTATGCGCATTAACTTTTTTTTACGATATTAACAAATTATATTTAATAATGTATTTTCTACTTAGTATGAATGAACCAAATTTGCTCGTAATTTACTCGATTTAAGTTTGAGTTTTACTTGAATTTGATTTAGTAAGAATTAAGTAGAGCCTAAACTTTAGTTATAAATCAAACCAATATTCAAGTTATACAATACTAAGCTAATCAAGTTCGTGAGTTTAATTGAATTTAATATATTTTTTAGTTTATTTTTAATTTTTTAAATATAAGTGTGTTTAGCATTGTTTAAGAAAAATTTATAAAATAGTCAAATTTATTAAACTTGAACTTATTAAATATATTTTCGGATCGATTTGAAACTCAAAATTTGAAATTTGAACAAAATCAACTTGAGCTCAAGATTTAAGTTTTTGGTCGAGTTTCAAGTCTTTTAAGTTAAGATCAAACTTGAATTCAATACGGTATTGATTTGATTTAACTTAATTACATTTTGATTTCTATTATCTTTTCCATTTTTGTTTTGTGCTTGCAAACAAAGTAAATGGTTGCTTGCCTATATCATTAGAATCCCCCAATGAATTGGGGTTCATTTGTCTTATGTTAACAATACCATGGAGCCACAAAGATTATTCCACGGTTTGATTGATATTGAAATTACAATGACGGTCCAGATAATGGAACACGTCCCAGGGGGCTTCATGGGGTAATGGAAAAAGTGGCAGGTAAACTGGAGAAGCAACCAGTTTTAACATATATGGAAATAACCCTTTAAACTGAGTAGAAGTAGAAGACAAGATAAAAAAAGTAAAACCATACATTCTTAGTCACAAAATTGATTCCGAGCCATACAAATTACCGTATGATGATATACAATGCTGTATCAAATTATATATATATATAGAATCGATGAGTTTCATTTAATAATTTAATCTCTATTCTTTTTCTTTATATTTTGTCCTCACAAGTATAATAATCGATTGTTTGCGTATGTCAATAAAATTATTAAATTTAATTAAAAGATTATTTTACAGTTTTATCAATATTAAAATTTTAATTATTGGGTAGTGGAATGAAAGCGGTAGACGAACCGGGAAAATAAACCGGTTTTGACGTACATGGAATTATCCAAACCCGCCACAGACATAGTGCAGACTTGGAAGACAAGACAAACTAAAACCCTACTAAAAACCCAAACAAAAACACTGCAAGAAGCCAATGTCCTTCTTCTTCTTCTTCTTGCCAATAACTTCTTTGCTGCAATTGCAAATATAAAGCTTCACATTGTTTTACACCATTTCGCTCGATTTCTAACTTCAAGTTTGACGGTTGGAAAATGGGAAAGACAAGTGCTATAGGGCTAATCGCAACCCTAGCAGCAGCCTCCTATTCTTCTTCTTCTTCTTCAGTGGCTCGCGCCGATGGCCCCGCTTTCTCCTTCAATCCCTTCTCTATTAACCCTAATGCTAATCCCAATCCTCCTCCTTCCGCTTCTTTGCCTCCAGCTTCTACTTCTCCTAAGCCCACCGGTGAGACCGAATCTCCCACTAGGGTTAGGAATGATAATCCCCGTACCACCTCTGCTGGTTTCGACCCTGAGGCTCTCGAGCGTGGTGCGAAGGCTTTGCGCGAGATCAATTCTTCTCCTAGTGCTAAAAAGGTTCCATCTTTTTTCTATTCATTTGTGTACAATTTGAGCAATTTGTCATTCTTCATGGAATTTGATTTAGATAGTGTTTTAGGCTTTTGAGCTGATTAAGAAGCAAGAAGAGACCAGGTTGGCTGAATTGGCTCCAAAAGCTGCCGAGTTCAAGGCTATGCAAGCTCAAGCTGAAACTGTAACATACTCAAACACTTCCTTCTTATTGGCTAAATCATAATAACGCTCAAGTGGAGACTTTTTCATAAATTGTCTAATATTGTTGCTTTTGCAGGAGAGACAAAGGGTAATATACGATGAGCAGAAGAAGCTAGCTCAGTTTCAAGCGCAGACCAAGTCCCAGATGGCTCGTTACGAGGATGAATTAGCCAGGAAGAGAATGCAGGCATCTTGCTGCCGTGCTCCTCAATTTACATGTATGTGCGCAGCATATTCTTAATTTTTGTAGAATAATGCAGTCTATTGTAAAACCCTGCAGGCCGAAAATGAATTGCAAAGAGCAAGGAATCAAGAGCTTGTCAAGTTGCAAGAAGAATCTTCGATTAGACAGGAGCAAGCTCGACGTGCAACTGAAGAGCAGATTCAAGCACAGCGACGCCAGACTGAAAGGGAAAAGGCTGAAATCGAGCGGGAAACAATTAGAGTGAGGGCCATGGCTGAGGCAGAAGGTAGAGCCCATGAGGCAAGGCTAGCTGAAGAAGTAAATAGGAGAATGCTAATAGACCGATCGAATGCAGAGAGAGAGAAATGGGTTGCTGCCATTAATACTACTCTTGAGCATATTGGAGGTATCAAATTTGATCTATAGTAAAAGGTTCTTCTGCTCTCCATTATCAAGCCATATTGCTATGGCCAACATTGATCTCAGAGAGTATGATTTTTATGTAGTCCATGCAAATCTGTATAACTAGCGTCCTCTTACCTCAATATTGCTCTAGAAGTTGCGGCCTTACATTTTGATCATTCTTCTTCTCCAGGGGGTTTTAGAGCCATTCTTACAGATCAAAACAAGTTGGTTGTGGCTGTTGGAGGAGTGACAGCTCTTGCAGCAGGCATCTACACTACACGGTATGTAAAATGTATCATGTATTGAGAGGTTGCTTCATTCTAAGTTTTTTTCCAAACCCATACAGTATATAGTCAAGTGTTCTTCTATACACTTCATTTAAAACTAAGAGGAGCTTCCTTGATCTTTAAGAACTATAATTGTTATTGCATTTGATATACTTTGATAACAGCTGTAGTTTTTGTTTTAGAAAGGAGCCTGACTGTGAACAAATAACTCCTCATTTTAGAGTATAATCTTGGATCAAGTGGAGCATAACCTTATGAAGATGGAAGCATGTCTAAGAGCATTTCATGATTTTAAGTTTTCTTCCCTCGAGGATTTGGGATAATTGGGGATTTCCTGGGCTAATCTTGGTCTTGTTATGAAAATCTTTACTCGTTTGATAAATCTTGATCCATGTAGAGTTATATTTTGGTACTTGATGTCATATTTGTGCATAATATATTAACAGCCTCTTTCTTTAATCCAGGGAAGGTGCAAAGGTAATCTGGAGTTATGTAGATAGAATATTGGGACAGCCAGCCCTGATTAGAGAATCCTCACGTGGAAAGTACCCTTGGTCGGGCATCTTGTCACGAACCATGAGTAGTCTAGCTCGCAGTAAAGTACCTAGTTCAAATGGAGGGAAAGGATTTGGAGATGTGATTTTACACCGTTCTCTTCAAAAGCGAATCTTACAACTCGCAGGTGCTACTGCTAATACAAAGTCCCATCAGGCCCCATTCCGCAATATGCTTTTCTATGGACCTCCAGGAACAGGGAAAACAATGGCTGCAAGAGAGTTGGCAAAGAAATCAGTATGGTTGCTTTACTATTTAGTGCTAGGAGCTAGATATTCTTTATGGTCCCTTGGCCTTACTAAGTAATTGACGAGTAGATGAATTTGTCCCATTTTTGCGTGTCCAACTAATGTACAAGTATGCAGCATGACTTGTGTAACATCACTTTATGTGACTTCGCTTATTGTGTTACACATTCTAAAAACTCTGATCTTCAAGTACTGACAATTACTTATTTGAATGTCTCTATACATGTCAGAATCTCTTGGCAAAGAAACGAATGCTGATGATTGATTCATGATAAAAGTACTTATTCTTAATCTAATGTTGCAATGAATTGTGGGCTTTCATATGCTTTTATTGTGATAAAGGAATTACAAAATACATGGCGCCAAAAAATCTAAAAAAAATTGAAAACTCAGGATGCTGCTTGTTCCATTTTTTTTTTTTGTTTTCTTCTTTTATTATCCCTCATATCTGTCTTTCTTGCTCTTAGGGCTTGGATTATGCATTGATGACAGGGGGTGATGTTGCTCCATTGGGCCCACAGGCTGTTACAAAGATACACCAGTTGTTTGATTGGGCAAAGAAATCTAAACGTGGGTTGTTGCTTTTCATTGACGAAGCAGATGCATTTTTGTGCGAGTAAGTAAAGATATCCTCTATTGGCTCCCAAAGAAAAAAGAAAAGAAAAAGAAAATTGAAGATATCCTCTAGTCATTTTGCTTAATATGTTATTACTATACTTCAGTTTAGGCAGGAAAAAAAATTTGAAATCTGATTTTACTCATTAAAGTGATGCTCATTTTCCCAATTAGTGAATAGAAAGTGTGAGTAATGAAACGATGAGCTCGTTGCTATGTTTTGAGTTGCATTCCCATGTTTGTTATAATTAGAAAAGTTGATGCATGTGGACATGACACCACCTCAGGTTGGTTCTTATTCTCATGGGCATTTTCAAGCTTATTTGACACTTGACTCTGCTTTCTCCCAAAATATATGTTTACTGCTGGATATTTGTTTTATTGTGGAGAGAAGTTTTGAACCTATTTACTTTGGTCTATATTTGGTGGGGTTTTGGGTGGGGGAAGGTGGGGGTGGGCTGATGAAAACCAGACGGCTGCATTCTATGAATTTACTTTCCCTTAAAATTTGTTAGTTGACAAGCTTTTCGTTGGGAGTTATGGCTCTTCGATGAAAACTTCTTCTATTCCTTTTCCCTTATACCATGTTTGGTTGACATTACAAAGGTCGAGTGACATTGCTATTATTCCTCTATAAAGCTATTGTTGCCATTTGCTTTGCAAAGTAGCTATTCTATTGAAAGTATCTGTGAAATAAGGAATTACAGTTTCTTTCCAGGACTAAGTAAAAGTTACTTTTTAGTCTTTTCCTTCATATGTCTATACACTTCTCATGGTACCCTAGTTTAATAGTCAAGCCATGTATTGAAGTAAGGGTATTGGCATGTAGATATATCCCCAATCTATTACTCATGTTGTTTTAGGCGCAACAAAACAAAATAATAGCTATTACATCTATATTCCATTATTTAGGGATTGTAATTTTATTCCTACTTTATTCAATTCCACTAAATAAAGGTGCTATTAGTGTTTTGAGTTGAAAGGAAAAATGATCCATTAGTATTAATAAGCCATGTGTTTAGATAAGTGGTGAGTGAGTACATATGATAATTATACACGTATTCAAGGTAGTTGGTAGTTTTTAAAAAATTATCATTTATGTTTCTATATGTTAGAAGTTTCTTGGTACTTGTGCACAGTTAATCCTTCCACATGTTATATTAATACCATTAAAGTTTTCTCATAGAGGGATTATTCTTAGTATGACATGGTGTCATTCTTTTGTAGTAACTTAATTTTGTGGACTGAGGGGTCTTCCCCATGAGTGGAACTTGATCAGCTTGCTTGGAAGGTGAAAATCTGAAAGCCAATTAACTTGTATGCATGATTAGATGGCTTGGTCATGCACAAAGATGATTCCCACGGTACCTGTTAGGTGTTGCCTTAAAAGTTTGAACAGAGGCAAAGGAGACAACAAATGTGGAGGGATAGGTAGCATACTTATATATTAGAGATACTTCACAATAGGTGCAACTTTGAAGAGGGATTTTATTGTCAATCTTACCTAGTGGCAATATGTCTTTAATGTTCTACTGTTCTTCTTAATTGTGTAATCACAAATGTACGTGTGCGTGTTTGTGTGTGCATGTGTGCTCTCCATCTGGCCCAGATGTGGGGGATATTGTTGTGAATCTAAACATTTAATTTGCCAATTTTTAAAAAGAAGTCTTTACTTCTAATATGAGTTTTCTTGCCCCTTTGATTATTGGGTGGGTGAAAGACATTAAGAAGGGCATCAAAAACTTTGCAGGGCTTTTGCAGTTTGAATTATAGAAATAAGAGGGCATTGAGGCAGAGATATGTCTCTGGACCCCCACTAACTTTGAACTAGGAGCATGGATTTCTTATGGGATGAGACTAACTAGAAAGGTCATTACCTGGGCTGTGCTTTCGGATGAGGCCCTTGTGATTGATCCACATAATTTTCTGATTTACTTATGATCTATATGAATTGCCAACTAAATTATTTTTTGGTAAAATAGGTCTTAAGGAAGATAAGATAAACCTGCTCACCCAAAGGATGTGCATGAGGGTCCTTGATGGAACCTTTTTATACTTTGCAACCTCCATTCAACATTTCTGAAGCTTGTTCTTTTATACTGGTCGTTGTTTTCATTTAATGTTTATAAATTAATTTAAAAAAACAAAAGGAAACCTCAACGATTGTACTGCCTTCACTGAGTTGGGTGCATCTAAATTGCAGGAGAAACAAGACCTACATGAGTGAAGCACAAAGAAGTGCGTTAAATGCTCTCCTTTTCCGCACAGGTGATCAGTCAAAAGACATAGTCCTTGCTTTGGCAACAAACCGTCCTGGGGATCTCGATTCGGCTGTGGCAGACCGTATTGATGAAGTCCTTGAGTTTCCTTTGCCGGGGGAGGAGGAGCGCTTTAAGCTATTGAAGCTTTATTTAGATAAATATATTGCTCAAGCAGGATCGAGAAAATCTGGCTGGTTTAAAAGTTTGTTCAAGAAACAACAGCAGAAGATTGAGATAAAGGGATTGACCGATGATGTCATCAGAGAAGCAGCATCTAAAACGGATGGATTTTCTGGAAGAGAGATTGCAAAGCTAATGGCCAGTGTCCAAGCTGCTGTCTATGGGAGTGAACAATGTGTCCTTGACCCAAGCTTATTCCGGGAGGTTGTAGACTACAAAGTGGCAGAACATCAACAAAGAAGGAAGCTTGCTGGTGAAGACAAAGACTGAGAAATAGAACACTGTTAAAGCTACCATGGTCAATGATTTATCCCTACAGGCCAAGCATTATTGCAAGTGATTTGGAGTGTTGCAAAGCAATCAGCCTCTAAGGATAAGTGGTCTGGCAGATGAAGTAGCTATAGCTCGGGGTTAGATGAGCAATCTTTGGATTAGTTTTGCAAGTTGGTTGCACTTAGTATTAGCTCTGCTGTTATTCTTTGGGCATTGTTTAACATTATTTCTCTCCAGATATGGGGAAATTTTGTAGTCTAGCCGATATCTTCTATTACCATGGTTATACTTAACTATGGTGTTACCGTGATCCTGGAATCTACTGAATTTGCCTGCCCAGTGGGGATGCAATGGTTCTTAATAATCGATTAGTTTGGCCTTACTGATGCATGTCGGTGGACATGCAATCATATAATTTTACTTGTTTTCCGGAATCCATGCATACTTAGTTAACCTAGATTTTTGAGTTGCTTACTGAGTGTAACAACTGGATTTCTGTATTCTCAACATTGACTGGAGTTGTGAATGGAGACTGTAGATGTCCTCGTGCAAGTGGCTGCTAAAATAGGCTGGAACAGGATATTCTTGTAATGGAAGAAGTTTGGTGCCATTTAAGCTTAAATAAATCTCTGAAGAGGCTCTTGCTTCTGGATTAGATGAAGATAAGTTGTGATTATGGGCAATGCAATGATAATTTAGTAACTTAACTTTTAAAATGTGCGTTGAAGTGTTTATGTCAACTTGAATATATATTGTACTTATCTTATGGGATTAAATTTTAATTATGCATGATTTTTATATATAAGATCCTATTTCCGTCAGCATTGTATAGTTTGAAAACTCTTTGATGCATACTGTAATTAGAAGTAGAATCATGTACATTTGAATGAACTTTTTAAAGAGCAATTCTATATTATTTCGGAACTACGTGTTACAGTGTAATAGTAACTCGGGAAGCTTAGTGTATTATTTGTTTGATGCAAGTGTTGTATTTTTATAAGCACGTCTCCATTTATTGTACGTTATATATTACTATGTTTAAGATAAGTAAAATATAATAATAAAAAAAAATTTGGAAAAGGGAAATGAAGAGAAATTTCATTAATTGTAAAATTTTGTATTTATTTGCCATTTCAATCATTAAAATGTTCATGTAAAATATTATTAAAATTTCAATTATTATGGTACACGGGCCTGCAAACGACCACTAGTTAGAGGGAAACCTTTCTATGGGGAGATCTGATCTTTTGAGGAAGATCAAGCTTTTTCTTGTCATCTTTTTATTTTTTATTTTTTGAAAAAATGGAATTGGAAAAGCAGTCTCCAGTCTAGATATCCTTTTTTGCTAAGACTGATTCCCTCGTTAGGTGACTAGTAGGAGTGGTCTTGCTTTTTTCCAAGAATTTTTTGGCACATATATATATAGCTCAACGGCTCACCCTTATACTAGTAGACTTGATCATGTGGATCCGTCTTCGGTTATTTCTCAACGGGCTATCGAATGATATTGAGGCTGAAATCTGTTATTTGATGTCGTCGAGGAACTTCTTGGAAAAATCAATAATCTAGTGTCCTTGACAATAAAGGTCAAGCTACCAGTTTTTTTTTTCTTTGGTGAAGAGGCATGATCATCGATTGTCATTTAAACTTAGGCAAATTGAACCTTTCTTCATTAATTTAACTGAGTTCTTGCTTAGTGTGCTGACTGCTTTTAAGTGTACTAAGAAGAATGAGACAAAAAAAAAAAAGTCACATTTATCATACTCCATCTCTATCTTGATAGCGGGTCTCTTTTCCTCTGATTAATTTGATCGGATCTGTAATATTGGATTAGTCGATGTGAGGCATGTTACCATGAGCTCCTCATCACAGGAAGATTTCATTCAAGTCGAACATTCAAATTTCCCGTGTGATTCTTGAATCTCGAAGTTATGGGCAATTTCAATATTTAGATATATATATACTCCTATTACTTCCAAAATTTCCAAATTTGATTATCATATTAAAAGATAGGTATAGTTGAAGTTTAAGGTAAATACATTTGATTAGACCATTTTTAATAATTTAAATAAATGGTAAAAAGGTACACTTTGGATTACATGATTGGGACTTTAGTGTTTAGTCCCTTTTCTTATTAAAAAGCATACTAGCATGTTGGTAATTATACTTTAGTTTATGCTATTGTATTAAGAGATTTCTAAAAATTAAAAGTCTACAAGAATCAACTATACACAATTGGTATAAAATACCATTAGGTAAATCTTAACATTTTTAATTACAGAATACAATATCGAACCTTCATGATTGAACGTTGTTAGCAATAGAGAAACTATTTTGCAAGTTTTGGAAAAATGAGACACCGTTTCGCTAACTTCAAAGGATAAACAAATCAAAGGGGGAGCAAAATATCACTTAAAACGTATGGATTGAAAGAACAATCATCACTGTCATAACGCATACAAGTGAAATCTTATTAATACAAAGAGTTAGGCGCAGTTTGATGAGAACAGCTTCCAAAAAACATGGATTCTGTAGAATTTACGGAAACAGTAGGGGATCTCACTAATGATGATGATGCTCTTGGACGTAGCGCAGTCCACAGTACTTGCATACAGCTGGCTCCTTTAGATCAAGACATATGAACTCAATCGGGTGCCCAAGAGCTGGATTGTTATCTGCAATGAGGAGGGGAAAAAACGCTTCAATTGTGTCACGTTTTTGCAATAGAGATTTATGAAGTGTAAGAGGTGCAATAAGATACCAACCTCCTTCACAAGCTACTATTCTGCCTTCAACCTTGATAGGTGGAACTTCATTGATCAATTCCATTGGAGATTTCTTACTGGTATCCTACAAACAAAAGAAACAGTGAAAAGGAATTCCTTTTTTTTCTTCTCTCTCTTTTCTTTTTTTTTTTTTTTTTTGGTATTAAAAAATATGTAAAACGGAGGGAAAAACAGATGCCCAATTCTCAAAGAGCCATGTGCACAGTAGATAACGTCGCTATAATAACAAGGTGGGTGAAAACTCTCACAAGCACAATTAAGCCGTAGCCATAGAAATTACATTGCAAATTCTCTCCATGAGTAATGGAATGAGGCCGCGAAAGCACTCTTCCAAGTGAAAACTCCCAAGAAAGCCGAGCCTTTAAAGAGGACATTGTCAATACAGTCCAATCCCACAGGTTGCAAGAGAAATCCAAACTTTTCCTTAACCAAATTCTAAACTTCAAAAGCATAAGCACACTAGAAAAACAAATGCTCATGGGACTCTAGGAGTTGTTGGCACACAAAGCAACAATTTATAAGAATCACTGCCCATTCCAAGAGCTTGTTCATGGTCATTAGGTACACTTTGTTGGCAAACAACCGGGTTGGGGGGGTGGTGGGTTGGGGAACATTGTATTTGCTTTTTAAACCACAGATACTGAGTCCAAGGAACATTTGTGTTTGTGTAGAATTCAAGGTTCGGCGCTGAGACTTCCACATTCGAGAATCTGGTAAGTTAACTCATGCATGAGTGGGGCATGAAGCTTTAGCTTCCTCCCATGGAGTTCTTGAGGCCAATCTTGATCATCTTGGCCTAAGATTGAGGAAGTGTTGCATTTAAGGGTAGACAACTTTGTCTAATCTCATTGAGAAAAAATCTCTCCTATAAAAGGCCCACAGGATGCTAGTTACTGAACCATAGGGAAATAGAATTCCCATTGCCAATTTTCCAAGAAACCTATGGCCTGAAAATTTGTCTAAGTCCAAGGAGCTTGTACCATGACCAAGAGAATAAGGAAGGGGATTTAACAGCCTAGAAATTTATCCCTTTAAGCAGGCTGGAATGGACTCAGCTGATGCGTGAGCTTTCATGGAAAGGATCACAAAAGCTTCCTCACATGCTTCAATTGAGCAGCCTTATCCAAGCAACGGGATCGATAATCCCTAGGCCCCCTTCCATTGGAGGCCTATGGACTTTTTCCCAAGCAACTGTGACCTTTCTTCATCCCTCTTCCTTGCCATTCCAAAGGAAATGTCAAAAGCAATGGAAAATTTGTTCAAGCATGGCCTTGGGAAGAATAAAAGCCAATGGCCAATAAAATTACAAGGAAAACCCAGCATACTTAATAAGCTGAACCTTACCCACATAGGAGAGGTCTTGCTCATCCAATGTTTTCATTTGTGAACAATTTATCAACAAGCTGCTTACACTCAATCTTAGAAAGGACTTCCTGTCCAACAACATCCAGTTCTTTTCCAAGAAATCCACAACAAAGCCATTGACTCCAAGCACCTTAACTTGCTAGCTCCAAGAAAGCTCTTTTGCTTTCATCCTTGAAACTTTAGATGTCAAGTAACTAGACTGAACATCACTCAACTTGGACTTCAGTAAGCCAAGATTAGTTCCTTGTTTTGAGCAACTTGATTTGGGAATTAAAAAGCGAGTGGAAATGGTCCAAGAGGATAGATTTAACTCTTATTGAAGTAGCAGAGCTACCATCTTCTTTAGTAAGCCAAGTAATAGCATTGTGGTGCGTCACTACTTACTTAAGTCAAAGAAGTACTTAAAGTTCTTGTCACCCAACTTAGGCCAATTAACTCTCAATTTTTTCTCTCTCCTCTAAGGCACTTAAAGTCCAATAATCCCTGAACAAGCCCTTCTCTTCGTCAATTTCCATAAGACCCTGAGGTACAAGGAGGTTTGCTCATTAGATTTGCTCCACATCCAATTTCGCTTTCTTTAGAAAACCAGGATGACCCCCAAACAACTCTTTATTAAAGATCTTTAGCTCAACTTTCAAAAATTCAACTTCAATGCTAGAATAAACATTGGAGGACCAACAAAGTGGGCCTGGCAAATCTATAGTAGGATGGGTTGAACTTCTCACTCTCCATCCAAAAATTAAAGAAACAAGAGGGATTCTTTTGTTTTGCATCCCCACTTCAACCACAATTGGGGCCATGGTCAGAAAATCTAGGAGCAAAAAAAGAAGCTAGGGAGTTAGGCAAACTTGAGATCCACTCCATGCTAATCAATGCCCTATCAAGCTTCCAAAGGATGAAGTTTGAGAGTCTTTTCTTAGACCAAGTAAATATTGGTCCACTAGAGCTGATATCATCCACTTCGAGATCAAAGAGCCGATTATCAAAATCACACATGCCACTAGTAACTCTTCCAGACCCTCCAAGCATTGCCTGGGTTAGCAAAAAACATCAAAATCCAATGAAAGATCAGATCATCAAGACACAGGGCAAGAAACAGGGTTGAAGATGATGAATCTCCCTTAAGTTCAAATTCATTATTTTATTAGCTTATTGCACTTTGGCTATGTCAACTTATAAAGAGCTAGGGGAGACAGACCACTTCAATGGGGCGCCATGCCAAACATGGCTGTTACTTCTTTTCTCAGAGTGTTGTTAATTTCTTGGGAAAAAAGTTTTCAGGTTTCTCTCAACTTTTAGGAACTAGGTAACAGCTCACTAGACCCAAGATCAATGGAACTTTTCAGAAGTAACAATAAATAGCAAGATTGCTCCACTTAGAAAAAGGAAGAAAGAAGCTTTGCAGCCTTTAAAATTTTATCATTTACTTAAGTAGAAGTTTGTCCATTATTCTTCCAGCAGGTAGGATATGTCTAGCAGTCACTGCAACAGAATTGTTCTTCCCATATGTCAATGCCAGTACAATCATCACAAAAGTCAAGCAGCAGTTCCTCAAGACAGCAGCAAGACAAGTTGATTCACTTGTGCTTATCAGAAGAATTATTTTATTCCTTTTAACCAAGTAAATTTAAGACATCCTGGCATGTGCATCATTAGATCACAACTGCTTTTTAAAAGCAGCATCGTGGCCCCATATTCAAGCGACTGAATTTCTTCTGCCTTAACAAGACCTCTTAAGCATGCAGGCTGAGTAGCTTTTGTTGCCTATAATAGCCTTGTCTGGCAGTTACTTGATCCAAATGACCTAGGTCTTGGTAGTCTTCAGACCTCATATTGCCTCACTAAGCCCTTTGAGTCCAGAGTCGGCCAACCCCAGTCACCAATCAAAAACCTTTTCGTTTGATGGACATGTGATTAAAATTAAAATTTTAACAAGTCCTTGGGTCATGTTCTGATTTCTAGTGGTAATCAGATTGCAGCTATCTAGGTCATTGAAGCATACCGGATATGCCAAGTACGAAACACAAAATAAAGAATAAGACGGTGGCACTTGAAGTGAAACAGAATTTTTTTTTTTTTAAAAAAAAAGGCATAATAGTTCACAGCCAAACATATTGAAAAAAAATTCTCAAACGAACAGTAAGAGGAACAAGTAGAGTCCGGCGAATTCATTGACGCCAAGAACCTAACCTAAAAGGACGGATCCTTGACTGCTTCTACAATCGCGATACATGATTTTACGGCTAAGTCGGACAAGTAGAATGAACAAACACACACAAACAGAGACACACGCACAGAGAGAGAGAGAGAGAGAGGAAACCTGCATCCATTTGGCAGTATGCTCACTGATTTGAGATTGAGATAGGGAAGCATGTTGGCTTAATTGATTGGACACTACCCCGCTGAAGCTTCTAGTAGCACTGATGGCCGGTAATCGATTTGAATAAGATCCGATTAAGGCTCTCAACAGACTTCTTGACGACGCCATTGTTATTCTCTCTCTCTCTCTCTCTCCCCTTCTGCTCGCAGTATGCTGAAAGACGAATGAGATACAAAACGAACAACGGTGGGTGGGCCGTCTCATGTGTAATTTAAAGCATAGCCCAGCCCAAGCCCTTTTGAGTAAGTCACATGGCCTTATTTATCAGCCCTTCACATTCACTCGCTCTCTCTATCTCTCTTCTTTTTTAAACCGGTAATCCACGATTCCTCCTATTGCTATCATGGTCAAAACTCAAAGTATACTCCAGAGCAACGGTGAATCATAAGTGTACTTAGCATCAAGAATCAAATACACGGTCAAGAGAGGATGAGTTAGAGGTGTAAATGAGGCAAGTTTATTCGTAATAAACTTAATTGAGTTCGAATTTCGAGTTTTTCCATTCAAACTGAGTTCGAACCTAACACTGTTATATCTCAACTCATTTATATAGCCCTAAATTGAGTAGTATTACATAAAATCGAGACAAAAAACGTCAAAGTAACATTTGTTAAAAATTGTTAAACCAAATAGTTAAAAACACCATTATTGCTTTGGACTTTTGGCATCTCAATTGGTATTGAAATCAACCGCTACCAATAATTAGATGATTATGTACTCTATTTGTGCTTTAGCTCTACTTGGGTACAAATGAATCACCCTGATTTATATACTACTTAAATTTGGCTCAAGTTTTATTTAAATTCAATTCAACGATAATTGAATGGAGTTTGAATTACTCGAATAATAAATCAAATCGAGCTTGAGTTTTAAAATATTAAACTTTCTTTTGTTTATGAGCCTAATCAAATTTAATGTAATTTTTAATATGTTTTTAGTTTCTTTAAATATAAGTGAATTTAAGATTATTGAGAAAAAATTTATAAAAAGTTTAAACTTAATTAAATGAACTTGAACTTACCAAATATATTGTCCAACCAAATTAAAGCATAAAATTTAGAGTTTAATTTCTATGTCAAGCTCAAGCTATATTGATTCAGCTCCACTCGATTATACCCCATGCTCTATCTTGGTTATAACAGCAATTGGCAAAATACATGTATGTACGTACTTATATACCGGATAAAAATATCTATTACGTCTTGTAGCAACCATACAAATCTGGTATATAACCTTACATGGCTTACTAACCAGGAAAAGTGATCAAACAGCTGCTAGAACGGAAGAAACTGAGGAGAGGAATAATAAATAATATCTGCAGATTGCATCATATTACAAGAAAATCCCCGATCTGAAAATCAAAATATGTACAGGCAAATCAATATGGCTGATCTTCAAAAATGTCTTCTACGTTTTACCTTGTCAGCACTTATTTCATAGACAAAGATTCATAATTACAACGTTCTTTGAATTTTACAGATTTCTTCCCGGTAATGCTTGAGCTTTCCTTCCAATCACTTCATCATGGTAGTCATTGCTATAAGCACACTCTCGCCACCACTATCTACTGCAAAACCCGCTTCCACTCCCTTGCCTGCGACCATCGCTTCAAACAAGCCATGGAAACTGAGACATGGGATATAATCTCTTTACAAGTAATAAGTTCCTGCTGGAAATGTCCTGCTGACTTCCAATGCAGGTCCTGTTTGTTTAGAATCCTGATCTCTCTCGGCATCGATTGTTCCTTCACCAATCTGTAGGAAAAGAATCCAAATGTAGCTATTTGCATCACCAGCAAGGAACATTCCCATCATAACCTTAGCAAAAGAATATGAAAACACATGCCGCCAACTTATCTCTCTCATAACTCGCCTGTCTTGACAGGACTCTATACTCTCCCATGATAATCACCTCCCCGAATAAGTGAGAATCATCTCCAATGTCTGTGCCGCCTCCTCAAGTACCCGATAAGTGAGAAATAGTCACCTTTTTTATGCTGTAAAGTTATCTACTGCTAACCAACGGTTTCTCACACACTTGAAGGAGCCTTCGTCTTTTGTCCAACCTCTAGATTTCCCAAGTAAGGGATTCCAGAATTGTCCATACCCTGCAGAACCTCTTCAGCTTTTACTGGCATTCCAGCACACCTGTATAAATGCACAGCTGCACTCCAAACGAACTTATCCACTTTAACAGAACCCTGTATCTGTTCAAACATTGCTATTCCTTCTTCAACGAATCCACTACTCAAGTAACCTCTTAACATGGTTCGGTAACATGCAAGGCTTGGACTTAGACCACTTGCAATTAGTTCATGGTAAACTCTCTCAGCGTCCCCAATCATACCAGCTTTTGTATATGCAGAGAGCAAACAGTTAAAATGAACACAAGAAGGAGAAATGCCCTCTTTCCGCATAACCTCGATGGTTTTCTCAGCTTCTGAATATTTGAAACTCTTTGCATAAGCTTGAATAAGGGAGAGGTATGAGAAAGAATCTGGAGTAAGTTCGCTGCTCTTCATGGCCAGAAATATTCCCTCTACTTCCTTGTAAAGTCCATCAGTAGCATAAACACTTGTCATGATATTGTAACCAACCTGAATCAAAAGGAAAATTAGAACAAACCATGAGCAAGTATTTATACTATGCATATTGGCCAGGTTATGAAAATTAGAGGCTTTTCATACTTCTCAGCAAAATCAATTGGACAGATTATATTTTAATATAAAGAGGCCATCTTTCAAAAGAAATCACTTGATGATTGACTTTCTGTGGCCTGTCGAACATGGAAGACAGGAATAAGTCATAGTCAAAAGGACATCAACTGAGATTTCTGTTCATATGGTCATAGAATAGAAAGTAACGAACTTTAAGATCCATGATAATCCTCATCTACCATCAAATAACATTGGCAGGGTGTATGGCTACCTAAAATTAAGTGGAAACAGGCAGAAAAGAGAGGAAATCAAATATAGTTGGCACCTTTTTTTTTATATGTAAGGAGGAAATGGAAGGAAATATTTCTTTTGTTTAATTTGCTTCATAAAACAAAAAGAAAATCAAAAGAAATGAAACATGTGTAGACAAATAAACCCTATATCTTCCCTTAACATTGCTTTCGAGGTATTTTTATAATTTAAAACTCATTTCTGCTCTTTTCTTTCCAATTTTGGATAAAAAAACACTAGGCTTAAGACTAGGAACATTTCCATTTACCTCTCCAATTCCATCCTTTTCCATTTAAGCTTTTCAAACATATAAATTCCACTGATTCCAATCAGTTTCCTTCAACTTCCTCTTTTCCTTCTAATCCAAACACACTGAATACATTTTTGAAAGAACTCATTTGGCAATATATTCCTACCTTTCCTGGATTAATCCCTTCCTCCTGCATTTTGTTGAATAGAGAAGATGCTTCTTGTATTTTTCCTACAAAAGACAATAATTTCCACATATCTTCTTTAGAAGACATACTAACACATTGAATGGAAAACACCATAACATCAGATAATATGCAGTAGCAATGAATGAACTGTGGTAAAGTCCAAGATAATAATGCTTTGCAGAGATGCAAAGGATAAAAGATAATGATGCTTATACCAGCTTTTCCATAAAACCTAATAAGATTCATGTATGCTCTCTCATCCAGAGGCAAGCTCAAGCTATCAGCTGTCTTTAACATTTCTACAGCTTTATCCAGTCTTCGACCCCGTCCATAAACACTGCACATATGGAGCAAAAATGAACTGCTGTACCGTCATTTGGTTAAAAGCTTTCTACCATTAGTCATTCCATTTATCTTAATGAATCTTTTGAACTGATTTAATAGGGGAGAAATGGACACATCATCTCCCTCAATTTTCATCGCATTTAAGAAACAACTCCTGTACAACAAAACCTACCACTGCCATGCAACAGTTTGATGACATGCCCATTTATTGAAAACATACACTCATCAGCCACCGGATATACACAACAATCATCCACTATAGTAGCCTAAAATTCTAGGTGTTTGTTAATTGAACCTATACCACCACTGGGATCTAGCCAATTCTCAGGAAAAAGAGGTTACTTGGACCTCTCAAATATAAACAGCCTCTCAAATTTACCAAAACTTTACCTTATCATGGTGTTCACAGTTTTTATTGTTGGAGCAAACTTTACGGAGACCATATGCTCATAAATACTCGTTGCAAAGTTCAAATTTCCTGCATCATTATTTTGACAAATTGGTGAAGTTTTGCATGATGGTGCTATAGCATATGGTGATGGAAAATGCTACCCAACCTGCTACCATCATGGCCTTAAGAAATGTATTGTATGCAACAGCATCAAGGTCTGGGCTGCTCTCAAGACATTTCACAATAACAACCTCTGCTTCTTTATGTTTTCCTGGAAATGTCCAATCACCAATCAAGTTTGTGAAAGAAACAAAGCCAATATAACCAAAATGCTTCCCTGCACTAAATATACAAAAGCAGCACAAAACCAAGTGATAACTAAGAAAATTTGGATCCTCTCACTCATTGTCCTTCCATGCCATGCAACAAAAGAGAATGTTTAATTATTTGGAGGAAGTCAAGTCTCCGGTGTTAGTGAGCATTATCTAATAACTATAGACCTCCCACAAACCTTCTATTTAGATTGTGCTTAAGCCCTTTGACTATAAAAATATTCCCAATAAATTCAGGGCTCGTCAAGTGGTTTATTACACAAGGATCCTTAACTCCTGATGATTGACTGTTGCTTTCTTTCTTTGTAATTTGAGCGGTTTACTCTAGTTCGCTTCATGTATTATTTGGGTTGACCCTGATCCCGCACATTGTGTTTGTACTTCCTGACTTTTGGTTATTAATGAATTTATTGATTTAACCAAAAAAATTCGGGGCATCTTAAAGAGTACTGAAAGTTATTGTTAGCAAGTATAGAAGTGTGCATGCATACCAAGATTCGACAGAGCATTCACAAGAATACTGGTAGCAACCGCACTCATATGATGTCCATTCTCCACTGCTTTTATGTATAGACAATATGCCTCATCTGCTTTGTTGCATTTGTTGTGGGCATTGACCATAGAGCTAAACACAATTTGTCCAGGTTTAGAAGATTCTGCTTCTTTAAAAATTTCTTCAGCCTTTTCCAGCATCTGTTCCTTTCCGTACCAACCAATCAAAGAAGCGATTGCTTCGTCCTCCACTTTACAACCAAGACTCTTTAATTGATGATAGAGACTTTCTGCTTTTGACATATCACCTGAAAGAATACGAGGTTAATATATATCAAATAGAAGACTGATACCAATTTGCATAAGAATCGGTAAGATAACTTTTGAATAAGAATCAAAATGCATACAAATTTGGAGCAGGGAATTAAAAGTATATGGTATTTGTATCACTTTTTTCCCATGGACACTTTAAGCGAGAGGGGACATAAATGGATATTAATTAGTGGTCCAGCCCAACTATGGCCATAAATATAGTTACTTTGTGGGATATTCTACTTGAATCTTATGAACTTCCATTGAGCATTTTGGACCTACCATCCTTAATAAAGCGGCTGATAAGTTTGCATGCAAATGACAGACCACCAGCATTTTCGAGTAACAACTTCAATCTTTCTTCTGCCTTCTGGCAATGACCAGAAGACAAATACAATATAAGCACCAGGCCAAGAGCCTCCAAGTCAGGTGGGTCTGGATTAGAGGCCACAAGAGCACCTTCATCTTCAGCTTTCATTTGAATCCCACCTTTGTTCATTGCTTTATTAAGTGACTGCACAAACTTGCTGCTTTTCAAAGATTCATCAGTACCCACATATAGTGAAAACTGCTCAGCATCTTCCAGCTTTCCATTATTGCAATAGAATTTCATGATTGCCTTAACAAGCTGCTCATCTAAGTGCACTAAATTTTTCCTTATCTGAAGAATAAACTCACTGGCCTTTTCAAAGTGGCCCAATTTTATGTACAAATTGAGCATGTCATTGCAAGATCCCGTATCAGGAAATCCAGTTTTGGATAGGGCCCCAAAGGTAACTTCTGCAGCATCGAGTTCATCTTTCATGACATGGCATTGCAACAAGATAATGTAGGCAAACCTTGATAACCAAACATTCCTAGACTTCATCAATTCAATAATGCCAAGGGCTTTATCAGGATCCCATGAAGTAAGATAGACCTGTGCCATAACTAAGTAGGTCTTCTCGTCCGTAAGAAGGCCAAGATGCTCAATTTCCTGAAAAGTCTTCTCAGCATCCTCAAAAAGACCCAGTTTCCCATATATCCTAATGAGTGAGCCATAGATAACTTCATCCACGGGAATCTTAAGGGTTTCCATTTCAGAGAAAAGTGAAAGAGCTCTGGAATAATCTCCCTTTTTATAATATAGGGAAATAAGGGAAGCACAAGTATAGTTGCTAGGGACAATATCCTGAGACCTCATGTCCCGATAGAGCGTGTCCGCTCCATCAAAGTCCCCATTTTTGATAGACGTATTGATAAGGAGACAATAGGTGACCTCTTCAGGCACAAAGCCAACACTTTTCATCTCACAGAAAGAATTGAACGCTTTGTCCACACGATTTTCCCTTATAAAGGAAGCAACAATAAGCGTGTAAGTAAAACCATTAGGGGACACACTCTTGTCCAACATGTCCTTCCAGAGGTCGATAACGTGGCCATGGAGGGACTTCTTCTGGAGAGAGGAGAGCATGAAATTGAAAACAGCGGTGGAAGGGACGAGGCCTCTCTTTTGAACAGCGGCAGAGTAGAAGGAGAGCATGGCCTTGTGGCGGCCCCACCGTGCATAGGTACAGAGAAGGGTTCCACAAGCCACTTCATCCGGCTGGCAACCTACCTCCAACATCTCCAGGAAGGTATCCTCTGCCAGCTGTATCTTCCCAACCTGACCACACACAGGGAGAAGTATTAAGAAATGATACAACATATCTAGGATTACGAAAATATGATCCCCTCTAAGAGTGCAATGGCGAAACAACATCCATATATCTGAGCACCACTCTAACAGCAGAAATACACCCATCTCGGGGCCAACCCATCGTGCTGACAGCCTTCTAAAGATACAGTTTATGCAATGCGTATCCGGTTAATTATCGAAACCAATCCTGTTATTGTTATACAAAGAGTAAAACACAATGTCCCCAATTCACCTGTCCGTACACACGGAGGAGCATCGTGTAGACGATGACACTGGGCCGGTAACAAAGCTGAAGCTTCATCCATTCAAAGAAGTCCTTGGCTTGTCTCCAACTCTTTTGTTCTTTCAACACCACGCACATTTCTTTAAACGTAAGCCTGCTAACGAACCCAGCCATCACTTTCCTCATATCGTATTCCCGCATGGTGGATAGAGAGCGAACCGTTTTAATGGCGGCAACGACATGCTTCCCATAGAGGTGGCCGTTACGGTCGTCCTCCAAGTAGCGAAGCATTTGCTCCGGGGTCCTCTTAATCCATAGAGGAGTGCGTGCTTGAGGGCCCTGGTTTCGACGGAGGACGCTGAGGTAGCGAGTTTTGGCTTTGATAATGCGGCGGGCGTTGTCGTCGGAGAGCGGATTTTTAGGGTTTTTGGATTTGGGTTTTGGTTTGTTGAGGTTGTTTCCATCGCTGAGTGACCAAGGGTCTGGACTCACTTTGGTTTTGGCTTGAGCGTGAGGGAGTTTGAGTTTAGTAGGGTTTTGAGTTGGGGAAGGGAAGATTTGGATAGGAAGAGAAGAATCGGTTAAACAGAAGGAACAACTCAGCCTCGCTACCGAATCCATTCCACACTACTCACTCCCTCACTTCATCCTTGCTAAATTAGCAATTTCGTGCGTTTCATTGGAGTCTCCTAATATACAGGGGTGTGTTCGGATTAGTGGAAGATTTTAGGGCTGAAAATTCGTATTAGTAGGCCATGTTTCATGTCTTTAAACGTGTTGAATACGTGTTAATATAAAAAAAAAAAGTGAAATTAAATAGATATTATAAATAATTAAGCTATAATATATTTATATTTATTTACATTCTTTTATCGTATATCGTATTGTTTTTTCTGTTTTTTCTCTATAATCAATCTACATAGTCGTATTGTATCATGTCTCATATTATCATATTATGTCAATAATTACCAACCTTAAAATTTGATTTAGTTTAGGAGTCAAATAGAATCAAACTACTTCGATTTAAATAACTAATGAATTAAATCAAAATGTTTTAAATACAGTTCGGTTTTATTTAAACTACTTTTAAAAATATTACTTTCTTTTTAATATTATTAATAACTATCAAAATTTTCAATCAATATTAATATTCAAAATATGGAACATTATGGAAAAATATAAGCTAAATAATATTGTTTTATAATAATATTACATCTTAAATAAAGTAGAGACGTGTGAGTTAGCTAGATAAAAGAGATGATGGTAAAGGAAAATGAATAGATTATAAAGGTAAAAAATGAAATATGTAATGCCAAAAAAAAAAGAAGCTAAATAGGACTAAAATGAAATGTTAAGAAGATTTAAAACTAAAAAAAAATATTGCACATTTCTATTTTTAATAAAAAATAGTTTGATTCTGATTCAAGCGGTAATTTAACCCTCTAAACCAAACTGTGAATCGTTTGGAATTTCTTGGAATCGAATGGTAAATCGAACAAAAACATAAAAGAACTACAATTTGCGATGCAGTGTGATTCGATTTGATTTGATGAACAACCTTAGTAGAAAGCTACTGAATCAAATGAAATGAATAGAAATGGAATGAAAATGTATATTTAGTTTACTTAATAAGAGGTGAAAATGGGATGAAGAGAGTAGAAATTGGTGAAACTATTTCCACCTAATGCCCATTCTTTTTCTCTCTCAATTTAGAGAGAAATCAAAAGGAAAAAAAGGTGGAAATATAGGAAAGTAACAAAAATACTCTTAAAATTAAAGATATTGATTATCAAAAGAGTTAATGTTGTAATTGATACATCAAATTTACCAAATTTTGCAATTTATTACCTTAACTTTTAATTTAGTTAATTTAATATCTAATTAAACTTTGCTTCATTGCTTATGATATATAGCCTAACTTTTCCTTAATACCATTAGATGACTTAGATTGTTCAACCAGTAAGTAGTTGACGCATGCCACAACAGGTGAAACAAACACTTTAATTGCCATATCAACTGCAACTTGGAAATCTAGGTGGAATAGGAAAAAAAAAAGTGAGATCAAAGTAAGAAAGAGTTTAGTACATCAATAAAGTATTTAGGAAAAAATAATACGAAAATAAGTCTCGAGCAAAAATAAATACAAAATTACTTAAATTTTTTACACTAAAATCGTATAAGCAACATGCAACTTCAATATAAAAAGCATCGGGAGCATACAAATTCAATATAAAAAAATACCACTTTAGTGTAATTTTTTTTTAATTTTTACTTCATTGCAGTTTTTTATCGTACCCATATGAAAATGTGACAAAATTCGCATTACTTAATGCAACTTCAATGTAATTTTGTTATATATATACACTAATCATAGGCATGTGATTGTAGTGCAAAGTCAATTAAACATAGATTTTCAAAATACAATGATTGTACGAGTGTCCCTAGTTTGTAATATCTATCTGTTTTATGTTACTTACATCATCACTAATGAATATTAAACACTATTGCAGGTTAGATGGGTCTGGGACCCTTTGACCCTTTGGTTTTAGGTGAGTAGGCATCTCATTACTCTCAGTACGTATGTGAGGGACAAGTACATTATTTAACGATTTCTTCTATCCATCTAATATGTAGATTAGGTGTTGATATGCTAATATTTATATCCATGTAACTTAATACAGATACTAGGTGCACTCATAGTTAGATAGCGTATTTTAAAAAAACACTTGCACAATTATTGTATTTTGAAAATATGTATTTAACTAACTTTACACTACAACCAAATACCTACATCCAATATATACATATAACAAAATTGTATTGAAGTTGCATTAGGTCATGCGGTTCCTGTTACATATTTGTATGAATGTGATAAAAAATTGTAATGAAATAAAAATTAAAAAAAAATTACACTAAAGTTGAATTTTTTTACACTAAAGTCACATGATAGGCATGTAATTTTAGTATAAAAAAATTCAAGTAGTAAAGTCTCATCTTACTTACTTTTGCTCAAAACTTATTTTCATATTATTTCTTCTCAAATAGCCTATCGATGTACTAAACTCAATAAGAAAATGGAATACATCATATGTGTAAGCTATTGAACATCGCATGTTGTCATCAACAACACAGTAGAGTTGAAGCACTCCGATACATTGTTGTCGACAACATTACACTTAGTCTAAACTCAATTTTCTTCACAAACTTCTCTTCAAATCCAACCCCCAAATGACTAATTAACCTCAATATCCATTACCCATGAGCACAAAATCCTTCCTTCCTCTTTAAGACCCATAAAAGACTCAATTTTTAAAACACCCGTTTCTTCACATTACATTACTCTACCCAAATCTTGCATTAGGGCAAAGGCATCGAGTCCCAGGAAACAGATCCATGCCCAGCTGTGCATATTGGGTTATGAATTGATCCTTAAGTTGGGTAATAAATTAGTGAATTTATATTGAGCTTGTGGTTCGTCGTATTATGCGCTTTTCCTATTTAGTAGAATTCCTAAGAGGAATATTTTTCTTAAGAATGTTGTGATTAGAGCCTTTGCATGGTGTAGAACCTTTGAAATTGCGATTTCATATAAAGGAATTGAAATAAACATAGAAACTAGTATTTATAATAAGCATTTCATATAAATAAATTTCTTAGTCCTATCTATTCTATACCAAAAAGTAAATAGATGCTAAAGTTTTTTTTCTTTTTAAGGAATCTTATTAATAAAGTGAAGAAATCATTGAATAAAAGACATACTTCAAATGTTAACACGACGCTTAAAAAAAAATTTATATGATTTTTAAAAATAAAGATGCTCTTATACTCTTCACTTTCTAATTTCCATTTATTTGCTGCCAACAGAAGAAAGAAAAAGAAAAAGAAAATCTTTTTGATAAGTTTAAACTTGTAGACAATAAATTATTAGAATAATTAAGTTAGGAAAAAAGAAAAGAAAAGAAAGTATGTTGTTGGTAGTTGATTTTGGGCATAAACATTAGGGCCTAACATGGTTGAAGTCTAATAGCCAAGCAAGGCAAAGCCTACCCGCCTAACAACGAACGTCTCATTCATTTAGCCCATCTCTAATCCATATGGGTGTTCAGCGTCCAACCTAAGCATGCTACCATGGCTAACCTACAATGTTGCTTGATGCCTAAACCGAGCATGATGTTAGAAGGTTATGTACCTAGGACTTACAACGCCCACAATTCTTTAAATGCTATTGTACAAGTTCAAGGCTTAAACATGCCTTAATTTTGTTAAAAGATCACACCAAATTTGTGCCCCCACAAAGTTGGTGAAAGATGTCCTAGGTTACAATCTACGAGCCAACTAGAATTTAGAACTCAATGCCCCGATTTATAAATACTCAGGTTCCATCTTCTACAAAGGTCCATGTTCTCTAATACTCTCATAATAAAGACTCTTACATATTTATATATTTCTCATCAGCTGCAATCAACTTAAGTATTAAAATGATCACATTGGAGTAAACTTCGATACCCATTCCAGCCATTTGTTCTTATTGTAGGTGGTTTGAAGCACATAATATCCAGCTAAACGGAAGACAGAAGTCAATAACCACCAATACATCTTATATAATCTTTTTACTGTGTTTTTTCTTTAATCTTTCAAAATCATATATAAAAATTATCCTCTCGAGATTTTGCAATAGAACAAATGGATCTTAAGGTCCTTCAAAAGGGTGTAACTAAGCCTACAAAGCAGATCACCGAAAGTAAAACAGTCATGATTGTACAAAATAGCTATTCTGATATTTAGTTAGAAAGCGTGGGAAGGAGATTCGATAGAATAACCGCAAGATAGCAATATGAACGTAAACGTGTGGTATTGAGGCTATATTTATAGTGAAGGAGGTGGAAATAGATTGGATAAGTGGATCTCCATCGAGAGAAAGCGCATCTTCTTGTTAAGTCTGAGATACATGTGAATGTAGTGAATACAGTTAGGATCTTAACTTAGCGACCACGTCTAGTGCGGAGGGACAAGGATTTTGTCACGGCAAGCTTAGGTCTTGAGCCGAGCCTTCTATGCAAGTCGGATGAGGACTCCAGCGAGGTCAGCCTTGCTTCTAGAGTGCAATTCCCTACCTGTAGCTCGGTCAAAGAACTCATGCTCCGGTTGAACACTTCTTCTAATGCTCAAAACAGGTTGCACCAGGGCCCTAACACTTCTGCCCATGGTCCGAACAAGTCGATCTGAACTTAGAGGAGTTGATATCTAAAATAGCTTATAAATAAAAATAAGTAAATGAATGAAACACTACATCTTAATAATAATATCGATTTCTTCAACATTCCATTAGTTATGTTCATGTTTGATGTGTCCTTGGCATGAATCCCAATACGTCAAAAGATACCTCTAGTAATAAATGCTGTTTTAGACAATAATACTGGCAAATCACCGCAAGTGTTAGATAGTTTATGGAGTTAATTTCGAATATGATTGATATCTAGCTCAATCAACTTGTAAAAAGTAATCGAATTTAAACAAACTTAAATTAATTAAATTTTAATATCAAAACTATATCGAAAGATTTTTTTTCACATACATTAAGTCTAAATATGCTTAGTCAAATTTAACTTTAACCTAAACTCGTTTAGTATCACTTTAATTCGAGTTAGAAACCTAAAATTTTAAACCAAACTTGAGTTGGAACTCACCAAAATATCCTATCAACTTAACTAATTTAAAGTCTACCTTATCATTTCTCGTTTCCCTAATCTTAGCAAGATTTCCATTTGATTTTCTTTATTTTTTCAGAAAAACATTAACATCCCCAAGATAGCATCATTAGATAGTGAAGTTAACACATCCTTGACATTAAAGATGGGAATGTTACATGAAATGGAATCAATATTTCAGAATAAGTTCAGAAAAAAAATCAAACTTTTAAATAGTTAAAATAAGGTATCATCATTACGTTAAATAATTCAAATAAAAATTTAGTTAGTTAACCATAATAACGCCGTTAAAATCATATAATGTAGTCGTTACCTAATATGTGGCATCGACATGTTACCTTTTAGGTGTCTACGACAGTACCATATTTTGTAAAAAAAAAAAAATAACAAATAATATATGAATTATAAAAAATAAAAAAAAATATATAGAAGTGAAAAAAGGAAGAAAAGCAAAGGATGGCTCTTTTGGTTTTCTTTTTTAAAATTTTCCTTCCTTCTTTCATTTATTTTGCTTTTTTAATTTTTATATTAATTACTTTAATTATATTTTAGTTTATAATTTGTGCACTATTTTCCTTTTTCCATTTTTTTTATTTTTTATATATATTTTTTTCATTTTCTATAATTTTATTTTTTTTATTTATAAAAAATGACATGTAAATGTTATATCAACACTATATGTTAGATAAATACCATATTATATCATTTTAAAAACCTCATTACAGTTAACTAATGAAATCCTATTTAAATTATTTAGCATTACGTTTATATTTTATTTTAATCACTTTAAAATTCAATCCCATATTTAAACTTAGGGGTAATACTATGATTTATATCTCAATTTTACCATTGTTTATAATTTTACATTAGAAGTTTCGATTTATCTAATTATATACTTAAATAAATATAATTTATATCTCAATTAACTCAAATTCTCAATCTATACTTAATTAACTCTAATTCATATAGCCTTAAGAAAGTTGTGGGATGCCTTGAGAGCTATGGGCAACCACCTACGACCGCCGATAAGTCTTGCAACCTATATTTTTTAAATAAAATACAATTCACTTTCTGCAGGATCCCTACATTTTTCAAATGAGATACAATTCACTTTCTGCAAGAGGTGATCGATGGCCACCTTTCCAGATTGCACAACCCCCCTAAGGTTATAAACACTTATTTTTGTAATTGATTATACCAATTAGACTAATGATATAAATTGAAATTAATCGAAGTGTAAAAACTAAATTTTCAATTAAATAATTAGATAAATCAAAACTTCAAATATATATTTATAAAATATGAAAATATTAAGGTATAGATCATTACAATCTTTCTATACTTTTTTCGATTAGAGATGTTCAAATTAACTCATCTCGCATAGGTAAATTTATAACTTCATTGCCAAAATGGAATATAAAATTATTGGCACCGCGTCAGGCTTCTAGTTCTACCCTCGCCCTCGCGCATGCCCACGGACCAAATAATTAGTCAATGGCTTCGTATGGATTTAACCATGACAGATTGACATGATTTATATGTACACACAAAAGTTTTGAGCGATTGATTATGTACTAAAAGTGCAATATAAAAATGTATGGTGAAGTAAGTCATGTATCCTCTCACCCATCGAATCAACCAAAAGTCATGCAGGTGCAAAAGCTAACTTCAGGCAGATTATAAAATAATTGAAACATAAACCCTAATCTGCCGTAATCTCTAAACCCCCGGAGGCCCACATAATCACAAAGACAGACATTTTTAAACTAAAAATGTTATTGTTAGTAAAAGGACGACTCAAAAGGTGATGAGATCGTCTTTAGATGATTGCTGCTTCTTTGGATCTTGTGCAACTTCTGACGACGCCCCGCCCTTCTTCCCAAATATCATCTCATCTAGGTCGTCCATCATGTCATCATTGCTTCCTCCATGCCCCCCACCTCGAGAACTAGCTGGTTTTCTAACCAAAGCATCTCCTTTAGGCGACTCATCAGGCTCAACAGCAACGGGTATCATAGCGGGTTCTGGCTCAGCTGGGGCTGCAGCAGGTTTCTCCATTTCTTCATACTTTGCCAGCACTTTCTGGATTTCATCATTCAGATTCAAGGCTTCAAAAAGCAGAACCTCATTATCTCCGGCTGTCTCAATTATTCTCTGTATGGTATATTGGGATTGACGGCATTGTTGCACAAGTGTGGTGGTCAAGTCATCCTGTCAATTAAAAGTAAAATAGATCCGTTCAACTCTCCTCAACGAATTCATCTTTGAAAAATGTGCCACCTTCCGATTCTCCGAGACAAGTTAGCTACTTCGCATTTTTGGACCCAGAGGCAACTCAGCATTCAGCTATTCTAGCTATTCCATTCATCAAAAATTGACTGAAATTGCACCTACCAACTAGATTACCCAGATATTCTCAGTGATAATCAATCATAATATCAATATCAAGGACATCATAAATTAAAAAGGGATGGTAACCTCTATCATCCAATGGTACAGGCTGATCCCACTAAACCTATCCCATCTCATAGCTTAATTAAGGATGACAGACCAATAAATGAAGTCAGGTGCACCAGTTTTCGCATTTTTATAAGATTTAATATTAAAAACAAAAAGAAGATGACAAGAAATAGAAGAGTTACATCAAATAGTAATACTCAATAGGGAAATTTTACATTTCATCACTACAAGAGCTTTTCAATCTATGAAAAAACTCCTGAACAAAGGGTGATGAGACCTTTCTCTAACAGGCTGTAAACATTTAGAGGATTTAGAAAGAAAGAGCTCTGGTGGTCAACTTACCACATGAGCGATGGCATAACTATATGGAAGTACTAATTGAAAATTACCAATCATCGGTGAGGGCTCTTTCAAGGACTTGAGAAGACATATAGAGACATCTTAAAGAGACCTTACAGTCACCACCAAATGCTGCTAGTGAAAACCAGTGGTTGAGATCAATGCCAGATGGCTTGATTTTGGCTTCTAGTCATGGAAATGCAAGACACAATAACCTCAGGAAAAAATACAACTAGAAGAAATGAGTTAGAGAAGAATGGAAGTCATAGATGGAACAGATCTACACTGCAGTGACAGCAGTGCCAAATTTTCCATGCTCTAACGGAACAGATGAAAGTTGGCTTGGATATTGTCATAGGCAGAAAACCCTACAGATAAAACTAGCTTCAACTGTCTAAATAAATTGATAAATCATGTAAGGACCACAACCCTGCAGCAAATGAACCAAACTTCAAGAGCAATGACAATTGTACCACGTACAAAGTTCCAAGGAAATCATTATAGGTAAAAAGGCATAACAAAAAAATATGTAATAGAAAATTGTACAAATGCAAAGGTAGACATACAAAAAACTGATGTACCTTTAGAGCATCAGACTCTGGTGAAGATGACAACACTGTTGTGAGGAGCTCAATGCTGTTTCTTGCAACATCAAATGTTTCCTTTGTCTGCTCATCAGTGAAGATCTGGGCAGGAATATCATCCTGAAACTGCTGGCTTAGATTAACATCTGATTCTGAAGGTTCAACTGACCGAGGGGGAGTGAAAATAGGTGCCAAGCTCTCATTGTCACGACCCGGGAACCGAATACCCCGGGACTTCAGACTCTACAAACACACAAATTGACTAAAGTCATTAATGTACATGAAACAACTAATGTTCTCCCATAATCAGATGTGCAAAGTCTCATCACTCTCTCCAAAGGTCAGAACAACATAAAATCTCGCTCTTCCATTATCTCAAGAGTCATGATACTGTAAATGTCATTCGTGTCCCCATATAAGCAAAATGATAAGTACTCAAGGAGAAAGAGACACAACCAAAATGAGAAACTGAATATTAAATTAATGCCTCCTATATTATTCCTCACCCCCAACTCACTCTCCTTCCATTCCCCCTTCCCCCTTCTCTTCCCCTCTCCCCTCCAAAGGCAGATTATAACCTTCATCCATTAAACAAACATTGAGAAGGCATCATGTTATCTCTTTCATCTGTGAACAAAGTTAAACTGACCGGCCACACCTTTTTTCATCACAGATGCAAATTTTCCAATTTTTAGTGTCCTTATGCATGAAAAACCAGTTAAAAGTGCAAAGGAAATAATTCATTAGACTGCACAAAGTAAACAACCTCGATTCACACCAAGATCATTTTTCTGTTCTCAAGCAATTCGAATGCTTTCAACACTGAGAAGAAAAGGACCAGTGAGAAATGAACCGAGCGTCAACATGACCTGACTTAATTGTGAAAGGCAGCATAATCTAGAACCCCTCAATACCAATTTTATTTAAAAAAAGAAAGAAAAAAAAATTCTAGATCCTCTAGAATACAGTCAATAAGCAATAAAAGCAACTTGAATAACTGATTTGAAGCTTTCAGTATCTTAATTTACTTTCATCACTTCCCCTCAACTAAACAATATAGAGAATCAAATTCCTCTTCCTCTCATGCTTTCCTTTCTCCTTTTCTTCCACCAACTGCCAAATAAAGCGCACATGCCATTTTATATCCATGTCATCAGATCTGTACTTGGAAATAATAGCAGATTCAAAAGGTAATAAAATAAAAGGAGATTCATTTTGTTTCACTTTCCTTTTCATTAGAAAATCCATACAAGAACAGAGAAAATAGTTTCCTTTTTCCCACACTTCCTTCTCTAGATAAAACACTATATTAAAGACAATCATCTCTTGACTAATATTAAACATAGTCTCCTTCAATCATTATACAGTGATAGGATAATTTAGCTGCTGAATTCTATTGTTAGGTAAAGTTAACAGCACAAAATATCTGATTTGATCTCGGAAAGCAGACTAGAGGATGTAGAAGCACAAGGAGAACCAATAATGTCCTAAATTATGCACTATGTGTGAATCTTGATTCTTTTCTCTCACCATTAACATTACCTGCAATTTTAATAGCTCTGAAATAACAAACACTAAAACCCACATAATATAAGTTTTCAATCTATTAAGGTGTTTTCTTCAATGATTGAGAAAGTAGAACTAATTAATGAAGATAATTAGTTTTCCATCATTGATTTCCTGCTGCTAGGAGCAGTTGGTTCAAGCCATGAGAAGTCAAAAGATGATAAAACGAAACATGAGAAAGAGTTTGATTTAAAACAGATAGTCTTGTATCTCATAATTCGTGAGCAATGACACAATATCTTCAGTAAGATGAAAATACTGCACACACCTTGTAAGTTTCTTCGTAGACAGGCAAATAGCGAAGTTCGCTGCTAGACTCTCCCCATGCTTCAATCAACACCAAAGCCTTATTCCGGTTATTAACCACCGTCTGAGGATCATCAATTAGCTTCACCATCTCATCAAGGATCCTTTCAGCAGCCACCTCGGAGAATGCTTTCTCACAATTTTTTACACAGGTTTCAAGCAAAACCAGAGCCAGATACTGAACCCTAGGATTCTTCAACATAATCCGCTTCTTTATGCCACGGATCAATTCAACACTGTTGATTCTTTCATGGTTAATCATGTCACATAATTCCAGATTCATAGCCCAGTCAGGCTCATCAAGGTTCTCGGAAGTGGCTTCCTCAACAAGCTTATCAGCTTGATTTGGGCCCTGAAAGAGCTCCTTTACCTTGAAGCTCATTGAGCTCATACCTTCACTCATCTTCCGAGTGACCTCAGCTCCACCTATCTTCAAGCGCTCCCCAAGCGCAGTGATCTTATCCATCAAATTGTCACTCGTATTGCAAGTTCCAAAATTAAGGGCCTTTAAAGTATCAGTTGTTCCCTGAAAAAGCAGTTGCAAGGTACAGACGACCTTAGAAAGAAGTTACCTAATATCCAAATAACGAAACAACGGAATAAAAAATGATATAATAAACCGATTCTTTTCCCTCCACTCGCTGGTTGTTCTTTGCCAGAGGACATAGGATAGAAAAGAATTGATTCCCTTTTAGTGAGAATTAGATGAGTTAACTTTTGCAAAGGCACATACATACACACACCTAGTTCCCACGAACACCACCAGAGAAGATCATGTAAATAGATACCGATGCAATACTGACCCTGATCAATTCAAAAGCAGCTCCATGAACAAGCCCAAAGAAACAGAGAAAGTAGAAAAAGAATTCGATAAAGATTTACAAAACCCTAATGCTTTTAGAAGAACAGGTAAAGCAGGGCAATTTGCGCGACTCCTCAAATTAAATTATTAGGCGAATCTCACGAGATAACGTAGCTCTAGAATTCGGAATCATACGGTTACAGTGGTGTGATTTTCCCGCACAATTTTAACAGTACGCGGAGAATGCGGAGCAATTCGATAGGGAAAAGAGGAAGAAAGTGAATTACCTGGACCTTCGATGAATTCCGATCGATATCAAGGCCTGATGTAGACCGTCGTGCACGGCGGCGATGGGGACTGGACAACGAAGACCACGATGACTTTGAAAGCAAGCAAGCAAGCCACGGAGAAGAAGAGGACTGGTATGTGTGATTCCTACGACAAGTCCACTCGTTTGTTGACAGGCAAAAGCAATTAATAATAAGGAAGATCAGAACAAAATATAAAGTAAAATATTTGTAAAACAAAATTCCAAAGTTCTCTTTTATTTTTTTTAATAAATATAAGTAAAAAAATCCGAAGATTTTTGGATTGGCATTTTTTTTCCTCTTTTTATATCTTCGTTCATGGAGTATTAAAAATATAAATTTAAAAAACATAATATAATCTATTTTTGGCTTCTTATCTAATATTTGAATAAATTATCATTCTTTATCTTATCATAATTATGATAAAGATAATAATTAAAAAATAAAATTCCATGCCCTTTTAAGACAACATGTCTAAACAATATAATTTATCCAGTTTCTTTTTCTCATAAGGATATGGTTTGTTGATTTAGAAAAAGTAAACTCTATTGTTTATAAAATAAAGATAAATAAATCATTTTTATAAGAATTGCTAAATATTTAATTTTCTATGAGGGTTTACATATGTATACTTTCATCTTAAAAAAAATATCACAATCGACCAAATCCCGAGAAAGACTTTATTAGGAGTAATACATCATGTGAATTAAAATAACAATATAATTACAAATGTATGAGTGAGAAAATTAACTCTAGATTTTCCATTGTAATTCATAAACGAAATCAAATTTGACATTATATATTAGATTATAGGTGTTGAATGATTTTGACTTTGCAGAGTAATTGAGCAAGAGAATACGATACATAACTATTGTTGTTTATTGGTTGCACGTGTTATGATAGTTAAAATGGATTAATGAATACGCAAACTAGGAGAATTGTTGTGCTAATTTTATGTATAATACATTATGAGAATGAATAGATTTAGGTGTTAAATTCACCATGATGATTTAATAAGTTATTGATTTGAAGAAGTCATATCCAATATAGTGGGGATGATATTATAATGGAGATGCTAGTTGTAACGCCCCATAAGAGGGTTTAGTAAAAATAATTTAAAGCTATCATGCTAGATATGTACTCGTCGCGAGACAACTATCTTATAGGTCAGACATCGTAAGATTCTACTTATTTATTTAATCATTTCATATAATCATATTATACATAAGTACATGATATAAAAATAATTATAGGATTTAATGTCTTCTCGCTTCCTAGGATTGCAAAGAATCCAAATTCCTTATCAAATAATAAAATGAGGAGTATTCACATTTCTATATTTGGGCTTACTTAAAATAAACTATACTCTTATCAAGAATCGACCCTTTTGTAGAAATTGCTAAACCAACTCTTATATACTTCAATTCTCGCCTTACCCGACATTTCGGTTACTATCTTGTAAGAAAATTATAGAAAAATGAGTTGAAGATTTATGAGTTCAGTGAGGGCTACGAGGTCAAAAGCATATACAAGGTAAGTAAAACATCCAAGTTATCAAACATTTATTATGTGTAATGCTTGAACAAACAAGTAATGTGCCATCCATATGACGTTATTCGATCCATTACGAGATTAGAGAAATTACACCTACTTTAACTTGAGTTGAGGAGTTTAGCGCGCATTCAACAGCTTATAACCAAATCCAAGCTTATGTAATAAAGACATTTTTCCTCCCGTGACTATCTTTTGAACCATTGCTCTCATCCTTACCATAACATCTTCTTTTATTGCTTAGTTCTACTAAGAACGAAGAAAGAACTATTATACTACAGTACTATCCCTTTTGAAGGTATCAGTATTTAGTTGGAAAATTCTCAACGTTCCCTAATAGGTTGCAATGTATATTCGGTTTTAAATTTCAGGTCTAATATAGTTAAATTCGGTTTAAGATGAACAATCAATTTGTAACATACCAAATAAAATTAAGCAACACAGTAAAACATAAAGCTCAGTTATCAATTAACACCTCAGTAACCAAGCACAAGCGTAGCATGCATATAAACAATTACTTACAACCACAAGTAAACATATACTCTAATATCTACAAATCCCACTTACCTGGCCTTTTAACCAATCATTCCTAAAGTCTTTAATAGGGTTATCGAATCGATTTGATTCCATTCAATGACCTAATACAACATAAAATAAGAATTAATCCTTACATAATGCTCGTATAAGATTAACCTAATATAATATTACTTTATATCGTATCTAATAGGTAGATAAGCAGGTATAGCGATTTATTTAAATATTTAAGATACAAATTTTTAAGAATAATAAAGATACTAAAATATTATTTTAATTTGTTTTAGTTTAAGTCTATGAATATTAATAGGTTAAGTACAAATATTGTTATAAATATACATTACTAGATATATACAGTCATCATATGCTACCTATAATATTATTATTACCAAATATATATCTACAATGTAAACTAATATAAATATGAATATTACCAATATTTAGTACGACACAAACGTTGTTGAAATACTATGTACGATACGGTATATATGCATAATCATATGTGAATACATATAAGAAATATTAGCTTAATAATTCATGACTTCCTTATCTTCTTATCAAAATGTATATAGGCATGCACTTTGTAATAATAGTATTCTTATTGATTATATTATGTATTTACATAAAAACAATTAATATAAATACCTTATAAAAGTAATATATTGAATAAATTTGAGCATCTTTACTCATGACCTATCGTTTTGATCGTATTGAAAGATGGAAATTATTCATGCATTACATTTTAGTTTTGAACTAGTTTTCATAAATGTTATAAGTTACTTGTTTTTTTTTTCTTATTCATATATATATATATATATATTATTATGTAATTATCCGATATCAGTACCATTGATTTATAAAAACATTACGTTATAGAATATGGTTCATTTTTTTAGTTTTAAATTCATAAGAGCATATATTATCGGCAAACAAGTCTTCAATTCTATAAAAACATTTAGTACTTATATAGCCGTAGAGGTTACATTCCAACATGGCATACTAAATCCATAATATGTACATTACACATGTCAATTTTATCCTTATTTTAAAATATAGACATGAAGATAGTGTTGCATACCTAAATTTGATTTAACCAATATTAACATATAATATTATTATTCAATCAGAAATATGCCGTGAAGATATATACTATATACAATAACATACTAATAGAAGCTCATGTTAATTTACATTCTTCCATATATTTATAATATGTATAGCAAGCAATAAGTATTATTGTTAATACTAATCATATATTAATATGGACTAATATGGTCTTATTAGCCTATTTTTTCAATTATATGTTCACTTATATGCATAAATATATTACACAATAGAAGTATCATCATATTGTCCCTATATATTATAAGGTATATTATTCTGTATGCTATACAATTCGGTAATGTATATGCTTTGCTCATAAAATTTAACTATCAATGGAAAATAATATTGAAATTATGCCATTGATAATAAGAAACAAGGATGAAGCAACCACCGTTAATTTTTTATACCTAAGGTAATGTATAAAATTATACAGATAAATTACTTCATTTAGAAAAATAATCAGGTTATAAATATATCTTCTCTAAGACTACTATATATCAATTAAAGATAATACTTATAAATATGAAAACAAGATTATCTAGAAATATTTGACGCCAAAAAATTAGATTATCTAATCCCTATCTCTTCCACATGCTATCTTTTTATTTTTCTATTTTGTGTTTCCTTTTATTCTCTCTCTCTCTTTTTCCCTTTTTCCTCCTCTCCCTTTCTATGTTTCATACATAGCTTTATAGCCATATTTATAGGCAACCTTCACCACCTTATTATAGGATGTTTCACATATATTATTTTTTTTTTGTTAATCCAATTTTACGTGACTTTGTAAGTATAATTTTATCATGATTTAACATTTGTAGAAATTTCATAATATACTTAAAAAATAATAAAACATTATATTACACACTTAATCTTAATTTATATTGATTGCATTGCAACTTATTTTTGAATTTAGCTTTATAGGTCCTTTTAACTTTTAGAGAACTCATGTTATCATTTAATCTTATTTGGAACTAAATTTTCATTGGTCATATATTCTAAAATAAGGTCATAAATACATTTTTCTTAATATATAACATACTTGTAATATTACAATTTACAAGTTAATTCATTTTGCTTTGTTATATCTTAAGAATTACTAACCTAAATAATACGATATTACTAAGTAAATAAGAATTATAGACTTAATATTGCATTTATAATTAGGGATACAACCAGGCGGGTTGTTAAAATGTACCCAACCTGTTGAACTCGATAAAAACCCTATAGGGTATTACCTTACAGAGTTTAAGATCGAGTTTTGAGATATGATTCAAAACCCTATGGAGTTCAAGGTTGAGTTTTGAGATTATAAGAAAACCTGATGAGAAATCCGACCTAGTAAAAAAAAGTATATATTAATAAAAATATTTACTCTTAACTTATACAACACGTATATTTCATACAACTTTTATATTGTAAAACATATTTAATTCTCAATTTTTATTATTATGTAAGTTAATAAATATAGTCTTAGTCCTACTTAACTTCTTCTCTTCTATTTTCTCATTAATCCCATATAAACCCCAAAAAATCCTACACTATAAGATCTTTTGAATCCTATAAAAACCCACACCTATAAGATCAAGAATTTTATAGGGTCAGGTTTTAGGAATAGGGAATAAAACCCTATAAGGTTTTTATAAGGTTTTAAGAAACGCCAAACCCTGTAGAGACAAGTTTAGGTTTTATAAAACCCATTTTGAACTTGCCTTAGTTGCATCTCTATTTATAATTAGAAAATTTTAGAGACCTTACATATTTGTTGCATCAAGTAATATTTGAATTGGTATGATTAGATTTTAAGGATTTTAATCCTACAATCACATTTTGAAAATTTCCCTTATAAGAATCCTTTATAGTATATTATTTGAATATATTAAGATATTTAAAATTTTTTCCTAGTAGGTGTCTGGTAAAGTAGGTATGTCAAAATTTTCGTATATACCTATTAGCATGGTTTATGATACTATATCTTTTACAAGTAGTATAACTGCTTGAAAGCTAGCAGATTCAGATTATGGGGCATTACACCAGTGAATGCGACACCAATTAGACCATGATAATTGATTTAGATGTCTCGTTGTCATATAATAGAGATGATGTAAGCTATTGACCCAAGCATATGAGAATCGAGAACTTATGTTGAGGTTTTACAAACGAAGATCATGCTTAGTTGCAAATCAATAAATTATTTATACTTATGATCATTTATTTAGCAATAGATACTGAGCATCAATTGTTCCATTCGTTAATTTATTCTCTTTAGCACCAAATCCCAAGCTCTAATTTAGTGGTGTTGGTTATGAGATTTAAGTGATTTGAATATCAATTATCTATTATGTGATGATTTGGCAAACTAAATGTATATCGATATAATTAAATTTGTTGAATGTTACATTTAGTAATTTAGGGCCATGTATGTGAGTATTCTATGTTAAGTTTTCATAGCTTGTATTGAGTTTCACGAGTCACCTCATTATGATTTTCATTTTACATGCTAGTGAAGATGATGCTATTGATCTTTATTATGATGTTCATGGTGAGGTGAGTTATGAAATGTTGCAAAAAAGTTAGGCTACTTGATACTTAAGAATGATGCAATTTAATATGTGATTTATAATTGGATATGATCGAGATATCTTCATGAGGAAGAAGATTCACTTGATTTAGAAGTTAACTTCAATATTTCAGATTTTGAAATAATTGAAGTGTATGGTTTAATGATTTTCATAATTTAGAGTTTATGGGGATAATTGAAGAACTAGTGGTATTTAGGATAATTTTGCCTTTATGTACTTACATTGAGGTGTAAATAGATGTTGAAACTTATATAATACACATATCAGAAGAAAGGAAAGCTACTTACCTTAGCCTCCTATACCTTATGTTAGATATCTCTTATAAATTTTGATAATAACAAAAAGAGAAAAATGCTAATAAATCATTAAGTACGTAGGTATTCAAAAAGTTTAAAATTGCAAAATAAGTTATTTTCAGAAGCTTATTAAGAAGGTTTAAATCATTTGAAAAAAGAGATAAGTTTGAAAAATTTTAGAGAATGTTTTGGAAGCTTTTATAAAAAGAATCGATACAGCATTTTAGAATCTTATTCAAAGACTTCAAATAAAAGAAGACTGATACTATTCAGAATTTTATTCAGATAGTTGGTTTGGAAGAGTAACGTGGAAAATTAATTTATATTAGATTTAAAGAAAATAAGGCCTAACTCCATTAGATTAGGTATCTTAGGAAAATATATTTAATCCCGTTTCACTAAAAATGGAAGTAAGAATCCATGGGATTATTTAAGCAGACACATCTTTGGATAAATCAAGATATATACGAATTGATAAAGATAAGATTGGTTTCGGATCTTGTGGGATTTCATTTTTTAAGATTGAAGCTTATCTTGAAAATTTTGGTTAAGTGTATCTCATAATAAATTTTCAAATCCATAGTCTATTTGGAAGTTGTTGATCAAGCATACTCTACTAAACTTAGAGGATCAAATTTAAAATTCAAAATTATCAAGATTTTCTCTAAAATATCTATAGATGATCAAAACGTTGAAAAGGATAAACATGAGTTGAAGATAATTCTTATGGTCTTTTACCGTTAGAAGACTTAAGTATAAACAAAAAGGTGCTTCAAAGTCTTAAGTACGAATCTTGAAGCAAAAGATTACATATACGTTATACTTGAAACGGGAGCTATTTTCTACTATCTGAAAGAAAATAGAACATAGTTCAGATACTTATCCAGAAAGTTGAACTAAAATGGATTTTTCATCAATCATTACTTATGTTTTTTTCCGAAATCTTTTGAGATTCATATGTTATTCTCACTTGTTTTTCCCTGTAAAAATTTGTTTATTGTTTGAAGTAAAGTTAGATTATACTCTATAGATCTATATTAGTTTAGATTGAAGAGAGACTAAATAGGTAGAGCAGAGTGTAGTGAAGCCTATGTGTAGCTGTTGCTTGTAAACTATTTATAATTTTTAGTAGATTAAGTAGAACAATACCGATAAAGTAGACCGGGTCCCTAGCAATAGAGATAGAAGAGAGCAGTAAGCAAAGAGTGGAAACTTTATAAATCTTCATTCTGATATTCTCTTCCTCATCCCTTTTAATTTGCACTATTTATTTGTGTTATTTGCATTGAATTATAATAATACCAATATCTACCAATATAAGTTGTTAAGAGGGATATTTTATTTATATTGAAAAAGTTTTCAAAAATTTAAAGATATCAATTCACCCCCCTCTTAATATCTTATACGGGATCAACAACTTACATATTTAGTGTCTTTCCATGGTATATTTGGTTCAATAGGAATTGAGCTCTACATAAACTTGAACCTATTGACAATAATTTCAATTATATAGTTTGGAAGTTAAGCCATGAATACTAGACTTCGTTAAAAAAGAATCAAACATTCTATCAGGTAACCCTAAAAGATCTAAGATGGTCACCCACACAATATGGTTAGATGAAAATAAATACTAATGGATTAGTAGTTCATATGATTGGCCAAGCTTATGTAGGTAGATTAATTAGAAATCATGAAGGGAGGTAGATTTCGGGGTTTACATATAAGTTGGGACAAATGGATATTGTCTTAGTATAACTATGGGGATATGTTGGGGTTTATGTCATTGTATTCAATTAAGGTTTTTCGAAATTGAAATTGAAACAAGCTTAGTCATTGCAACACAATTCCTAACATCAACTAATGCATATAAAATGAAATATTATAATGTATTGAATTTTTGTAGGGAAAAGTGTTACCAATTGTGAAGAGGGAGAGTATGAGCAATCTTTCTTGAGATTAATCAAGTTGCGAATCATATGGTAGATTGGGTGAGAAAAAATGATAGTCTTTTAGCTCTTTTTGATAAACCTCCATTACATTTAATGTTTTCTATTCTGGAACATGATGTACAGGATTTTGGATGTTCTAGGTTTTCAAAAGGCATGTATGCCTTATTCTAGTATCAAACGGTGTAATGTAAGGATCCTAGGATAAATAGCGATACCACTGGGGCGGATTCGGAATAGGTTTTGTAAAAATCATACTTGACTCAGTACCCTATAGAGTTTTCACCCTATTTCTATAACCAGCCCTTATAGGTTTTGGAAAATCTGATGAAAACTCAACTCGATCCACTCATGTTAAAAAAATTATAAAAAGATATATTTAATAAAAATAGGCACTTTTATTCATAAAATAAGATGCTCAAGGACATAAGCATGTCAAAGGGTTCATGCATCACATCACCATAAAATTCAATTTTCAAATAAGTTACTATTATAAATCTTTGTTGCAAACCTAAAGGTAAAACATAAAAACAACATCCATATAAATATTATGTGACTTAAGATTGTTTGAAAGGAAAGAGATAAAAGATATTATTCTATTATTTATATTCTATTAACACTTATATTATATTATTTATAAATATTATTGTATTAGTAACTCATGCTTTGTGAAGTACCAATTTCTTATAATGTAGAGGTAATGATATGGGTTTTAGGAATAAGATTAAGGACTCTTGTGTACATATTATTATTTTAAAATGGGTTCGAATTTTCTGTCGGGTTTTTCCTAAATTCTAAAACCTGACCCATAACCCTATAGGGTTTGAGAATTAATTCAAAAACCTGCCCAAAATCCTATAAGGTCTGACTCTATAAGGTTTTTAACTGTTTGAACGAGTTAAAAATTTTATAATAACCCGCCCAATAGCATCCTTAAGGATAAAGGCTTAATGACTTGACTTTATGTTTTATTAATATAATCCTCGTGTTTTACCTAGCAGTCCACAAGTGGGATGTAATACCTTAGGAACTATGTAACTACATTACCTCTTATGGCATTCTCATAGTTTGGGAATTAATGTTGTTGAAACTAGCATTGCATGAAAAATTCACCTCTAAAATTGTGTTAGCATTGAGAAAAATAAAAGAAAAGAGGCCAATTAGACAACAAATACAGGTTCCAACATAATCTATTTGTTCATGAAAGTCCATCACCTAAAATGTGCAAAAAAATTTACTAAGGAAAGTTCAATGAAACTCTAGAGTGAGAAAGAGAAGTATACAAAGCAAAAGAACATAAGAATAATCAGACTAAAATGTAGGATTAAAATGTTGGGGGCCATCATTAATATCATCAAAATCATTAAATTCATAATTTTATTATTATAAGGAAAAATGTACAACATTAAAATTTCAAGAAAAAAAATGCATCAAAATCTTATTTTTTGTTCTTTCCTATCATAAAATTCATATTTGATGGAATCTATATAATTTTTTAAATGTCCAAAGGCTACCATGTATCTAACCTGTGAATATCAATAAATTTGACAAGTCTAACAGAACTTCAATCAAGTTAGTCAACTTATAATCAAGTCCTTTTATAACGACTTAGGCTAAAAGTAGCTAATAGCCAAAGCAACAAGCATAATGTGCCCTTTTCAACTACCTAATTCAAAAGTTTTTAATAAATGTTGATAAAATATTTACTACATTAGCCTTACGAATGAATACGAATTCTCCCACAATCAATCTAAAACTACTTTTTATATTGAGTATTATAATCTCCTACCCCTAAAACGTGGAAAGTCCTTATCTCAAGAACGTATAATTAGCTCAATTCTTCTCATTCTTTATTGTATAATTTGGTTTAGTCCTACTATCGTCAACCTAGAAGCATATTAGAGATATTACCCTGATGATATTCTCCATCATCTTTGGACCTCTTCTCTGAATAAGATCAATATAGACCCATCAACTTTTATCTTGTTTCGTTATAGAACCATTCACTTATTAGTATACTATCCTCAACCCGAAAGCATATAAGGGATATTACCCCGATGACATTCCTCATCATCTTTAGACCTCTTCTCTAAATAGGATCAATATAGACCCATTAACTTTTACCTTTGTTTCGTCATAGAATCATTAACCTATTGGTATACTATCCTTAACCTGGAAGCATATAAGGGATATTACCTTGATGACATTCCCTATCATCTTTGGATCTCTTCTCTAAATAGGATCAATATAGACTCATCAACTTTTACCTTGTTTCATTACAGAATCATTTACCTATTAGTAGGGGTAGACTCCGATATTATATATGATGCATCAAACCAAAAGTAGCTAATAGGTAACATAATAAATACTAATGGATCTTTTTTAACCCTTAGATAAAAGGAAACTAGTTAGTTTTGACATAATATTTACTACCTTAATGTTATAAACAAATACTAATTCTCTTATATGATCCGTATGGATCTACATCTCGTGTAGGGTATGACATTTTAGACCAACCTTTAGCCAAACAATTAAATCTTAATAGCGTCTTATTGAGCCTTTTTTCGATTTCCTTAGTTTAACCTATATTAAGCTCAGCCCGCTTAATATGAATTACTCGACATTAAACTAAAGAAATACCTTTCATAAAAAATTTAAAAATTGGAGTTACCGACCGGTTCAATTGGTATAAAATGAAATTAGAGTTTTTGAGTGAGAAAATCCTAATTTAACCACTAGTCTGCGAGTATTCTAAAAAATTGATTTTTAGAAAATTAAATCAGAAAAAATCGGATTCGAGGGCTAACCAATTAAGACTAAATCACCATGTGAAAATTAAAAGAAATTGATGGGCTTTATATATATATATATATATATATATATTTTTTAATTTTTCTAAAAATATTAAAATATACCTAAATAGGAAAAAGTAAATAAAAATGATTTTTTTAATTATTATTACGAATTCCTAAAAAGGAAATTTTTTTATTTTTTAAATGGTTGCCCCAAAGGTACCTGCGTACCGGTTAATCGGGATCAAATCGACCGTAATTCTTTTTTTATAAAATTTTTAGTTAGTGGGTGTAGACATGTAATTTTTGTCCTTCCATAGTCTTAGTTTTTATTTTTACAACAAGGGTCCTAATTTAAAAATAATAAACAAAAAATTAATAAAGGATAAAAATAATAAAAGATATCAACAAATAATGAAAATACCAAAAAAATAAGAAAAGGAAAAATTATAAAGATTTCGTAGATTTTTAGGAAGTAATTTATATTAGGAATAATTAGTTTAATGTTAGTTTTAATTTTAGTTTAGTTAAAAATTTTAGTTTAAGGATTCAGATAGTTTAAATATAATTTAATGGTAATGAATGTTAAAAAACAGGTCAACGGCCTAACAGATAAACAGCGGAGTATTTGGGAGGATTTAATTGGAAGTTACGGGTTCGAGTCTCAGCAGACACTTCAAAGTTCCATATCCACGATCAGCCATGTTCCGCATGCTTAACGACATCCGAATAACACTGTCGACAATCCCTACCCTCTAACGAACAGCAGCAGTCCACGATCGTAGGCATGACAACACAACGATAGCAATTGGTGAACGGTCCCTACTGATCTGAAAACGAACACGAGCACTCCCCTTATTACACAATCAGGTAAGTTTCTTCGTCTAGGATTCCTTTAGAATTAGTTTTTTTAGAAATTCTCATATAGGAAATTATTTTTAGAAACAAAAATTAACAAAAGGAAAATTTTTTACAAAAGGATTATAGTGTTTTAAGGAGTCTTTTGATCACTTACGAATTAGGGCCCTTTATTTATTTATTTATTTTTTAATAAACTAAATCAGTTAAATACGTAAACTCAGTCAGTTTTCAAAATTAAAATCAACCAACACGCTAAAATACGTTAAAATTGTTTTTAGAAAGAACTATGATCCTCTGATTCCGGCTAGCGGGTACGTAGACACTTTCGAGGCGACGATAAAATATGTAATTGTTCTAAATTAAAAAAATCATTTTGATATTGATAAAAAAAAATCTTTAATTGACTTCTTTTCTATGGTTAGACATCTTTTTCATAGTTTAGATGTCTTTTCCATAGTTTAGATGTTTTTTCCATAGTTTAGATGTTTTTTTCATAGTTTAGATGTCTTTTCCATAATATAGATGTCTTTTCTATAATTTAGATGTATTTTTCATAGTTTAGATATCTTTTCTATAGTTTAGGTTTCTTTTTTATGATTTAGACATCTTTTCTATGATTTGAACATCTTTTATATGGTTTAGACATCTTTTCCATGATTTCGATATCTTTTCTATAATTTAGATTTTTTCTATAGTTTAAACATCTTTTCATAGTTTAAATTTCTTTTCTATGGTTTAGGCATTTTTTCTATGGTTAGACATCTTTTCCATAATTTAGGCTTCTGTTCTATAATTTATATCTCTTCCATTGTTTAAGTTTCTTTTCTATGATTTAAACATCTTTTTAATCATTTAGATTTTTTTTTTTGGTTTAAACATCTTTTTTATAATTTAGATATCTTTTCTATGATTAAGGCATCTTTTCTATGATTAGGAAATTTTTTTCTTTCTTTCTTTCTTTTTTAATGTTTTAAGCATTTTTTCTATATTAAAATTTCATCACGTAGAGTATTGCATATTTCATAAAATCTTTAGGGTTTTTCTTGAAAATAAAAAAATTATCACTTAGTTATTTTTAAATAAAAATTTTAATTTGGCGCTTTTCAAAAATTAGGTTTTTAGGTTTTTTTTTTAGTTAGGAATAAAAATTAGGCTTCTAGGGATTTTTCTTAATAAAAATAAAATGATTAATAAAAACGCAAATTCAACCAATCATTTTTTATAAAAAAAACCAACCCACTAAAATTTTTTTTAAAAGAACTACGATTGTCTGATCCTGGCTAGCGGGTACGTAGACACCTTTGGGGCGACGATAAAATTTGTAGAAACTTAGGTTCTTTTTTCTTTTGATTTTATTTATTTATTTATTTTTAAATATTATGATTAGAAAAATAATCCTAATTTCGGTAAATAAATAGTGGTACCCGTTAGGGTTTAATAGGTTAGCCCCCGAATTCAGAATCCTCTAGTTTTTTGTTAAAATTGAAATTAAAGACCGGTAGCTAAATCGTAACCAATCCACTCAATTGGTTATAGTTTCTTTTTTTTTTCCCGACTTCGGTCGGGTGGCGTCTCTAAAAATTATTTTCAATATAAAAATCGAAATTTCTCAATTTCTTTAGTTGAGGATTAATATTAAATGGGTTAGGGTTTAATATTAATTAGGAAATGGGGAAATTAATTTTAAATAGAAAATCGAAAATCAGACTCGACAGTGGGTCATTTTTATTTTGAAAACCAAGTTAGATCTACATTTTTTATCAATTTATTATTTTTATAAAAAAAACCCTAAAAAATCTAATTTTTCTAAATTAAAAAAAAAAAAACCTAATTGACTATCATTATAAAAAAACTCAATTTAGATTTTTTTATTTTTCAAAAAACCCCTATATGTCAAAATATATTTTTTATTAAAAAAACAAGATTTTTCGAGAAAGACCTAATTTAACAAAAATTGCAAAATAAATAATAATAAGAAAAAAATCTGCACTTGAACAAAAAAAATTAGTTACTAATAAAAATAAATAACCAATAAAGCAAATTAATAAAAATTACTAAAAATAAACAAAATAAAATAAATAATGAATAATAAAAAAAAAACTGAAAAATTACCTAACATCGAATTGTTGATGTTTGTCGAGCGTGTGGGCGAAAATGGGTGAGTGTGGACGACAGATGGGTAAGATCTGGGCGAGGCTAGACGTACGTGGGCGAGGCTAGACGTGCGTGGGCGAGGCTGGGCAATCATGTGGGCGAGCGAGGGGCGTATACAGTCGAACACCTAGGGTGAGGATAGGTAATCATGGGTGAGAGCTCGAGTGAGCGAGGGGCATACATGGGCGAGCACCTGGTGCAAGTGATGGGCAATCACGAGCGTGTGGCTGGGCGTTGGTGTAGGCGAGTAAGGAGGGCATCTAAACGATGGATTGGGCATGTACGATTGACTCAACTTCATATGACCTAACTTGATTTTTTTTCATTTTCATTTTTTTTTATTTTTATTCATTAACTTAGCTTAATTAATAAAAAAAAAAATTGGCAAAAATGAAATGTCTATAGCTGCCCCTCTTTGTAATAAATTTCGATTAGAACTTTGCTACAAAGACAAAAGGGATACCAATTTTTACCAAACCCTACTTTGAACTAATCAACTAAGCTGTGTTTTATTTTAATGAAGGATATCAACTTAAAAGGTCAATATAAAGAATAAATTAGAACAGGGCAGATGAATGCTTATCTCAAATGAATAAAGCAAAAGGTCAAAGGGCCTATCTTGAAAGGATAGAGCAAAATTTTCAAGGAGGGCTTATCTTAGAATGAATGGGTTTAATGGTGTCTATCTTGGAAAGATAGAGCAAAATTTCAAAAGAGACCTTTCTTGGAAGGATATGGCTTAATGGTATTTATCTTGGAAGGATAGAGCAAAAATTTCTAAAGGGCCTATTTAGAAAGGATAGAGCAAAAATTTTTAAGGAGCTTATCTTAGAAGGATAGAGCAAAAATTTTTAAGGGGCCTATCTTAAAAGGATAGAGCTTAATGGTGTCCATCTTAGAAAGATAAAGTAAAAATTTCAAGAAGGCCTATCTTGGAATGATAGGGCTTAATGGTATCTATCTTGGAAGGATAGGCAAAAATTCAAAAGAGGCTTATCTCGGAAGGATAGGGTAAAATGGTATATATCTTGGAAGAATAGAGTAAAAATTTCAAGAGGTGTCTATCTTGGGAAGATAGAGCAAAAATTTCAAGGGAGCTTATCTTGGAAGGATAGGGCAAAAATCTTAAGGGGGACTTATCTTAAAAGGATAAGGCAAGAACTATTGCAGGTAAAATTAACTTGTTTTGGTTTAGAGGATAAATCTCTTCGAGATTTCAAAAAAACTTGTTTTGGTTTGATAGATGATTCGAAGAAGATAGATCTCTTTGAGATTTCAAAAAAACTTATTTTGGTTTGGTAGATGATTCGAATAAAATAGATCTTTTTGAGATTCCTTTTAGTTTGATCTAAAGAGGATAAATCTCTTAAAAAACTTATTTCACTTTGGTGACCTAAAGATGATAAACCTCTTTGAGATTCTTGCTTTGTTTTGGTTGGTGGATGACTTGAAGAGGATAGATCTCTTTAAGATTCTTTTTGACTTATCTGAAGAGGATAGATCTCTTCAAAACCGATTCCACTTTGATAATCCGAAGAGGATAGATCTCCTCAAGATTCTTTTTAACTTATTCGAAGAGGATAGATCTCTTTAAGATGAATTGCTTAAAAGGATAGATCTTTCAAAGACAAGATAAGATGACATTTTATTAAAGACAAAACGAGACAATGTTCTCATGAGTAGGCGATCTTTTAAATGACTAGACAGTGCATCTTTGAGTAAGCAATCCAAGCGATTCTATAAAGGAATAGATAGGATAGCACTTCTATGAGCAAGCAATCCTAAAAAGGATTAGGATAGTGCTCCTTTGAGCAGTCGATCCAACTAAGGAATAAGTAAGACAATGCTCCTTTGAGCAAGTGATCCTAGCAAAAGACTAAATAAGATAGCACTCATATGAGTAAGCGATCTTAGAAAGGGTTGGATGACGTTCAATTGAGTAAGTGATCCAGGAAGTAAGAAAACTTTCATGAGTTTTGACAAATTGATTTATGACTTGAGTTTGAGGAATTTTGATGATTGCTTGAAAATTTTTGAAAAGTTTTTCTTTTTTCTCTTTTTTCATAAAAACACTCTTTGATAGAAAATTGTGCTACTAACTAATATGAAAGTCTAGAAAACTCTTAAAGATCACCAATAAAGGGTTCGCTTGCCCCTTGCCCGTTGATCACTCATTCTTTCAATCTTGTTTCCTGGAGCATAATTCGTGATCTCTAAACCTTTTAGAAGCATTGATTTCCAACTTGTAATAGCACTCAACTCTTCAATTTTCCATTAAGGGGATAGATATTATTACTTGAAATGTTCAGTTAAACTGGACTTCTTTGCACTCTTATAGGTTTGTTTTTACTCTCAGCATCAATTCCAAAAAATTGTGGTATATCTTGTAAGTGGTACATTCAGGTCAATTAATAGGTTTTTTCTGGGTTTGCAATGTAAGGCTTTTGGTCAATGGTCTAAGCAAATGGATATTAATGTACTTGGCCAATTTTGAAGAAATCATGTACAATCTATCTCAGGTTTACAAGCCAAGAACCTAGGAGAAACGAAACATAAGCTTACCCTAGTTTCATGAGCAAATTTCGCTTAAGATAAGCTTTCTTTAGTTTAAAAAGTTTTATTAAAGGTCATATAGTAGGTTGGATCGTAAAACGAGGGCTTTGCTTTTGAGTTTAGGAATTGAAAGTGTTTAGACTTTGGATACCATCACCAATTTAGACTTCATGCTTTATTTGGATTTTTTTTTTTTAAGGTGATCATCTTACTAATATCTTCAATCTTTTTTTCACTTTTTCTTTTTCTTTTTCTCCTTTTTTTTTTCTTTTTTTTTTTGTCAAGGTGATCACCTTCCATTGTTGAGTTTTCACTTAATATGATCTAAAGCACCAAAAGGTAGGTTTAAGGTGTATAAGCTCGAGAGAAGTGTATATGGCTTTGAAGTGTTTGGGAAAAGTCCACAGGCTTGAGGTGTTTAAATGTATAGGCCCGAGTGAGTGTATATAGTTTAAAGATTTTCTTCATTCTAAAGAAATTGAATTATCTATGACAATATTTGCTCATGAATTGGCACAACTAAAGCAAGTATAAGTTAGTCTACTCCTGTTCTCCAAATTAACAAACCTAACCTCCTAATTGCCCCAGTTTAGGGTGGTTCTTGGTAAGGCTAATTTTAAGAAAAATCCCTTAAAGGTTCAAATGGGTTTGCAAGGGATAATTGTATTTAGGGATGATGAAATAAATGCCTAATATCATTTTGACATATGTACCAAGTTCAAGATAAGCCTCCTTTAAGGAATGAGCCCAATTACTCACCTTGATGACACTCTTCTCTCATGTGTGTCTAGGGGTAATGTTTAGGACATGGGTTGCTTCTTTTCATCCTAAACCTTTCAAGTAATGTGTTATCATTCCCTTAGGTAGAAAGTTTTAAGCTCTGAGTTCACATTTTCTTTATCCATTTTCACTCATTTGAAATGCCCTTATTTGAATTAAGCTAGCTTCGTAGCATATAAAGACAAGAATACACAAATAACCTGTATCCATTATAAGCTCTAAAATGGAAGATTATTAAAAAAAAAAAATGCAGGAACTAAAAATTTTTTCTACTTTTTGCCCCTATTTTTGTCACTTCATTGAACTCGACCCATTCAATTGAATTGATCTCTTGGAGATATACCCAACTACTTTAAGTGGTAAGCGACTCGGTCAGATGATAGTAACAGATCCTCAATGCTTGATGTTGGAGGTTGTCTATTTGATGCCCCTTCAAAACTTGGGGAAAGAATTTCGTTACTAACCAACCCATCAACCTCTAGAAAATTTGGTTGGATAATCTTGGCATCAATCAAATCTTGCACCTTATGCTTCAATCTCTAACAATCTTCAGTGGTATGCCCTACTTAGCCCATATGGTATTCATACCATTTGTTGAGGTCACAATCCCTCGACTTGCATTTCTTTGTTAGGTTTTCACTTGTCAGTAGTCTCATGTCTCTCAATTGCTTGAACACTTGGGCTATTAGAATCTTGAACTGCGTAAATTGCCACCTCTTATTGTGGATAGGCCTATCTTGATTCTAGGCTTTCCAAATCGGCACATTCATTCTTGGCTTCTCTTTCGTTGAATCAACTTCATGTTTAGGCTGTAACTTCCTATTCACATTAGGATGTAGGTTTCCGAGCTGCTTAAGCACATAACTCATTGCCATTTCCATACTAGTGAGCCTTTATTCTAATATCACCAACTTTTCTTCTAGGGTAGCAACCTTTTCTTCCAAACCAACCTTATCTTCCAGACTTTGGCAATAACATGCCCTTTAGGTTTGACCATCTGTTTCTATCAATTTTTCCAATCTTTGTACCATGATGATAATAGGCTCTTGAATCTGTAACTCTTTGGATTCGTATGCTTGAGATGATATGTCAATTGGCACTTGAGCTTGGGTATGAGCTCTAACTTCGACTTGTTTTTCGTATTTGCTTGGAACTTGTTCTGTTGTGGCTATTCTCAGTTTAAGAGCTTCAAGTAGTTTGATTTTTTTTTAAACGGGTGATTACGGGCTTCAGGTTGGGCTAGACCACTTAAAAGGTAATTTTTCAAAGCTTGCAAGAATCCCTTTTTATTAGCAACATTGTATCAAGTTTTTAGTTTTGAAAACCATTCTTTTGTTTTTTTTTTTTTAAACTTTTATTAGAAAATTAATGCTTATTTTATGTCATAGAAGCCTAATACTGATATTGACGAATCTAAACAAAGAAAACTTTAGAACTGATGACAAAGGACATAGGATGACGATAATATTATAAGGATGATATGGAGAAGTGAAAATTATTTTACAATGAGAAACTTATTGAATAAACGACACAAGGTTGATGACTCATGGAGAAAGATCTATTAAGACCGTGACAACCTAAGGGCTAAATACAAAGAATGAAAACTTAGATATTTACCAGATTAATAATCTTAAGATGGAAAATAATTCATAATGGAAATCTAATGATTAAATCTTTTTATTTCATTTATTTTATTTTGTTAGTTCCTAACAGTATGGTACATGTGGGGCATTGCAATAAAAATAAACTTAGTAAATAATTATCACGAAACTGATTTTTCATAATAAAATATCTTTTGAAATTTCTTTTTAAAAAAAAAATGTTAGAAAGCTTTCTAAAAAAAATGACAGTTCCATAATAATTTTTATCATTGTTTATTTCCATGATTACATGCCCTAAAAAAAATTATAGGTTGATATAAAAGTTTTTTTTCTTTTACATTGGTAAAGGGGGAATACTAATGATTTTGAGCATTTTATGTTAAATGTTATGTTACACAACCTATCACTGGTGAAATAAAATAAAACCTACAAAGTGCACATATATTACAAAAGATAGCATATATAAATAACTATGCAAAATAAATGTGACGCAATATACTATATATGCATACAATGTAATAGGGTTAGTCATTAATAAACTATAGGAAGTATAATAAATCCGTAGTGAAAAGGTACCCTTATATATAAGTATATTCAAAATATGATTTAATAAAAATGAAACTCATGTATACTTATATATAAGGGTTAAAAAAAAATTTAATTGAAAATGGACAATGAATTGACCGTAGATTAAATCAAACTTTTCCTATAATTTAAAAAAAAAAAAACAACTACCCCTATTTCGAGAAAAATGATACAAGGGGGTAAGGTCTACGGGTCTCAAGCTCTGCAACTTCAAGGCTTTCTAAAGAGAAGCTCGGTGAGCTACATCAAAGCTTGAGTGGGTTCGCCTATTACCATTAGGCAGGGGTAATGACCCCAATGACCTGAGGGTTATACAATGGCGGCTTATCCTAGGTTCCTAAGGTGACTAAACTCCGACCACATCTAAACATACAGATGATTACTTAAAAAATAAACCCCTTCCTTAATTCCCTAGAAGGCCTATTGGGCTTGGTTTTTTTTCTTAGAATCTACATCATTAAAAAACAATTAGTACAACTATAATACAATACAAAAGGAAAATAATAATACAAAAGCTCATCAATAATTTTTTAATCTTTATATGGCTAACCCATCAGACATCTCTAGTGGAGTCACTAATTCTGTCGAGCCTAATTTCGATTGCCTTAGTTTAACCTATATTAAGCCTAGCTCACTTGATATAAATCACTTGACATTAAACTAAAGAAATACTTTTCTAAAAAAATTTAAAAATTGGAGTTGAACTAGTAAAAAATGAAAACCTCTAGTCTGCACGTAGTCTAAAAAATTAATTTTTAGAAAATTAAATTAGAAAAAACTGGGTTCGGGAGTTAACTTATTAAGACTAAATCATTATATGAAAATTAAAAGAAATTAATGGGTTTTAGATATATATTTTAATTTTTCTAAAAATATTAAAATCTACCTAAATAGGCAAAAGTAAATAAAAATGATTTTATTATTATTATTATTACGAATTTCTAAAAAGGAAAAAAAATTTTATTTTTTAAACGGTTGCCCCCGAAGGTACCTACGTACCTGTTAATCAAGATTAAACCGACCGTAGTTCTTTCTTTTATAAAATTTTTAGTGAGTAGGTTATTTTTATTTTGAAAATCGAGCTAGATTTATAATTTTTTATCAATTTATTATTTAAAAAAACCAAAAAAATATAGTTTTTCTAAATTAAACAAAAAAAAAACAAATTGAATATCTTTTTAAAAAAACTCAATTTAGATTTTTTTATTTTTTCAAAAAACCCCTATATGTCAAAATATATTTTTATTTAAAAAAACATGATTTTTCAAGAAAGACCTAATTTAACAAAAATTGCAAAATAAATAATAATAAGAAAAAAACCTGCACTTAAACAAAAAAAATTAGTTACTAATAAAAATAAATAATCGATAAAGCCAGTTAACAAAAATTACTAAAAATAGACAAAATAAAATAAATAATGAATAATAAAAAAATTGAAAAATTACCTAACGTTGGATCGTTAGTGTTTATTGAGCGTGTGGGCAAGACTAGGTGAGCGTTGGCGACAGCTGGGTGAGTGTAGGCGAGGTTGGGTGAGCATTGGGCAATCACATAGGCGAGAGCTTGGGTGATGGCACAGGCGAGAGCTCAAGTGAGCAAAAGGCATGCACAGGCGAGAGCTCGGGTGAGCGAGGGGCGTACACGAGCAAGCACCTAAGGCAAGCAATGGGGGATTACGGATGTATGGCTGAGCATTGGTGTGGGTGAGCACGGCGGGCGTCTGGGCAGTGGTGGGTAATGCTTCAAGCGAGGATTTGGGTGACGCTTGGGTGGTAGTATTATGCGGTGGCGATGTGGATTTGGGTAATGGTGCGGTGCAACGGTGCTAAAGCATTGAGGTGTTGGGGTAGCATGTGGTGCTTATACAATGGTGTATGTGGTGTGATGGTGGTACGTAAAGGGATGTGGGGGTGCGTATGGTGTTCGGGGTACGTTTGTTTTTGAGTATGTATGATTAGAAGAAAAGCCCTCCCTGAATTACTGACTAACATGATTTTTATAAGCTCAAAAATCGAATCTTGTTTGTGATTTAACCTAGATTTATCCTAACTTCTAGAAATCTTAGCTAATTCGAACTTTTTTTTAAGGCGCAGCTCGATCCAATTTAACCAAATTAATTTGTTAAATCTTGATTTTAAGCTCCTAAATTGGTCCAGCCCAAAATTAATTGATTCAACCCATCTCAATAACTAATCCAACAACTCAACTTAATCCAACTCGATACATCTTGACTCTTGACTTAACTTCCTATGACTTAACTTGATTTTCCTTTTATCTATTTTTTCGTTTTTTATTTTTATTTTTATTTTTATTTTTGTTTTTATTCATTAACCTGGATCGATTAACAAAAAATAAAAATTGGCAAAAATGAGGTGTCTACATGTATCTAATTTAAGTTGGTATTTTGTTTATTTATATTGTATTTTATTGTTACTTTTATGTTCTTAATTGAAGTTTAATATGTTTGCATCCATAATTTATATTTAAAATTGATAATGATTTTCAACCTAAAAATCATGATTTGTGTATGAATGAATATAATATTTTAGAATAAAATAAAAAAGAAACAAAATTTACAAGTTTTATTAGATAACCTAGAGGCTACAGATACTATAAGATATAAGTTTAAAAATCGTTCTAAAAGGTCATAAAATAAGTTTCAATTCAAAAATTATGGAACCCGGTAATTATAGGATACGATATATGTAGAAGTTCCTGCTACTTAACTTATACTAACTTGCCCTAGTACGGATTAGAAATGGATTTTTTCCATTTACTTTTAAAATTTTTTTTAATTTATTTTTATGAGATGTTGTCATATGTAATAAATGATTGAAATTATAAGAAAGATGATAATAATGTCATGAGATATTTCAAGGAATCTACAAAATCTCAACTATTCATTTATGAAATTGTGGGAAATTGAGGGAAAATAAATTAACATGATCCAAATCCATATGAATTTTCTCAATTAAGTTTGAATATTCCCAGTTTTATATTAACGCTAAAAGTATTACATTAACATAAGATAGGTCACTGTTTTGACATGTACTTCTCAGTTTTCAGCGAAATTGTCGGCATGCAAGCAAAAATACGTTAAACATAAACTAATTATAGGCGTTCTTCACATGTACAAATATCATATGTTTAATAGTTACCATGTTGTTTTCACTGCTCGCGAAAGAATTGCCTGAAGCTTCTTCTATGTGAGCCGTTTCGACCAAACTGCCAAATTTTGAACGATGATAATGCTTTTGAATTTTTATTTTTCTTTTTCTTTTTCTTTTTTTATTTGCATTTATTATGGAGGCGGTAATCATCTAGGTAGATGGCATGCTGCCATTTAATCTAGATGAATAATCCTTGGCAAATGCTCCTTAAAAATTTCCCCTTAAATTGTATTTGATTTAATTGTAGAATTATGGCATCTAAGTAGATTTAGGTACTAACGGGTCTAAACTATGACTCAGCCTCTAAGACCCGACACAAACTCGACCGTATGGGTTGAATTGTAGGGCTGACTCGTCGAGTTAACAAGTTCAAGTCAGGTTAACCTCTAAGACTTGTGGACTTGGTAGTTCTTGAACCACAGACTTAAAAAAAAAAACAAAAAGATAGAAAAAGAAAAGAAAAGAAAAGAATTTAAAAAATGGTGAAATAAAATAATTTCAAAAATAAAAAATAATGAAAACTAAAAATTTTAATTAATTCCATATAAATTGAAAAACAATCATTTCTCATTGACAATATTTAATGCATTACTATTTACAAAAAAGTAATAAATGTAATTTCAAAAACTTACGTGATTTGATATATATAGATCTTTACCAAAAGACTAATATCATTCTTAGCAATGTAGAACTAGTTTTTATTTTTAGACTTCTTTATAGTCTTTATATCTTTTATCCCACATTACTAATATGATAATTAAATTGAATATGATTATATATAAATAAATGCATATCCCAAAATAATTATTTTGTAAAATGGGCTAACGATAATATTTGTTTTGTGGTCATACAATTTTAATTTAAAATCTAAAATTTAGCTTTTTTAAAATTTTTTTTTTTTGAAAAACCATTTTATGATTTCTTAAACCGCCGATTAAATCGGTGGGTCCAATGAATTGGCTTATGACTCGATCTCATGGGTTTGATTCCATATTAGGAATCACGAACCAACGGGTCTAAGTCTGGTTTTAGGTCGGTTCGAAACCGTACCCAAGTCTACATCTAAGGAAAAGGGGTAATTGGAATTGGGGAAGAAATTAAACTTTGTGTTCAAACCAAGGGAAGAATTCTATATGGCGAAAGAAAGTAGGAGGAAAGTTTGATTTTTAAAATACCATTTCTTATTTGAAATGGAAAGAAAAATAGGAGGAATGGATTTAGGATATGCTCTATTAAATTTTTGTTCTTCTCTAAATTTGAGAAAAAAGAGAGAAAAATAAAAGAAGTTTAATTTTCCATTCAATCCATTTTTTATCCTATCTTTTAACTCTCTTCATTTGTTATGGTTATCTTATCAATTTTACATTATATTCCTTTTTTTTCTATGGTAATTATTAAAATTTCTTTTAGTTTCCTCAAGAGACTTTAAACCTGACCCTTCAAATAAACCACCTAATAATGCCACCTAATTGCCTAAGTCAACCTTATCCGATTAACTTCTAGGATAAACATTTGCAATGTTTTGTTGTAATTGTTAGTATTTGCTTTCTGATAGTTTGAGATTATATATTGATGATTAAGGTCGTTTTAGTCTAATTGCATAAGTACTATTCTTTTAATGTTGATGGACTTAGTTCGATTTTTCCATTCCTTAAGTTGTAGTGTGATAGTGTTAGCAAAAAGAAAAAAAAAAAAGATTATATATCAGTGTTTGTCCCTTTCTTTGTTGTTTATATTTTATAATATCCTAACATAGGATTTATTATGTCATGCCTCAAATCAAGAAGTTGTAATAGCTTTTGTTGTGTAAACCAATCAAAATTAGAAGCTAATTATTTTAGCCACTAATGTACATATAACTTATACAAAGCATCTACCACTTCCCTGTTTTGAGCCATCTAATTCTAAGTCTAATAAATAGCAACCTGTGATGTAACACTTCAAAATAGATTTGGAAAATAAACTTGTAACTCAAATAATCGAGAAATCAAGCTTTACAAATCATTCAGAGTATAAAATCTCAATTTCACAAAAGTTCTAAAAGTAAATTGGTTTGAGAAAAATAGAATGATTAGTAAAGGATTCATAAAAGATCATAAGTTAATAGAGTATAGTAACAACATCTCTAATTGAAAATTAGAGGGTCATTAATAGAGACATTATTAGTTTTTGTACAGGTTAGTAAATCCGACAAATAATTAAGAATACAGTCCATTAGCCTTAAATCTCACTCCTCAACCTTGTCCTTTAACATTCTAGAACTTGGTTTAATACTGGTGATTCTATTAGAAATCTACAAAACAATTATAGGAGAGTCAGTGACAACTTATTCAGTAAATGGGAAGGAGACAATAGCACGTGTTGGTCATCAAGCAATTAGGGTTTTTAAGTAAGGTTAATTAGATGCAATGCATGTTCAAGCAATTGCTATCGCATAACATTGACCGATTGTCATGAGATAAAAGAAACTGTACCCACTTTAATTTGGGTTTTAGGAGTTTCATGCCACACACTTTGTAGATCGAACACCAAAGCAGGGCTTATGCAATGGAGAAATACACTCCGCCTGAGACTACCTTTGAACTACCGTCCCCAATCTTACAACGACCTCCTTTCTTATCACTTAGTTTAACTAAAGGTGGGGAAATAGCCATTTCTACTATCCTAATTGAAGGGTTTGAGTTTGAGTCGAGAATCCTAATCATTTCTCTTAATGGCTTGTGATGACTATGCAAGTCAAGTTAGTAGTTAGGTCAAGTTGTGTTAGATTGTTTTTTAGGTGATTAAGTAATTTCGTACAATCCACAACTGATAATGCCATAAAACAACTAATACATATAATTCAACACTCTATAACAGTAGTACAATATTTAAACACATATGCCGTACACATACAAGCTAATCACTTATAATCACAAGTACAACACATATTAAGGTCTCCAAGTATTCTTAAGCAATACACTAAAGTACAATGAAATACTAATCCAATTACCTAGAACTCAACCACTCACTAACTTGGTTATTCAAGAATCCTTATGGGTGATCCTTTGATGTTTTTGCTGATGTAGTATTTTACTCCGCATATAATTTTGGAAATATTATTAATTTACTCATTTATCATAGAATTAGGTTGATTGGTTGTTGGTTCGTTAGCCTACACCTTAAGTATTAGAAACTTAAAATAGTAATATGAGTTTATGTTACCTTCTGGGCCATCCTTGAGTTAAGGTATCCTTGAAATATTTACTAAAAAAGCTTATGAGATATCCTTTGCACTACTTAGGTATTGAAGTCCACCATAAATTCATCCTCTGCCTCAATCTCTAAGGTTAGTCAATCCCCAAGATTTTCTATAAACACCTTCTAAGGTACTTTCTAAGCTAAATCACTCGTGAAGTTTCAAAACTGAAAAGCATCTAAATTATTCTTTAAGCCATATCGTAATTAAAAGCTTTAATAGAATTATCCTTTGAATCATCCTCTAAGTTTGATAACTGTCCGGGATTTTTTACAACTTACCTTTTCAAACAACTTCTGAGTGTTTACATGTTTATAATTATCCTAAATATTCTTTTAAGTTACCTTTTGACTAAGTTATTGTGTTAACTAGAATTTAAATTTCTTAATAGAAATCCTTTGGGATATAATTTGAGCCCAATCAGCTTCATAATTTCTAGAAATCCTTCCTCTAAACTTTCCTTTAAGACCCTACAACATTAAAGTTCCAACAAATACTCCCTCTAACTTAGCCTCTGAGCCTTCTTGACTATACTTCTCTTTGAAGCTTTTACCTTTGACTAAACTTCTAAGTGATTATTAAGTAGAACATTTGATATGAACAGGGCTAAGAACAGATAAAGCCGGTCGATAGGATAGGTCCGATCCTATCGAAGGAACGAAAATAAAGTGGGTTTAGTAAGGGTTTTAGCAAATCTGTAAGCTAATTAACTGGATATAACGCACCGGTTAGATTCTACACGGCTTAAGACTTACCGGATGTGACGCACCGATCTGAGTGATAAGGTTACTTGCCACAATTTATACTAAAGGGATTGATAAGAGCTAATGAGAGAGAGTCTTCCTAAGAGAAAATACTCAAAGGGTTTTTCATTAATGTTCAAAATCTATCCAAAACCTTACATATGCATCCTATTTATACATAGTGGCAAACTTGTAGATAAAAGGACTAAAAGGATGCCCTAGTAACATTCCTGTAAATACAAAATAAACATGAGGATAGTTTAAAAAAAATACAAGAAATAGGAAATCTAAATAATACAAATAAAAATAAGTAATCAAATAAAATATCTGAATGAGGAGTAGATAAGCTCAGCCTTGGCAATCAAGTTAGGTCAGTATCTCGAATTCTATCATTTCCTCTCCCTTAAAGAAGTTTCGACCCGAAACTTGGTAATTGGTAGCTCTAAATCCTACCGAGATCAAATACCATCTTGTAAAAAATAGAGAGAGTGATACAGAGATAGTTCGAGTCTATGATTAGTGCTAGCATCATCCCTAACTCCTTCCATTCATCATGAACCCGATTAACCAAACTCCTTTATAAGCATCCTTCCTTCCATTCATTGTGTACCTGATCAACTTTATCCAAGTAGTCCCAATAACTATCAATCAAGGGAAATAACACTATTTTTGGCTCAAATATCATGTGATGAACCTAGGGAATTTGAACATGTAAAATCTCAAACCTCTCTTCTAACTCAAGAATCCTTAGAGCTACATGCGCTCTCAATGTTGGCCTCACAACATTAAGCTCAGTAGCCTTCTCTTTTCCACTTCCTCACAACTCAATGCTTTCTCCCCCTACCTATACACTTCAAATTTTTCCAATTTGAGAGTACTAAGGCTAAGAATAATACAACTCACATAAGAATATCCATTACCATGACCTCAAAATACACTAATACACAATCTATAACATCTCACAAGTACAATACTATTACAACACTATTACAACACATTTTGCCTTTAGACATCCTCAATAATGAATCATAATAGAAGAGTCTAACAAGTGGAAGGCTAATACAATAATACCTGGGGTCGATAGTGGTACCAAGTATCATTGGCAGTGGGATCATGTCAGGAATAGGGGCGCTAAGTGGTAACACTTCTTATCCTTCCCTTTTCTCCTCTTCAATATTCTTTGATTGAGTAATCCTTTGTTGCCTTCTTTCTTCCTTGATCTCCTCGATCTTGGCTAGTATAATCTCTAATTGTTCCAACACATAAGAGAAAATAGGATTTGGGACTTAGTAATAGGACTTCACCCTCAAGCCTCGTGTATTCCATTTCCTATGTTGGGCCCTACTGGCCATATTGGATAAATTTCAATTCAACACCACCTCGGCATGAGTAAAGACAATTCAAAATGTTAATATGCACAATAACAGCACAGTAATTTGGTTGGGAAATTACTCACACAATACTTAGCTCGGCAATTTCTCGAACAAATCAGCTCGCAATTCTTGATTCACCCCTACACATTGTGCTTGTTTAACTTTAATTTGCACAAAGCGGTTTGACTAAGTTTTGGCCCTTTCACACATAGTTCGGTATGTAATAACTCATAACGAAATCCTCTGATACAGTAGTTCAGCAACAAGTTCTAAAACAAAACAATACGGACTTCAACTCTCGGTCGAAATAAGAAAACAGCTTGGCAGCTTAATTCTCCAGTGTAGCGGCTCGATTTGGTCGGTAAGTAAACACCTTGACAATTCTTGGCCACTTCCAGAGTCCACATCACGAGGTCGCGGTCAGCTCACAAACACTCCAGGTCACACACATGCACACAACAGCTCGGTTCTTTTCTCGTAGCTCTGTTACAGTAGCTCGGAAACTATCACGATTACTCGAACACGCAATATCTCAGTTCAGCAATTGAATAGCTGACCAAAGTTAAGCTCGGCAAATGTAATATGGGCACAACAGTTCGGCATTCTCGGTAACTACACAATGTACGTTCAACTGTTCCACTCGGTCACTAGAATCAGCTCGGCAAATTATCTAGTGCAACAGCTCCGATATTTGCAAGTACATAGTTCGGTGCTCCAACTCGTGACAATGGCATGGTACGGTAAACGACAACTCGGCGCCTTGGAAGTTTCAATAGCTCGGACAAAATCTAACAAAGGAACTCGGCAATTAATTTCCTTGTAGCAGCTACCTTGTACAGTATAGCCCGAAGATTACGAGTAAAAGGATATCAGTTCGGAAGCTTGTGGTGAAGCAGCTTAGCTACTTGATTTTCTAGATAGCAGTAAAATCCTTTGCAAATCAACGTGGAATGATGGGTGCTCGGCAATTGGAAAGTAAGACAGCTCGTCTTCTCGCACAACAGTTTCTCGGTCTGGACACTTCTAGTGCTCGGATCTTCAATAGCTCGATAGATCGGCAAGATTTTTCTCAGTTCAGATGAACACTCCTCCAACTCAGTTCAGATGCTGACAATTGGAGAGCTCGGCAACGGCTACGAACAAAACAGCTTGAGTATGTAATTAAACTAAATTGCACGTCTCTGGCTTTCATCAGCTCAGGCACCTCAATGTTAGCTCAGCTCGGACACTTTGGTTCTTCAGTCCAGTAGTTCTTCAACTAGCTCAAATCACACTTGCACAACAGCGAGCTCGGGTTACTGAAACAATAAAATCTCGACAGCAATTATATAGAGTAGCTTGGACTATCGATTGCAGTTCGGCAATCCATTTCTATAAAGGACATCTCGGTACTCCTTGAATCGCAGCAATAAACTTGGTTAGCTCAGACTCCTCCACTGGATTCAGGTCGGCAAAGTGCACTCAGCTCGGAAGTATTTTCAGCTCGGAATATAAGAGTTTCAAAGCAGCTCGGCAATAGCACTTCACAACAACAGCTCGGATTAGACTACTCCACTGCTCGAATCTTTCAACACGTCTAGTACACACTCCAATATCCAATAGAACTTGTCTGGTTCAGTCACGGCACGCACACTACTGTTCACTTGGTGTACACGCACAAGCTGAATAGACTTGCTCAGATTGCAACAACACACGTAACAGCTTAACAACTAATTCATACACGCACTATCTAGCTCGGTAAACTTAGTATAGCAATCAGTTTCGTAAGGGTGGAGTAGAACAGCTCGGTTCTCGAGCTAAAACAGCTTGGCACTTCAATAGGCGATAGCTCAACACTAGGATCGGATAGCAGTTCACTAGTCAGCTCGGCAGAAATTATTTAGATTTGCACGGTGACTACAGCAGCTCGGATCCCGTTTGCAGGACGGTAGCTCTGACACAACACCGCCCAATTGAACTTCACAACAGTAGTTCGGCTTCCCACGCTATGGATCATTGACAGCTTGGTAACTCAGGCACACAGTCATTAAACACACCGATTACAGCACAAACAAGACACGAGCTCGGCGCAACCAACTCCACTTCGGCACATACAGTGGCAAGCACAGCACAGCACCGCACTTTAGGCTTCAATTTCTACCACTCCTGTACTCCTTTGCGGTCACACACCAACACTCGCTACGCCGACGTATACCGCACACAGTTACACACTCGAGCACCACGTGACAAACCACTTCGACAACATGGCTCGGACACAGCTAGGTACAAAGACACAATGCTTTTGTTTTTTCAGTTTGGCTCGACTAATCACTGTAGCTCGGATTCCGACACACTGCCTCCGTGCACTGCGCAACATAGAACACAGTAACTCTCGATACCCCCCTGCAGCACACTACTTGCACTGCAACAGTACATGCAATGCCTCGGTTTGAACACTAAGCACCATCTTGCTACTGGATTCAAAACCCAATTACCAATTCTTCTAATAAACAGTCGATTTTAAGAAATCCTAGGTTCTCCTTCATAAATCTTACCCTTTAAAGTTACAGACCCACTCACTGACTACTATGGATTCACACTTACGGAAATCACCATGAACTTCACAATCTTTGTCGAATTACAATCACCCTTGTACCCTTCTCAATGCACTTCTTCTATTTTCAAAACAAACCCTAAGTGTGGAACAATCCAAAAACAAGATAATAGGAATTAAACCCACTTTGTTGATACAAATAGTGGTGAATGTTGTTAACCAATTCAATAGCGTGAATCCAATGATTTCCTTTTGTAAGCCCACATAGTTGATGTTTACAAGTCGATACCCTTCGATAATATCCCAAAGATCCTTGTATATGGGAACCCCAAGATAACCTTTGGTAAGTAAATACTCGATGAAACAATATAAACTAATGAATCAATACTTTCTTTGATACAAACAGAACAAACACAAATACAAGAACTCTCGAACCTACTCAGAGTCTTGAGCTCTAATATCAAGAAGATACGAATCAGGCCAAGAATAGATAAGGCGGGTCGTCGAGATGGGTCCGATCTTGATGAAGTAACGAAAATAGAGTAGGTTTAGTGAGAGTTTTAGCAAATCTGTGAGCCACCTAACCGGATATGACGCACCAGCTAAATTCTATACTACCTAAAACTTGCTGGATGTAATGCACTGATCCAAGTGATAAGGTCGTCCACCATAATCCTTGTTAAAGAGATTGACAAGAGTTAATATGAGAGTGTTTTCTTAAGAGAAAATACTCAAAGGGTTTTCCATTAATGTTCAAAATTTGTCTAAACCTCTACATATGCATTCTATTTATATATAATGATAAACTTGTAAATAAAAGGACTAAAATAATGCCCTAGTAGTATTTCTGTAAATACAAAATAAGCATGAGAGTAGTTTAGGAAAAATAAAAGAAATAAGGAATCTAAATAACATAAATAAAAATAAGTAGTCAAATAAAATGTTTGGATGAAGAGTAAACAAGCTTAGCCTTGACAATCGGGTTGAGTCGATACCTTGAATCCTATCAACATTTGCCTTTTAACTTCCTCTAAAATGCCTTCTAACTTCGATATCTATAGAGTTTTAAAAAAATCATCCTTTAACTAATACTCTGCTTCCTTTGTTTTTACTTTTTATTCATCATTCTACTTCTAATCAAACTTCATGATAACATTCTAATGTGACACTCATTCACAAAATCCTCTAACTTATCATTTACCCTTAACTAATTCCCTATAATCAATTGATTTGTTCATTTCTACCCCTAAGCTCTAGTAAAAGCAATCACAATAACATTTCAACCAATATTACTCGGCCTCATTATATCTAAATTCCTAGTATATCATCATCATCATTATCATCTACAAATTTCTCAATTCCTACATCATCAAATTAGTTACATAAGTAACATACACTTGATTTTATTAATTTCTTCCAATATAACCACCTCCAATAGCACCTAATCACCAAAAATACTAAAATAACCAATTGAGCTCAGATTCTAAGTGAGGTAATTAAGAGAAATACATTTATTTTTTTCCAAAAATACTATTTTTAATCGTATTTTAAGGCTAAAAATTCATAAAAATTATAAGAAATAATTTTGTTAAAAATCTCTTTATAACATTTTAGTATAAATATAGAGAAGTCTATATAAAAATTTTGAAATTAAAACTACATCATTAGATGTATTTATTTCAACATCGAAAATTACTCGGTTTTGTCGATTTCTTAAATATGCACACATTAGCTACTAAATTTATACAAATTGGTATTTTTCCTAGATTCTATACACAAAAATATGTAAGAATAATTTTTTTCATAATTTTCTAGACAATTTTGATATTTTCACAAAATTTCTAAAAATCGAATAGGAATGGGACCTCATTGGAATTTAAAGCTCTAGCCACTTGCGGCGACCACCCTATTATAGGTGGTGGTAGCTTGTAGTGGTGTTAATGGTTACACTCCAGCAACTCCCTAAGCCCATGTACTCCTTAATGCTCATGTTACTCCTAATTCTTCATAATTTTTCCCAAATTTATTCTTTTGATCTTCAAGATCCCCATTGAATTTTCCTAAACTCTATCTGACATGAACAATACGTTGGAGAGGTTTTTTGTAATTTTCCTAACCATTTTGAAGTCCAAATGATTTCTCTTTCTCTCTCCTCTAGGTCTTTAACTTAAATACATTAGTTTTCTTGCATGATTTTTTTATCACATTTGCTAAACACCTGTCATGAAGATTCCACACACCCTATAATCTAATTCCCAACTGCCATGATTGTTTTTATAATTTTCTAATGATTTTTTTATTAATTTCTTGGATTATTTTAACTTAAATTGCATATATTAGGGTATTTAACCTAAATAAGAGAGTACATATATACTTAAAAATAATACGTGACGTGTACGTATATATTATATATGTTATTTTATGTCCCCTATACATTTTATTATATATATAACTTATCTCTAAAAACTTAAGAACTAATGAAGCTTAATTTACGTAATTATAACGAATAATATATATTACAGTTAAGTTATGCTATTTTAGATATATTATTATTTTATTATATTTCTAATATCTAAGTTTAGGGGATGTCCTCATCTAGTATCTCAAGTTGACTCTTCAATTTTTAGGTCATTCGGATAAATTTTACTAATGCCCTAAATTACTAATTCAAACAATTACGTAAAATTACGGGGCTTACATATTGTATGATAAGTATGTATTTTTCACAATTTTTCATTATTAAATCTTATAATATATATGTGATTTATAGTGCTTTCATGGATTTATTATCAAAAAATGAATAAATTACACATAAGAAGGTTAATATAATAAGGTGGTAAAATTTGATTAATAATTGGACTTAAATGGTTTATATTATGCTCATATATTTTTATTTCGAATTTATAATATTTTAACATGTATCTTTTAATACTTATGATAGGAAAAATATATGGAGTCAAAAAATATACACACATTTTATCACAAGCGGAAACCAATTGGGATAAATTTGAATTTAATACGTACATATCTAGAAGAAATTGAATTGGAATTTTGTTTCAGAAGGTTAAACGCTTAGGGCAATTGAGTTTGAATTTTTGTTGGCTGTAACATTTACATAGTGTTGGAATAGAGAAAAGAAAGGGGGAAGGGGAAGAATTGGGAAGGAAATGATTCCTTCTCCTTCTTTGATAAAGAGTGAGAAGATGGAGGGAAAGGATTTTATAGAAAAAGATTTTCTTTGGTTCCACAAAACCTTTCCTTCCACATATAGAGGGAATAGGAAGGAAAATTGATAAAACAATATAAATACCCTTTACATAAAAAACACACATTAAGCTTTCAAGGGTATTTTGGTATTTTAGCACATTTTAAAAAACACCTAATCAAATTTTTTTATATAATCATTTCTCTGTTATTTAAACAAACACTTTCCTTCCATCTTCATTCTCTTTATATTCTTTCCTTCCACTTAAACTCGTGTAGGGGCTAATTCTAAATTGCAAACTGGCTTGAAACTAAAAGGGCATAAGTTAGAACAACCACCCAAGCCGATAAGCCATACAGGCCTAGGTAGTTCAAGTGGGCAAAACTGCTTGACCTAGCGGTTCATGGCCCATCCCTTTGTTAAAAAAAAAAAAAAAACATTCAAGCCATGTTTTCAAAGGCGTAACCCCTACCTTAACAAAATCCTCCAACCTACTTTTTCTTCTACCATTTCTTCACTTTTTCTTTCACCCATCCAATCTTACTTTTTTCACCTTTAATTATTAACACACATAGCCCCTAATTATTCCAACCTCTTCATTCACATGTCCCTTGCTAGTCATTACAATTCTCTTTCACTTTCATAGCTTTTCAGAAGCTTTATCTCCATCCCATATTAAATTCATATGCATCTTTTTGTCCGTTGTAATTATGGAATTATCATATGGTAGATTGAAATTTAAATTGCATGTAAATGCATCAGACATTTTAAATGGTTTAGTATGTTTTACATTAAGAAAAATTTTCAAATGTCAGTGTAGGTGGAGCGTTAGAAAATTTGTAGAATTCAAATATTACAGCTTCAAAACGGTTTCATTTCAAATTTTAAACAAGATGTGTAGACCAATTGAGTTGCATATAAATTGGAGGGTGGAAGAGTAAATGCTCCTTCATAAAAACATTCGAATACTCCAATTATTCTACCTTTACGTTTTGCAATTCTGAAACCTTCTTAGATAAATAGTTCTTTTAGTAACCACAAAGCTCCAAGTATAGATCTTTATTCAACTTCACTGAATTATTTTATTTACCAAAACATTTGCATATAATTGGTAAATAATTTCCGTTTTGCATCATCTTATAATTTCCGTTTTACATCGTCTTGTAATTTCTTTCTATTTCTCAATTGTAAATCTTTCTTATAATAAATAAAAAAAAAGTTATCTCTATAAAAAGATTCTTGCCCCGTACTTTCTCCAGAAAGAAGTACAGTTCCTCCTCAGATGAGAAAGGTAAGGATAAGGGCATAGGAACTAGTACGTCGTCTAAGCCACAGCGGTTTGACGATGTTTAAGCATACTCAGATTATGAGTATGACCTCAATGAGCAAAGAACAGACGAGGTGGTGGAGAACGTTGAACACTGAGATACACTACCTTTTGACTTTGAACTTAAATCTCAACGCACGAGTTACCGAAGCATACTATCTCCTAGGGTTGAACCTCTATGCATGAGTGTCCTTGAACGTCTTCCTAAATTCAAAAACTTTGCATGAATATCCCTAAACGTCTTCCTAAATTTGAACCTCTATGTATGAGTGTTCTTATACGATTCGTTGGATTTGAACCTCCATTGATGATTTGCCCCATAGCCATGTTCAAAGATGAGGATGACGAGATAGAAACGATTCCTGAAACAAAAGAGTAACATATGAGTCATCATGCCCTTAGTTGTTTGAGGCCTTCAGGCTTAGGTAAGTCTTCTCACCCCGACAAATCTAATATTTTTACTACATATTATTGTAAAGGTACATATGAGAAGGGAAATTCAAGGGCATTTTGCAATTACTAGAACGTAACTTACACTTATAAAATGAAAGAGGGATACGGTACCTTCAATAGGCACTTAAGATCAAAGCATCCCGATGAGGTAGGGATAGACAAGACATAACAACAGATTGCCTGAGGTGGCGGTTCGTCCAGACAAGCATTAATGAGGTATGATAAAAAAAGATTCAAGTACAATCTGTCATAGTACCTAGCCAACATGGACCTATTGTTCAATACGGGTGTGTCATAGTGGTAAAGCCAATACTAAAGGTAGACTTTTAACCCTAGCTTACGATAGCTTAGCCGTAGCACGTTAACCTGGGCTATGTAGGAGCTTTACTACAAAGATAAGAGGGAGTTAGTAGGTAAGTTTACTTCACTCGATACGATTGTGTCAATAAATGCAGACATATGGATGAATCATTTTTGTAATACTTCTTATATAGGTGTAACTGTTCACTAGATAGAGGATAATCGATAACTTAATAAAAGACTATTGGTTCAAAGAGTATTTAACGAATGCCACATGATACAAAACATCTATATAATTTGTAGAGAAATCCTAAACGAGTACGAATTGGACAAGAAAATTTTTTCCATTAATTTTGACAATACAATCGCCAATACGACCTCAATATCTGATCTGCAAAAATATTATCAACATGCATTGTGGTTTTAGGAGCGGGGGGAATATGGAGGGTTTCCATATATATTGTGCATGTAATATTCTTAATTTGTGTATCAAGGATGACATTGCAACTTTGCTAAACAGTATAGTTTCAATTAAGAATATGGTTAAGATAACAACAAATAGATCATCACACAACAAAAAGTAGAGGAACTTTTATATAAAGCATGAGAAAAGGCCCAAAAAATTTATGATGGACGTGCAACACTACTGAAACTCCACATACAAGTTGTTGTATAGCACTGTTCCTTACAACAAACTATTGTATGACTTCATAATGTACAACACACGTGAGGTTGACATTCTTCGTAGCAATTGTGATATATGTATTCAATTGTTGAAGGTTTTAAAAGTTTTTTATGATACTACTAAGATTTTCTCATAGGTTTGCAAGCTTAATGTACACTTGTTTATTATGTCAGCAGTTAATATACTTTGTATGCTACTTTAAACTTATGAGGACCTGAACTTGCACGCCTGCGTATATGATGTGGCATTGAAGTAGTACTATATTTATTATAAAGACATTCTCTATATTTATCTTATAGTGATTATTCTAAATCTTTATTGTAAAATGAAAGTACTACTGATATATTTAAAAACTTATTATGGCTATATTGAAAATTTAATGAATTCCTAAGATATGTATAATTTAGAAGCACAGCAGGAAGTGTTTGCAGTGATGGTAGACATAGAAGAGATGCTCAAGAGATACCACTGTTAGTATGATGGTTAGTCATTAGTTTCTCCTTCACCGCTCACTAAGGAACGACATTACTCATTTATGGGTAAATAGTTATTAGCATAGAAATTGAAAAGGCAATGGTTTGGTAGGCCATTATTTAAGTTGTAGCACTACACGAATATAGATTTCAAGTTCTATAAGAATATCTCCATTAAGGAATTCGATATCTTGGAGTGGTGGCAAAGGCACCCGAGAGACCATCTACTCCTATCTTGCATCACTTGTGCAATAGTTGCTACTCTAGTATTAATGGTTGCTATTGAGCAAGCATTTAGTATAGTAAGCCTCAACCTTAATGATTAGTGAGTCTCCCTATTTGTTATTAACATTAAGGCGAGCACTTGCATAGAAAATTGGTACAAGGCGGACTGCAAACGACAAGAATCATGTGAGACATCGAGTGTGAAGGATGAGTACTTTAGCGATTGGAACAAATCTAATGAAAACCCAAGCTTAGTTGTGGGTTTCACTCTTGAGCATGAACCATCATTGCCATGAGACACATAGTAACTTTTCTTTTTGTTCATTTGAAAAAAATTTTGTCATGTAAAAAAATCATTTTTTGTAATTATTTTAGAAAAACTAAATGACATGGTTTTCCTAAAAGTAATGATCCAATCTTAAGATTTTTCAAATTATGATCAAGTAAAATTATTTTTCTTTGAAAAAATTACATTGGATAATTTTTTTGTAATGTACTAGAACAATTTACGGTTAATAGTGGCATTGTATTTTATTTATTTGCTGAAATCCAATTGATTATATAATAATTACATATTATGCTATGCAAATGAATGCCTTACATTGTACAGTAATTTTTCGAATGATATATAAGTGCGACAGAAGATCGATAATTATTTCGAAGAACATCAATTTGAAAAATTAATAAGAATTTAAAAATTATTAATTTTATTTATATAAAAAATATGAAAAAGCTGATTTAAGGGTCGATGAACCAACTTGTGAAGTATTGGTAGGGTGAACCCACTTTGGACCTTAATTAGCGGGGCCAGTCACTGTTCGCCTTTAAGCCAACTTATAAACCAATAGTGATATACTGGTTTAGCCCCACAAGCGAGTCCACTCCCACCTTTTTCTTCCTCAATTCTTCTCCTCATCCCGGGTTAGGGAACGAAAGACTTTAGGGTTGTAGCATCGAGGGGACACGTGGAAGCATGCACAAACAAAAACATTCGAAGGTCAGCATGGAAATATATATTCATTCGGAGACGAAAAGACGATTTTTAGCTTCTTTTTATTCGTTATTCGTACCGAGGCTACAAAGAATGGACATGGGAGGACAGCATGAAGAGGAAAAATTTCCAAAGCCACTGGAATAGACGAATTGGATTTTACGAAGTCAATCACGGAATCAATATGCATTGAGACTTCAATTTTATTTCTTTTTTTTTTTGGATGATTTTGTACACACTTTATTTTGAAAACATCTGTTTATCTATTATATATATTTGCATAATATGTTGCTATTTTATTGTGTGTTTCTTTAATTTAATCATGTGCTAAAATATTTTATATGAGAGATCGACTAGTTGCTAATAAGGGCCCAAAGCATAAGATTATATATTACAAGGATGAGCGAATAATCCTATCATACAATGTACTCACTTGGACCCTACTCAATTGAATAGATTCCAAATAGGTATTTAAAGTTACATAATAGGTTCCAAATAGTAAGTTTTCAAAATCCGTACCTACATAGTAAAGTATGGGTATAAGGTCATGGTATCATGTATCCACTCTAAAACTTGTAATGTTAAATATATAAGATATATATTTCAGGATATATTATATCTACCCTATAATAATAATTAAATAAAATTAATAAATAAAAAAAATATCATTTTATTTGTATGGACTTAAGAAAATGACAAAAGCAGTACATGAGGAGTTGTAAGCCTTAAAGATAACTCAAGTAACTGTAGAATTGAACTTAGTATACAAAGTTTAGGACAATTGGTTAAAAGATTCGATCAAATCTAAATTATAAATTAAAACTAGAAATATTAGTAAAAGTGACCTTATAAGCTTGAATTTAAGAAAAATGAATAATAAAATAAGAGAATATAACATTTTCAAATTCTAAGTATATTATTTGTTATTTATCGAGAGCGCGTTTAATGCATTTCGATAATTAATAAATCGCTAGAGATAAATTATATGTATACTAAAAATCATAGAATGACTTAAATAATATTTATGAGTATTTACTTGTACCCCACATGTATTTACATATAAGTAGACATACGCGAAATTACCTAAATTATCCGAAATTAGTTAAAATTTTACTAAATAATTCAAGAAAATTATAAAAAAATTAAGAAAAAATCAAGAAAAGGGGGAATGAACTAGATCAAGTTGTAGCAGTAAGGGGAGAAGAAAGAAAATATTAACCAATAAAAAAAACACTTAAAAAGGAAAAATGGAAGAGATACGAGCCTTGTCTTATCTTAATTAATGCACAATAATTCTTACAAGGCCCTATAAATAGTAAGAAAATTTACAACGTTCATTTGGTCAATTTTGAACTAAAAAAAATTGAGAGAACTGAAATTGAGAGGGAAAATTAGGGTTTTAGAAATTTTATCCCTAATCTATGCAGATAGGGTAAAAAAGCCAAACCTACACACCACCACCACCACTCCACTTCAAACCCACCGCCTAAGTTGGCTGACACACCTGAACTGATGCTAGAGGCCAAAAAGCTTTCGAACTAGGTGAGTTTCACATTTCCTTCAATTTTACAAAATTCCTTAAAATTATTTATTATATTTAGAAAATTATGAAATTTATTATTCTGATGTTTTATTGTATGTAGATTTAGGGAAAAATAGTGATTAAGTTTAATTATGTCTGTAAATATAGGGTTCTTAAGAAATTAGACAAAACCGAGTATAATTAGACTTAGAAAAAATAGGCTTAGGAGTATAGTTTGGAGCTCAATTTTTTTCTGTAGAATGCTTGCTTTTTTAAAATTAATTTTCTAAATTTTTAGCCTTAAAATGATAGAAAAAATGGGTAATTTTGGCTTAATTAAGTAATTAAATGATTAATTACTGATTTAGAAGGTAATTAGATGTTTAAGAACGTTAATCTCTTATATGGAAACCTAATCCTAGTCTTTAGAGTGTTAATTGTAATTAATATGGGAATTATGTAGTAATTGTAGAAAATTTAGGAATATGTGAAGTTGGGGTTTTAATAAATATGAAAAAATAGGTTAGATTGGATGATATAATAATAATATCAGTACAAAATAAATCTAATACAAAAATTAATTTTAGGTAATTAGATAAAAAATATAAAATTTTCTTATATCGGGAGTAAATCCGATACCCTAATTAGGATTAGGGTATACTGAATAGATTAAAATACTAAATTAAGACTCAGTATTATATTAGAATACTCGAACTTAATGTGATTAATTTCACATTAGGATTTGAGCGTATTTAAAATTCCTCATAGTTAAAAACAATTTAGAACCAAAATTGGAATTTAATTCAGAAACTGAACCCCGAGCTATTGTAGAGTAAATTATTAGTAAATAATAGGTATATATGGAGAAGTAAGTTAAATTATAACTTAGAATATGTATCATCAAAGTATAAGTACTAAAAAGATGTATTTGTATTATAGGATACCAGGAGACAAACTAACCTATAATTAAGTAATTGAGCGACTGAGAATTCTATGTAAATTGGGTTTATTACTTTACCGTATTTGGAGTACTATTTTAAGGTACTCGAAGACTTAAGATTGTGCATGAATGTGATTGTAAGTACTTTTATGCATGTACTTGTGTATTTGACTTTGTGTTGGAATTTGTATCGTGATTGATGATTATAATGACTGGATTGATATAGAATTGTCTGAACACCCTAAATTGAACTTAATCTTAATCGACCTTAAAACTTTAATTTGTCATGCATTGTAACCCTTTAGGGAATCATTAAGATTCTCTAACCAGACATCGATACCTTCGAAAAAGATAGTACTGGATAACAAATTGGTCTTTTCCTTATCCCTAATTGAACTAAGTGATAGAAGAGGAGGTCGCGGTGAGGATGAGGGCATTGGTTCGAAGGATAGTCTTAAGTGGAATAACGTCTCCATTGCATAAACTTGGGATTGGTTGTGAGCTATTGTATAACATGAAAACTCCACAACCCAGATTAGAGCGAGTGAAATTACTTTGATTTCATAACGGATCAGCTTATGTTGTATGATGACACTTGCCTATTGCATTGTATGAAAATAATTGCTTGATAATCTTATTTGTGTCAGTATACATTCATGAGTTTCCAATTTAACTTATTGAGCTGCAATTACTCATACTCGTATAGATCCTTTTGTAGGTCCTGATTTCTAATTTCTTTTACTAATATGCCACCCTACAACTATTCGGAGGTTAGTTCTTTTTTAAGCTTGAGAGTTTAAGGATTGATTTGCCTAATAGTTAATATATATCTAGAGTCTCACTAATATCTCTAAGACTGAAAGACTGATATTTGATATGTAAATGATGTAGAATCACCAGGGAATTCTACAGTAATGTCTATGTAATCATATATATATATATGTATGTATGACTTGAAACTTTAATATTTACTGTAACTTTAGTTAAATTCTTAATTGAACTGTTTACTTCAAAGTAAGGAGTCATCGACGTCTTGTGTAGATCATGTCTATAATAGGCACTGTAAAGCCAGTTACTGTGATAGAATGATTTACACAGAGACTGTTACGACTCTACAACTTCGAGGTGTAATAAGAACTCAGACTAAACTTGATGTTCTCATAGTCTTTTTCTTTACTGCATTTTCTTTTCACTCCATCTTCTTTATTTACTAAGTCTAGGTTAACTAAAGTTATAAAAGAAAGAATTTGCATGAAGCCACCTAAACAATATATGTTATTAATTTATTTTCTTTTGATGCAATAATTTATTTGTATTAGGTTTGAAAAATATCTCGTAATAAATTTATATAACGTTATTCTAGCCAAGATTTAGTTGAGATTAATGTTTGTGCTTTTTTCCCTTATCCAATATCAAGGTTTGTCTTAAGTTTGAAAAAGATTCAGTCGATACTCAATAGGTTAGGATTTAGTAATAGTGATACATAGAGGATCATTACGAATGTTAACTATGAATTGAGAGATTGTAATTTGTAATCTATGAATATTCTTATTGCTTAAATAAGTCCACCCTCAAATGAGTCCAATTAATAATAATTTATTTAGTATCTAAAGTCTAGACCAATTTTTTACTAAAATTGATATGTTTATATAATAATGATCAATGAAAAAATGATTAAAAAGAAAAATAAATGAAAGAAAATGAAAGGAAAGGAAAATTAATAGAACCTAATCATATTGAAATTTATAAAAATAAATAAAAAAATTATAGGTTCTACATAACCTATATTATGTATAATTTATAGGATATAAGGTAGTTCCAAGTATTACAGAGGAGTATACGAATAGCAAAATTTGGGGACCTATACTTATAAGGTAAGGTATGGATGGGCCTCATACCTTACCTACCTTATGCTCGCTTACCCTTAATAGATTGAATTTTTGAAGCAGAAAAAATATTTTATTGATTATTGAGATTCATATTTAACTAAGTTAGTGAACTTAAAAGATTATAACTATCTTTGTATAAATTGAGTTTGTACTTCGAGCTCTTTGTGGTGCTCATTTTAATTTTTTATTAAAGGAATTTAAGAAAAATTAATCTAAGGTACTAGTTGATTACATATTGGAAGATAAGTAATTGTATTTTTTAATCTATCATAAATTGACTAGAGGAATCTAGAAATTTAATTTAGTCGGTTAATAATTTAATAATTTGGGGGATAAAATAAATTATTAACCTATAAAAGAACTTTAGGACTTTGAAGGGAAATAAAATACTTTAGCAAATTCATAAGGATAGCTAAATAACTAATTATAATTATAATTTAGTTACAATACGATTAACATATTATGGTGGATTCAGTTTTCTCACTTCTTTAGTGATTGAATCAGTAAAATTTTTCTTCATGATCATTCTATTCCATTTCCTCGGTTTCAATAAATTTTCATAATTTAGTATTGTTTCATTTATTGATTTTTCAAGTGCTTAGATAATAATAGAATTGATATCGATTTATGTAAAACTCACAATCAACTACCCAAAGTTTGACTCATAGAATTTAGGGCGATCAATTAAAAAATCCGATCAAGCTTAAATTATCAAATAAAGATATAAATATTAGTAAAAGTGATTCCATAAGTTTAAATTTAGGAAAATAAGTAATAAAATAAAGGAATATAAAATTTTTAAATTTTAAGTATATTACTTGTTATTTATTGAAAATACGTAAAACGCATTCCGATAATTAACGAATTACTAAAGATAAATTATATGCACACTAAAAATCATAAAATAACTTAAATAATATTTAGGAATATTCATTTGTATTATATATGAATTTACACGTAGGTAGAAATATGCGTAATTACTTAAAATATGTGAAATGTGCTAAAATAATACTAAATAATTAAATAAAATTCATAATTAATTAAGGAAAAATCAAGAAAAATATAGAAAAATGAGAAAAAGTCCAGAAGTGGGGTGTGGCAATCTAAAAATTAAAGAAGGAAATTAACGAATTAAATTTAGCCAAATAGAAAGTAAAAAAGAAGAAGAGATAAGGAAACTGTCAAATCAATTTATTGCATAATAATTTTCTTAAATCTCTATAAATACCCCAAATTTTTCAGAAGCTCATTTGATCAGTTTGAAACCCTATAAAATTAGAGAGAGGTGAAATTGAGAGGAAATTAAGGTTTTACAAAAATTTAGCAAAAATCTGTATAGTTGGGGCTTTTAAGGAGAACCTAGACCTGACGAGCAATTAAGAGTAGACGGCCACCACCAACACACGGTGGTGGCAGTGCCCAAGTGGGCCGACACACCCATGGCCACTGACGATGGCTGGAGCTACTTAAACTAGCGAGTTTGATTTCCAGCCCGATATTGTGTAATTTTATAAAAATAGTAAATATTCTTAGAAAATTATGAATTTTGTTATTCTAGAATATTTTAGTATGTAGTTTTTAGGAAAAATATTATTTTGATGAAAATATGTCCCATGATATATGGTCCTTAAGAAATTATGCAAGATTAAACATGTTTCGGTTTAGAAATAAATGACCTTAGGAATGTAGTTTTGAGCCCAAAATTTTTGTGTAGACTACTTAGGTGATATAAAACAGTGCCAAGAATTCCTTTTTTAAAAATGAATTTTTGAAAAATTTAGATAATTTTTAAGCTTTAAAATGAGGTATAAAATGGGTAATTTAGAGTTAATTAAGTAATTAAATGGGTAATTACTGATTTGATGTACAATTATATGTTTTAGGATGTTGAAATTTGATGAAGTATGATTCTTATAGCATTTAAGGTGTTAGATATAATTATTAGGGTAATTACGTACTAAATAAGTAATAGGGAAAAATAATATATTTTAAGTTAATTTGGTAATTTAGGGTAATTAGGTTCAAAATCTGATTTGAGATGAATTTAAATATTTGGAATGTTATTTAATGTTGGGAGATGATATTTGAAGTAATAGGAATAATAGATGTGTACATTTTGTACACATTAGGTAATAATGTGTAATATGTAATTATGAGAAGTTAATAATAAGGAAAATATTGGTTAAAATTGATATTACGATAATCATTGGAATATATAATAAATCTGATAGGAAACTTAAATTAGGGTAATTATATGAAAAATGTAAGATTTTCTTATAACGGGAGTAAATTCGATAATTAAATTAAGATTTGGGTGTATCGCACGGATTAAAACACTAGTTAAAGACTAAAAACGATATTTATGATATCCGAAGATAATGTGATTAATTTTACATTATGAGTCGAAATGATTTCTTAGGGTGTACACATAAATCTCTAACAAAAAACTAAGTCAAAAACCTAATTTAGAAATCAATATGAAAACTAAATCAAAACTTAACATGATTCAAGAAGAATTGTAAAAAACTTAAAACTTAGATAATTAGATATATTAAACCCTAAACAAAATATAACAATAAGCGTTATAGAATAAAACCAACCTATAATAGTTATATGAAAAACTGAAACCATGTTTATGTTATAGGAATGATTGGCAATGGCCTGAACGAGTTGGACCTCGAGTGAGTGAGCGAGGAGTTGAAGTAAGTTGGGATTAATACGTTACTTTATTTTGAAGGCTTGAGATTATATTTGGTTGTACTTATTAGATAGTTGGTTGTGTGCATGTGCTTAATTATGAGTGATGCTATAATTTTCTTTATTATTCTAGTTTGTATTGTATAAATTGATTAACTACCCTAAACTAAACCTAATCAAATATACAACTTATAATCATAAATCGAACCTGCATAGTAACCCATTAGGGAAAACCTAGGATTCTATGACCAAATACCGACCTCTTCGAAAGGGATAGCGCTAGCTAGCATAATGGATCCCTTCTTCATCCTTAGTCAAATTAAGAAACAGGTGGGGAGGTCATGGCAAGGGTAAAATCAATGGTTCGAAGGTAGTCACGGGAGAAGTGGTGTTTCCATTGCACAAACCTGGGTTTGATCGTGAGCTATTGCATTAATAGCAACTCCTTAACTCGAATTAGAGCGGGTGAAATTTCTCTAATTTCATGATAGGCCGGATAACGTCGTATAATGACATCTGTTTAAATATGCATTACACCTAATAAGTTGGTTGATAACCTTGTTTGTGTTTGTGTTTGTGGTATAGTTTTAATTTCTCTATCTTAATTTATTGAGTTGTGGTTGCTCACGTCCCTATAGATGTTGTTGCAGGTGCTGATTAAAAAGCGGCTTACAACTATTTTGAAGCCAGCAATTGCTATATCCTGAGGAGTGAGGAAAAATATTTAAAAAATAGATATATATTTTTAAGGTCTAAGCTCTTATCTTAGAATTTTTCATTTCTAAATAATATATTAATTAGAAAATAGATTACAGTGAAACGTTGTAAACGTTAATTATAATAACTGAATTCTAATATATATATATATATATATATTTACTTTTTTAAGTAAATGATTTATTTAAATTACGAACTGTTTACTTCAAAGCGGGTTAGTTATGTACGTTTTATGTAAATTAGGTTTAGAATAGCAGTTATAAGGTTAACTTTTATCTTAGAATGATTTATACGAAATGACTATTATGACTCTATCGCTTCGGAGCATGATAATTTAATACTTAATCTAATCCTCATGGGAACGATACTCTATTCATCATCTGATATTTGATTAATTTTGCATACTTGTTGGTGTTCTAACTTATTTAAAAATTTCTATGACAATTGCAGTTACAAGAGTCTCGGTTTTATTATTACTGTTATTACATGTCCATTATCTATTGTGTATGGATTTTTTTTTTTTTTTAGAAGAGATATCTCATATTTTGGAATTATACCCGATCTCTTCAACTTGTTATGTAGCGTTGCTGTCTACGTTGCTATCGTAACTTCGTTTACAGGAAATGAAATTCATCTTCCATGATGGAAAGAGAAAATATATGCCGACCTTATTAGGCCGATGAAGATATTCTGATGTGTCTAGATTCCTTGGGAAGGAAAAAGAACCACAACTTTTGTGTGCAACTGAGAATAAAAATATTAACTTTTGTATTTTTATGGGTTTGTAATGATAAAAAAAAAATATATTTTTATGGTTTCTTTTAAATTTTATAGAACACGAAATAAAAAGACATGTTATTAAACTAAAGAATCTAATTCAATTAGTAAACGGGGATTCTATATTTTAAATCCCACAAGCAATAACGCTCGCTCTGTACCGGAATCAAAAGGACGGAATTTACAGCAATCTAAATGACACGCAATTGAATTCAATTGAATTAGAAGGATCGCCACAATTGATGTTTTCTCCTTAGGGTTTATAAAAGATTATTTATACATAGTCAAATCTTAATATTGATAATGCATTAATAAAGGAAAGTACACATGATAAATGAAACAAAGTAATTTGTAAAATAAGTATAACCAGATATTCCCTTTTATCCAATATAGGAGCAATGGAAACACACGTAGAGCCAGAAGTAGAAGTTGAAATAGTAAATTTACCAAGAGAATCGGGACCTCAAACAAAAGCAGAAGCAAAAAAAAAAAAAAAAAATTTGCAATGACAACGGAAGTAGAAATAGAAATAGCTGCTGGAAAGCCCATTTTCATCATATTCATTTTTAAAAAAATTAAAGGGAAAAGAAAACAGTTATGTTAATTTAGGAATTTCGCATAATATATTGGAGAATAATTTATCTTGATTTAAGTTTAAATAATGTTATCTTTTTATATCACTAAGCCGACTTCATATAATAAAATGTTGACCCTGTATCATAATAATACAAGAGAAGAAATTATAACTATTGCTTTTACGGCATTATAATGGAGATCATGATATTGAAGTATACATTTTTTCTTAGTTAAATTCTATTAGGAAATTATTTTTGAAGAAGACATCTAAATAATAAAGATATAACTATTCAATATTTAAATGAGGATTGATTATAAAACTCAGTTGCTCATTATATATTGATATAAACTTGATTACTCTTGATATATGATAATAAAGATGTAATTTCGCTTTTTCCTATTCTATGCAATTAAAAATATGGAAAAAGTAATTTATAGCATTTGTCGGATGAGAAATTATGGTTGGAAAAAAAAAAAATAAATAAATAAAAAGCTGCATTATATCTACTATCTTATTACTTTCCATGTTCTCCCAGTTAGATTTTTTTTTTTTTAAGATTATAAAGTACTGCAACGAATAGGATGTTTTGTCTTAATAATCTAGATTAGACTAAATTAGGTCTAAATTTAATTAGCTCATCACGTCTTTGAATCTGGGTTGATGATACTGATAAGGTCAGGTTCTGTGAGTTTTTATTTTATTTATATCATATCTATATTTATTTTGTATCTATTGGTATATATTTGGAATCTCATAAATAGAAAGATATTTAATTGGTAATTTGTATTTCTTTTTATATATATTTTTTTCAAACTTGATGTTTTTAGTGAATTATAAAAATAAAAGTTTAAGAAACATATCTTACTATTGAAAAAAGAAATTTTAATTATTTTGTTACTAAACTATATAAAATAAAGAGTAAATAAGTTGAATTTTATAATAATCTATATATCATTTAAGTTATAACAGCATCTTTTCGTATCTCATATTGTCTCCATAAAATTAGATTAAATAACCTTAAAAGTTCATGTTACTTAATCCCATATAAATCATTGCATTACAGTAAATTTCAGGAAAAACTATTAAATTGCACATAGTGATAATTCATATTATTATATTGTGTCTCATTTCTGTATCTAAACGGATTTGTATCCGAAAAACCTAAACTCGTGATACAGCCCATTTATTAAATGTGTATAAAAATTTAAACTTGTGACCTAATATATCTTATGTGTGGATTGGATTGGATCCGTTTACATTAAGTTAACAATTTATGCTACCATGTGATATCTCGTTTATCTTAGGTTTGATACTATTTATCGATTAAAAAATCATAATTAAATCTATAGTATATATATATATACACACACACATATACACAAAGGGAAAATAATGATAATAATATTTATATCTTATAAAGATAAATGACATAATATCTTCATACTTAATAAAAAAAATATATAACTTAAATAAAAGTTTTTAATAAAATAAAAACTTATCAAATATAGAAAATTTGAAAGTTAAAGTTATATAATATTACTAAATTAAGTGAAATAATGAATTAAATGGATATTGATATTATTACTAGTATTGATTTCTAAATTTATCACATTATATTTTAAACCTTCAAGTGAGATAGGTAAAAAATCTACAAACGAGTTTCTAACATTTTATTTGTTTAAATTATGATGCATTAAGAAGAATATATAACCAAAATATTTCATATATTTAATTGAGATTTTTAATTTAGAAAGAAATATTTTATGTATGACCCAAACTCGAACATAAATTTAATCGTGTTTAAATTGATCTAACTTGTTTATGCTTTATGTTAAATTTTTTACATATTAATTTATTTAAATTATATCGTATCGTATCTAAATTTTAAATTATCAACCTAATTGTAGCTTATATCCACTATCTTCTCTTTTTCCAAAACTGTTTTGTTACTTAACTACATCTTTCATCCATTATCTTTCTTTTTAAGAAGCAATAGTTTTCCTACTTAACCATACCTTATATCCATTATTGCCTCTTTTTTCGTGTAATAATTTTACTTATAATACTAGCGTAAATTATGTGTGTGTTTGCTGTATTGAATTGTCATGGAAATTTGTCCATATGGAATTAAGAAGGTATATCTATATCTATATTATTCAATAAAATTGTTTTATATTTTAAATTTAATTATATTACTTAATTAAAATTTTTATAAGTATAACTAGAAGTGTAATTGAATTAAGTCGAACCAATATAATATTAAACTCAAGCTCGACTTGAAAACTTGAAATTCAAACTTGATACGAGTTCGATCAAGTTTTAAATTTTAAGTTTAAGTTTGGCTTGAAAATATATATGATAAATTCGAGCTTAATTTGATTAGCTTAATTAAATTTAAATATTTTATAATTTTTGCTTAACAAATATTATATTTGTTTTTATTTAAATAAATAAAAAATATATAAAAAACTATAACGAACTTGATTAAACTCGTAAGTTTAACAAACTCAGTATTTTAAAGTTTAAACTGCAACTTGATTAGTACTCAACTTGATCATTATTGAGTTAAATTTGAATAAATTTGAGTCAAGCTTTGAATAATTTGTAAACCAACTTGTTTCGTTTACTCTTACTCATCGCGAGACTGTATTTGCTAATATTACGAAAATTTATAAGTAATTTATTATTATTGTTTTTGTTTGAAACCGAGATGTGCCCCAACATTTACACGAAATTCCATATGTAACATTACGTAGGTCTGATTTCGGTTCCATCCGGTTCGCTGTCCAGAAGTTTTCAAATCGAGATTCGTCTTGGACGGGGATTGGATCGGGTGGTGTGTCTTTGCGCCGAAATCCCACTGCTGGTAGGCTAGCAGCTTAGAGAGTCAGAGACTAGAGAGACGTTCAAACTCCATCTCCTCCGTGCTTCTGTAGTTCTTCGGCCAGTGCGTGCAGTCTAGGGTTTTGGGTTTTAGGTTTGACTCTAATTGTGATTTTGATTTTGATCGCATTGAAAATTGACAATGATTAATGCATCGCTCCATTGCTTTCTCTGAAGCTTTTGTGTGTTAGTTTTAGCTGCAATCCATTTGGCATGAGTCATGCTCTCGCAGTTGCTTATTTCCATGTCCATTGCATTCTCCCTGTCGGAAACCGGCGGAAACAGGACCATTTGCATACCCCTGCTGGTTTCTTTCGTTCATTTTGTACTTTTTAATCTCTTAATTCAATGAAGAAAAAAAAAATTGAAATGTGATCCTCAGGGAATAGTGCTGGAGAGACTGCAGAACAATGCATCGTTGAATCGAAGGGCTACATTGTCCAATTATTGTGGATTATACCGAAATTTAGTCCTTTCTTTATGTTTGTTAGAATAGCCTGTGCTATGATGAAATGCTTATTTGTATCCCAGCTTGTAGTTTCAAAAGCCAAAGTGGAGAAATTCTTATTTTGGATACTAATCTTTCATTTAATCTGTCCTTTTTCCTACTACGATTGGCATTTCATGATATAAATGGGACTCACCTGACTAATAACTTCTTCTTTTTCTTGTTTTTCCTTCAATGCAGTTCTGCAGTTGAATTGTATTAGCATAATAATCTTTCTTGATTTCTGACTCTCTGTCGCACAGTGGATTTTGATCAGGGATCTCATGGATTTAACTTTTCTAAGTGCCATTATAATTGGGGCCGGCTGCCTTGCATTGGGATATTACATTGGTGCATATCATCCCTGTATTTTTATCCATTCTAAAGTAGCTATACCTGCTGATGGAGGTAGCAAAAACAAGTGCAAAGAACCCCTTGAGATTGAGAAATTGTCTGATATTTTGGAAGATTTCAAAATGGTATCATTTCCCCACGACTCCTCCCTCTTTCCTCTCACATCATTGATCTTTGGTTTTCGTTACATTTGTAGGTCTTGGTCGTGAGGAATGATCTAAAGATGGGTAAGGGTAAGATAGCTGCTCAGTGCAGGTATATCCATTCAAAATAGTTCTTTTCATGTTGCCGATACCATATGCCATGCTCAATGAAAGCCATGTTAAAACAACTTGTTTAATTGCACCTTTTGAGAAAGGTTTAATTCAAGTGACTTTTGATGACTTTGTAATTGAACCACGAATTGACAAAAAGGGGAAGATTGCTACCAATGGCAATGCTGATATTGATTGCTTGGTATTTATGCACCCATTATTTTTAGTCTGAGCTATGCTGCAAGCTTCTGTTAGTGAATTCAGAGTATGCGTATTTATGTGGCTTCAGCAGATGGGGCTAAACACCTATGACACTGCATGGGGACATTACAATTGTGTGCCTTGTTCTTTAGTAAACCCAGATCATTCTTCTGCTATCTTCTGGTTCTCCTTTTTGATCAGCCAATGAAATATGGATAGGTCAAATGTCTTGTAAGAACGGCATGTTCCTTTAATAGCTTGTTTCAGTCCCTCATGCATATGCTTGTATATTTGTGGCTGACATTATTGATTGCCCTTACAAAAACTACTGCCTCCCTTGCTCTGAATGGGCTTTTACAATTAAACTATAACCATGGTGCTGTATTCTGGCGATGTTCTCTTTCTTTAAGTGAAGAAGGACTTAGAAATAAAAAATGAAAGGAAGGGAGTATGCATGAGAGAAGAGTAGAGTTAGAACTGGATCTGTCATGGTTGGTCAAAGAGAGGAAAGTTGAACCTTTTCAAATTGAATATGCTTATGGCTAATCTCTCCGAAGTGCTCTTAATATAACAGAAACTGGAAGACATTGTTGTCAATTCTCTTTCTTGCTAAGTTAGAGTATATCAAACTCCTTAACATTGTGAAAGTACATAACAAAGAAGGTAGTCAGCATTAAATTTATTATATATATTTATTTGTTTTTTCAGTACTTAGCACAGTTTCTGGGCTTGTCATCCATGGTTTTGGTTTTTCCATTTGTCTTTTCACTTCACACACTAAGGTTTACTCATTTTATTTCCCCATGTTAATGTGATACTTGAGAGTTAGGCCATTTCATGAATTTATGCTATCATCACTCCTTGCGTAATTGCTGAGACTTAAGGTCCTTAATTTGTCATTCTAGAAGAAAATTACTATCTTTCTGTGTGTAATCCCCCTTTTTCATTCATCACAGTCATGCAACTTTGGGTCTCTATAAGAAGCTCCTTCACCGTGCCCCACAAGCATTGAACAGGTAGAAAGAAACGCTAGTCTAATTCATTCATCCCAATCTATTTCATCAAAATCTCCATGATAACTTCATCCTAGATAATGTTTTGAATGAGATAATTTTTTTCCCCCTAATAGGTGGGAGATGTGTGCACAGCCTAAGGTGGTTGTGAAAATTGAAAGTGAGGAAGATATGCTTCTTTTGCAAGTTAAGTATGCGCGTACATTACTTGATTTCTGAACCTTTCATTATTGACTGTGAGCCCTTTCTGTAATCTATGTTCCTTTACCAGACTGAGTTCTGTATCCTTGAACTATCCTGGCTGATGAATCAAATGTGCAGAATCACAATTGAATTGTAACCTTAAGGGAGTTTTAGAACTCAATATGGACTTAAAGTTTTTGACATGGACTACATGGGGTTTGAAAGTATAACTACTTGTGGGAAGGGACAATATTGTACTGAGTGAGAAGCCAAAGAGGTTTTGAGGAGTAGAATAGGGTTATAATTACACAGAAAGAGCTCTGCTGGTTGAAATTAGAGATTGTAGAGAAGAGTTGTATAGATAATGCCATAAGACATTGCTAGTTGGCATCGAGAAGATGAAGATAAAAAAAGAGCATTGAGGAAGACAAGAATTATAAGGTAGAAGATCTGAGGAAAATTACAGAAGCATGAAAAGTATGGGAGAAATATAAGAATTTTCCACTTGGAAAGCAATGTAATATGGTTATCAAAAGACAAAAGGCAAGTAATTTAAAAAGTACTTTGGTTGCCATCTACAGAAACTAAGTTGATATAAAAGTTACCGTATTACAAGGTGTGAGTTATTGGGCCACAAAATGGCATTATGGAAGGGAGCAGTTGAAAAGATTTAAGGTGAAAAACTATTTTTAAAACATCACTTTATATGTTTTTAGGGAACTATTATTGTTGAGTTGCAGGTTAGATGTTCCTATAAATTATTAATTTAATGTAAGGTGGTTTGACAATTTGCACAATGCTGGATTCGTCTATCAAGATCCTGCAAAAGCAAGAGGAACCAGCTTGTGTTTATTGCCATTTATTTTCCATGTTATATATATAAGGCAGTTTTTGTTCTTTCTTTTCGATCATTAAAGAAGTTGACAAGCTAGGAAAATACCGTATTTTGCTAATGCATCAGCATTATGATCTTTCCATTAAGTTCAATTGGGTAATTGAATATAGTGGTTAATTTTGTAATTTTCTATCAGCTTTATTTTGCTTCATTTATGGTACTATCAAAATATTTTATAAAGTTGAAGTGATTCTATTTGGTCAAGCTACTTTCATTCGCATTTCTGTTAGTGGTAAAACGACTTCTGTATGAAAAGCTATTTTTCTTCTTGTTTTTTGGTACATACACGAGGGTAATGCTCATTCTTCTGTGTGAAAAGGTTAATGCTGATTGTGAGTGGGGCATTAAAGAATTTACAATGCAAATTGTCACAATGAAATATTCTAATGAAAATTGTTTACCCCTCTGTTTGTGGTATTGCATTGCAATTTTCTTTAAATTTTATTTTTCTCTACCTGTTATATTATATGATTGTTTAGCTGAGTTGTGATTGTATAATCTCAACAGGAAAGGGCAAAATCACTGAAGTTACCAACACATATCACAATAGATGCGGGGAGAACACAGATTGCACCAAGTGAGTTGTTGAACTAAATTTCCAAAGGGATAAATCAATTTGTGTATTAATTTATCTTTAGGAATTCTCATCACCATAGAATATCTTTGTTAATTGTTATGTATCAATATCAATATTCCAAATTGCTCTAGAAAACGTTAATGTATGTCTTGTGTGTAGCCTATTACTCGATGTAAGAGGACCTTTAAAGATGGTGTTTACTAACCATGTTCCATGAAAAACATGGGACATCTATTAATTATTTGTATGCATAATATCCTTATTATAGCCGTAAATAATATTAGAGGGCTTCATTCAAAAGGGACCAAAAAATGATGTGCTTTGATGGGTTCTTGAAAGATTTGGAAATATCACCCAATTTTCCAGTTTGGTAGCTTTTCTCACATTTAATATACTGTCTAATCTTAGTTTATGAGGAAAACTGTTTTGTTATTGCAATCCATTTTGTGCCATGAAGCTGGTCTGTTGCTTATTTCTTATTATTATTATTTTTTTTCCACTGGCCAGATTCAAGGACGGTAATGGCTATTCTTGGTAAGGTTTTCTTTCCGATTGGGAATGACCCTCTTCAGGTTTTTGTATATGGTCTCATTGCATGAAAGAATTCAGGATCTTCTGGGGTTTCAGTGTTCACCTTGATCCTGCATTGACACAATCTATTGAATTTGCAGGACCTGTGGAAGTTGTTGATGATGTAACAGGTGGATTGAAACTTCTGTAGATGATTCAACATCGGCTGATGTATCTGGCATAGAAAAGTTTAGCTTGACACAGGAGAGGTCCACCTATATCTACCTCCCTGGGAAGTACTGACTCATCGATTGGAGTTAATCACAGAAATCCATTTATGTGGTTGTTAGCATCCCTGGTTGAAGGTTTAAACTACAAGATTTTGGATGATCATGACGAAAATGATAAGGTTGTCAATTATATGATGACGGTGATTTCAGTAACTGCATGGACGTTTGTAGGAGCATTTTTTGCTACTTATGTAAGGATCTACCTTTGCTGCAGAATGATGGATCGAACTTTTATGCACTAACATATATATATATATATAAAACTATAATCTAACGTTGTAATGCTGTTGAAGTAGACGAGCGAAGGTTGCACCTTATAGTCTTGAAAGTGGCTATTACCCAAAAACTTCTGGGGACTTTGCATGGTGAGCATCTTCAAATAAGAGTGGCCTTTTGGTCATAAGCTTCATCTGGTAAGGTTCCAATAGATCGAGAGCCACAATCTTGCACCAAAATACACTTACTTGACGGGTCAGGTCCACCGGCGAATTATGCATAGAGGACGATATAAGTATTTTTTATAATCTCCCACTATAGATATCCCTCATAAATGAGTGTAGTATATATGAATATCTCACGTAAGTCATTTGAGTTTGAACCTAGATCGAGGATTAAGGGAAGAAATTGTACCCTTGGACTAGAAGAATGATAGCAAGCTATTAGTCACTACTTCCAGGAACAAATTTTTTTTCCCTTGCAAGCAAAAATAATCCAAGATTATCTGGTGTGTAAATATTGCCATCCCATAATTATTTACATGCGGGGAATCGGGCCCAAACTCTTGATAGATTTGGTTGTGGTGATAAGATATTTCTTCTGTGGAAACATCTTCCATCTTCCTGTTCAGGGGCTTCAAACCACTATGTAAAGGATTAACAGGATTTGTCCTTCTCATGTCTGATTTATTTCAATCAGATTATCTTGAACATGGATCCCTGTCGTGCAGAGTTAAGCTTCCTTAGGAGGAAGAGCACAATGAACAGAGCTGATCTTGGGCTACGTTTATTGGCCCCAATTCAGACGCAGGAGGCAGGAGCAAAACTTCTTGATATGTTTTATCCCACTAGAATTTCATTCATTTCCTTGCAGCCATCTCATTCTATGTTTGCAGGAATCTTACCTGGTATAATCCAATGCCTTCATGAACTCACCTGTGCCTAAATCATTCTTTGATTGTTTGATGATCTTACCGAAGCGCTACATGCAAGCAATTAGAGGCAGTCCACGGGTTCCGCGAAATCTTAATATTATTTTATCCGTTTTGTAGTCCATTCAAATTGCCGCTTGGAATCATTGAAGACTCATTACGAGTGCAAGGAGATGATTTAAAGGTCTTTAGAATGTTTATCCACTTGCAGTCTTCGGTTATAACAACATCCCTTACTGGCAAACGGATTTTCCTTTGGGGGATAAACGGATTTTCCTTTGGATGCTTAAATGATTCATTGCAAGGAAGAATTTATGAACAAGATGAAGAAAAGGTTTTACAATGTCTAAACGTGTAAAAATGGTCGAAAGAAACTGCAAACAACCTAAGACGATTTCCTTTAGAGTAGCACTCCATCAATAAAATAAGAACATATGTCGACGATAGGTCCAAATACTATCAGCATCAGCATATACACACACAGGAGAGGAAAGGACCAAACCATGAACAGGTGGATATTAGGATTGTTCACCAGCAATAGGTCTTTAAGACTTGGGAATCTGGTGGTAACCCTCTGATTTTCTTGATTGTTCTTCTTCAGCCAAAACCTTATCTCTGGTCTTCTGCCCAACTTCCCCAGCTGCTTGTGCAACCCTGCTGAGTGCACCAGTAACCCATGAAGTGCCAGTCAGTACATACCGGTTCTTCATAATGGCAGATCCAGCAGTGCTGACAGTCTGCTCAGCAGCTGAAAATGCAGACTTAGTCTTCTCAGAAACCTGGAATTTTTGATCCATTTCCTTCACTTTATCATTCACCATAGTGGTGCCAACACTGATTTTTTCACTGAGACCAATTTTTTGATCCAAGGAAGCAACTTTGGCAGCTGCAGTGGAGGTGAACTGGTGCCTTTCATCAAAGGCCTTGGCTTTGTTAACTGCATCTTTGCCCAGAACAAAACCCTTAGCTAACATGCTGGTAACAACATCTTCAGCCTTTTGTACAGCAGATTCACCACCACCAGCACTCCTGCTTTCTGTTGCCTGATGGGACACAAGAACAATCTCATCAGTCAGAGACGATCACCGTCTAATGAACTGGAAATAGGATTCAGTAGATAATTATTACTGCCACTGGCAATGAAGCAGCTGATGGAATCTTGTAATCTGGAGCCAGAGAAATGGTAACAGACTGATCAACTATTGTTGCACCCTGCCAGATAACAGATTATTATTAAAAGAGAAATTTGGACAGAAGGACTTGACAGATTATATGAGATGGCACAACTCAAGAAGTTCTGAAAGAAGGGAGAAGAAAAGTTCTCAAGTAAGTCAAAAAGGAGTCAAAGCTGAAGCATCCCCAAGACACTTGCCAGAAAAACATTACCAATTCTATGGATGTATTATTTATTTATTTGAACTGACAATAGCCAAATGAAATGATGAGATGGAAAAGATCTAAAATGTAAGCCCTCTCTCGTTGCAACTTCTCTACTCATCATTGTTCCAGAAGTGCTTTTCCCTAATTGTCATGCATTCAGGCTGGCCCAATAATTTTGGATCATATAAGAGACTGATGATTGGAAGCATTTTAATGCAAACCATCTTTAGACCAAGCTCTGGTCATCTATCCATAACCAATATGAAGGTGTGATAAAGTTGATCAGAGGTTTAAATTACCTAAGATGGTGAATCATTGGATAGGTTATGACCTGGTGTAAAAGACAAATTTGCATGACACTCAAACTTCTATACAGCATACTTTGTCCTAGCTTCTTCCTACAATTAGGCCTCATTTCATTATACTAATCTCTAGGAAATAAAAATCCGTGGTATTTTATGTCCTTTTGATGAGAAATTAGTAGTGATGCAAGGACGAAGACACAAAAACACAACTCCATAACTCTCTGGTAGTTGCTATTTGATTCCTTTCTCCTGCCAACTTTTGAGATTTCAAGAAATTTGGGAACTCTGAATTGTAATTTTGCACCATAACCTTACACCTTCACTATAATATTACTAAAACACCAAGAAATCGGATCCCCTAGATTCCCATTCATTGAAAATAACCAAAGAGGGCCTGAGTTTCTTCTTTGGAAATATCAGTCAAATCAGGATGCTTAATTAACTATCTTTTGAATCTGAAATCTAATGCTAAGAAATAACAACAAAGAGCCTGCATCATGGTTGAAAATGGATGAAGAAAATAGTACAGTGTTAGTTCTTATTTGTTTGAAAAATTCAAGCATACAGTATGTTTAAATCCATGGCAGAATTTGGATAGTTGAAAGTATGACTCTAAAATCATCTATCCAATCATTATGGAGGGAAAGTTTTAGAGGCCGTGGAGAGAGAGAATTTGATGCAAATGAACAAACAGGTACCACTCAGTTTCTAGGCAGCTTCTTCTGATTTACGATGCAGCCTTTCCTATTTATCTAACAGTAGTTTCCATAACAGGCATCAAGCCCTGATGACTAAATAAGCAGCAGTTACAACTTACTTCTCTCTTAAAACTTATTAGAAAAAGGAGAAATTTTTGAGTTCGACAAGATTTAAAGAACTCACAGAGAGGAGAACAGCAGTTTCTGCCCCTTGTGGATCCTTGAAGGTAACATATGCAATTTGAGAGCGCTCATTGTCACTGAATACAAAAACAAAGGCAACAAATAAGAGGCCAAATTGAAGAACGAAATAAAATCAAAGTGATTATTAGATGAATGAACATACCTTCGGACATCAACATACTCAATATCACCAGAAAAAGAAAAGAACTCCCTGATATCCCGGTCGGAAGCGCTCAGGGATACATTGCTCACTTTCACTGTTCTTATCTGATCATCATCATCAAATCATGAAAACTAATAAGTAGATAAAGATAAGGCTTGCATCTTTACTTAGGTTTTGCATTAATCGAACACGATCAATTAACGAAGAACAAGGGTGAATCAGAGAATATGGAATTAATAGCAAATATTCTATAGGTCAGCTTAAAATTGGCTATGAATGGCGACTTTACATGAGACTGTGCGGTCCATCATTTAACTGTCGAATAACCCGTAATTACAAGTACAGTATCGATATTCAGAAAGATGGATGTTGGGTTAATCACTGAAACTAAAATCAGAAACTACAAACACCCGTTTCCTTATTGGATAAGATAAGACATGCATCAAGTAACAACCGACAACTATACACATAAAACACGATGAAGATGATGGAACTCACCGACATGGCGTGAATCATGAATACAAGGAGATATTGGAATCTGTTTCTGTTGCAGTGTAGAGTAGAGTATAATGGATGAAGATTGAAGACTAGACTTGCAGTTGCCGATGCGGTCGGGTTGCGGTTTGCTTCCTCATTCTCCCTCTTTTCCTGGGTCGAGCCGAAGCCCCTCTTGGGGCCCATCACAAATCACAACCATGGGTAACTTGGGCCGGAAGAAAATCATCAAACCCTAAACTATATTGAATTAGATTGGAAAATAAATCAACCAAACTATAAAAATTGAAAAAACCATTCAAAACTGGGTATGCATTTTTATTTTATTTTAAAATATATCTCATAAAAATCTTATCTATTTATTTGTGCTTTCTTTTATTGCATTTTTCATCCTGCATCCTAAACTAAATTGAAAGATTTACAATAATATCTTATTAAATCTTTCTTTGTGAAGTGCACATTCTAATGTGTTCTTTTTTTTAAAAAATAAAAAAAATTTAAACTTGATTCCTTACCGCATACATAAACAAAAACAATAACTTACACAATGGTTGAGTATGTTAACTTTCTACCTTTTTATGGCTTTAAATTGGGATTTTACCAATAAATGAACATAGTTTTTTATTCAATTACTTTATATCTTAAAAAAGAACTTTTTGATAATTATTTGTGGTATAACTAAATTGAATTGCTAGGATTATAAATCAACTGAATTGCTTGTAAGCTATTTGAACTTAACTTACTTTATGGTTGACTTAGTTTGAACTCAATTCCTAAACTAACTAAACTTGAACTTAAAATATAACTCATTTATATAAAAGAATCAAACTTGAACTCATATTTAGACTCACAAATTAGCTCATAAATAGTCTCATTTATATTGTTAATAAGTCGACTTATGATCGGGTTCGTGAGTAGGCTCGTAAACAAGTTCACTAGTTACTATATTATATTAAAAATTATATTATATAAAAAAATAATATGAGAATATAAGAATAAGAATAATATAACTATAAATTATAAATCAATTTTCAATTTGGACTCGTTTATCTAAACAAACTAAACTCGAGTTTCAAATTCTTTAACAATTTCAAGCTCGAGTTTGTGATTTTCAAGCTCGATAAAAGCTTGATTGAGCTTAAGTTCGATAAATTTTAAAAGAATCGGAGTTTAAGTGAATAAAAATTTAACTTATCTTAACTCATTTATGACCCACACGATGACCTTTCATGGTTTGAGGTTAGAGGGATGATATAACCAAACTGTTTTTGCCATTTTATTTATTTGGTTTAAAATGATAAAACCAACCAAATCCTATCAGAGTCCAGGCCCGAGCCCATCTCTTGTTGTAAACAAAACGGTAAATGTACGGAACGGTTTAATAATTAATACCATCCCTACACTATAACTATGTTTGAAGCATAATATGTTCCTTATATATCGTTTATTTGTTCATATTTAGAAAATTTTTTCCTTCCAAAAAATTTAAATTTCATTCCATTAAATTGATTTATAACAGGTACATAAAATGGTAGCGTCAGGCTCCGTTACAGGTCATGATGTTCTCTAGCTGAAAATAAAAATTGAAATCGAAGTTAAACAACCTTATGAAAGCATTAAATGAAAATCAACAAGAATACATGACTTTTGAATTAAACCAAAGATATCACTTCACGTTTTTTAAGATAATCCTTTCTTTTTTTTTTTTTTTCATTCTAAGGATAGATCAACAAAATGAAATTAAGTAAAATACCTTATAGATACTATTTAAAAATTATCTATTATATTTAAACGAATAATACATTATTAAACTACATCTTTTTAATTTGAAAGATTCTATGGTTCCATATTTTATTTTAATGAGATTGATCTTATCTATCATCTTATCATATATCTTTATATTTTAAATATAAATCATTAAATTTATAGATTATTTAATAGTTCAAGTTTAAATGTGATCAAATAAATAAAAAGTAAAAATAATGATAATACTGATCTTGTAAAAAAAAAAAAAATCTCAACACATTATTCCATACTTCCAAAAATGTTTCCACTTCTAAAGGACTCACGATATCCAATTGTCCCATGATATTGACGGTTACTTCAATATTCGTTCCAAAAAACTCCATCGATGTGGATGTGGCAATTTTATCCTGCAACAAAACAACCGTTCTTCCCCTTCATTTTATCTCCTCGGGATTCTTCTTATGTTATTCGATATACAAACCCACAATTCCCATAATCGAATAGTCTCCTATCAAACTCAATAACTTGAACCTTTCGCTTCATTTTTTTTTTTTTTTTTTTAACGCTTGGGCTTACTTTGGTCGAATATGCTGACAGAAAACATTGACTATAGTATAGAATGGAGGGACTCGTCTGTTTTGCATGCGGGAGTTCTTTAACTCAAAGATCTCGATTGAATTAAACGTTGCGTGCGGTAGGTATATCTTTTACTCTTTAATTCTGGAAATTTCCGTTTTTATCTTTTTGCTTTGGAAATTTTAGGTTTTGCGTCTTTTACTCTATAGTAATCTGTTTGTTTTTTCTTTCACCCACTCTAAATGATATTTCTATTTTATTACATGTAGTAGATGGCTCTACGTTAAAATTTTAACTTGCAATTTATCGTTAAATGAGGATGGTGTGGATTCTTTTGCAATTGATGATCTGAATTCTCAGCTAACCGATTTACCTATGTTTTCTCCTCTCCTAAATTCTAATCTAAACCATTAACCAATTTATGCTTCGCAGGTCAGTTTTTCAACAAAGACAATGTAAAACACGATGAGGATTAGAAATGATGGGAAAAAAAAAAAAAAAAAACGTTGCTTTTGACAACTTCTAATAAGTTGATATGTAAATATCTTAAACACCGGAAAGACATAAGAAGGGGGAAAAGGTTAGTTTTCTTTTTGTAAAGAAATCGTTTTCCTTTGTTGAGAATATTAAATAAATATACTTTTATTATATATCTATCAATTAGGAAAATAATTTTTCTTTTTTATCATCAATTCTTTATATGATGCTTTAAATTAATCTAATAATGATTATATGTCTATCTATATTATTAAAGTAAATGAGACTTTAAGTAACTACTTTTTTTAAAATTACATATTTACCCTTTATTTTCTATTATTTACAAAAAAAAAATAATAAAATGAATTATTAAAATTATAATTAATAGATAAATATGTTCACTTATTCCTTTTTCTCTCTCTCTTTATTTCTTTATTTACTTTGTATTATCTTTCTCCTACTTTTCTACATTATCCTATTAATTGCATCTATATCTCTCTCTCTCTCTCTTCTTATTTTGTATTTTTTGTACACACAATATGAGTATATTGGCCGCTATTATATCTTTAAGCTTCCTCAAAAATTTTTTTTTTTTCTATTTCTTAGTTTAGTGTGACTACATGCTACGTTGTATTTTTGTTTCAATTATTTTTAGAACCTTGCAAATTGCATTCTTAGGAGTTATAAAGATATAAACTATAAAGTTCTCATTTTCATATAATTCATTATGAATTTTTTTTTTGAATTGTATATAAGTAATTTAATACCTTAAATTTTAAAGCTTTCAAGAAGGAATTGTATGGCCAATTATATAATTGAATTGATTAATTACAATTCAGTTGAAAGCTATTTTTGTTGTTGTGATTCAACTTGGAAATTAAAAAGAGGCATGTTTACACTAGATTTAAATTTCCTTCCTTTATTTTAAAAAATAAGGTTCATATTTTTATGGAGCTTGAATTTTATCAAAATTACAAATTGAAATTAAGTGAATTAAATATAAATATAATTAGCAATATTTTTAATCTAATTCAATAAGGACATTTAATATATCAATGCATTTTCATGATTTCCATTAGATCTAAGTAAGGGTTGGGTCGAACCACTTAGGAGAATCACTAGGTTTTAAAGGTCCAAGTGGTTTGTTGGGTTGGAACAGCTTGACCTAACGGTTCAAGGACCATCGCCTAATATAAAAAAAAAATTAAAAAGGGGCTGGTCCTTTTTTACTGATATAGCTCTTTTTTAACTTTCGGCGCATACAATTTAAAACATTTAAAATTTAAAATTTTCAAAATTTAAACAATGTGTTCATATATTCCTCGGTTTTTATAAATTGCAGCTTTTGATATACAGTAGCTATTATTGTACAAACTAATTCTTGAACATCTTACTAGATTCGAACCTTTTCGTATGAGTGTTCTTGCATGACCCACAAAATTTAAACCCCATAAATAAGTTGCCTTGCAAGTATGTTCAAGAATGAAGAAGACGTGATAGAGATTATTCCTGAAACAGAAGAGCAACATATGGGACAATATGAGTTCGGCAGTTCGAGATCATCCGACTCAGGTAAACCCCCTCAACTCGGTAAGTTTAATATTTTACTATGCATTTCTGTAAAGGTACAAATGAAAGGGGGAACTCAAAGACATTTTGCAACTACTGCAACGCGAGTTATTGGTGGAAAACGCAAGAGAGATATGGTACCTTTAACAGGCACTTGAGGTCGAAGCATCCTAGGGAGGTGGGAATAGATAGTATGTAGTAACAAATTGCACAAGGCGATGGTTCATTCGGTTAACTACTAATGAGATACGATGAAGAGAGGCATAAGTATAACTTAGCCTAGTACCTGGCGAATATGCACTTGTTATTCAACCCGAGTGCATCAAAGTGGCACAGTTGACACAAGCGAAAGACGTTCAACCCCAACTTGCAATAGCTTAGCTGCGGAATGTTAACCCTAGCCATATAGGAACTCTACCACAAAAGTAAGAAAGAGCTCGTAGGTAAGTTCACTTCCCTCGATATGAGACATATGGACACATCATTTTTGTAATAATTCTTATATGGGTATTACTATTTACTAGATAGACGATAATTAACAACTTAATAAACAATTATTAGCTTTAAGGGTATGTAACAAGCGACACGTAGTATAAAATATTTATAAAATTATTAGAGAAATCCTAAATAAGTACAAATTAGTGAGGAAATTTTTTTTCTATTAGTTTTGATAATGTAAGTACCAATACTGCATCAATATTTGATTTGCAAAATTACCGTTAACCAACGTTGGAGGGAGGAGGAAGGGTTTCCACATATGCTGTGTATGTCATATTTTTAATTTGTGTGTTAAGGATGGCATTGCGGTTTTGCATGATAGTATAGCTCTAATCAAGAACATTGTCAAGAGAATAACAAAGAGGTTGTTCCTTCATAAAAAGTGGAGGAACTTCTACATGGAGCGCAGGAAGAGGCCTTAGAAGTTTGATATAGATGTGTAATACCGCTGTAACTCAACTTACGAGTTGTTGCATAACACAATTCCTTGCAGTGAATTGCTGTGTAACTTCGCAATGTACAACATGCAGAAAGTTGACATTTTCCCCAATAATTAGGATGTATGTATTCAATTGCTAAAAGTTTAAAAAGTTTTTCATGATATTACTAAGACTTTCTTACAGGTTTACAGGCCCGGTGTTCATTTGCTTGTTATGTCAGCTGTCAGTATACTTGATGTACTACTTGAAGCCCATGAGGACCTAAACCGATACACATGCGTAGACGATATGATATTGAAGTGGTTAACTTATTATAAAGATATTTTTTGTATTTATCTTGTAGTAACTATTCTAAATCCTCGTTATAAAGCAGAATTATTACTAATGTATTTCAAAATTTATTACAGTTATATTCAAGATCTAACGAATTTTCAAGACGTGTGCAGCTTGGAAGCACAATAGGAAGCGATGGTAGCGATGGTCGACATAGAGGAGATGCTTAACCACTAACAAAGTCAGTATGGTGACCAGTTATTAGTTTCTCCTTCGCCCCCCACCAAGGAGCGACATTACTCATTTATGAGTGAGCAGTTACTGGTGTAAAAATTGAAGAGGCAACGGTTTGGTAATCCAATGTTTAAGATGCAATGCTACACTAATACAAATTTCGAGTTTTCTAAGAATATCTCCATCAAGAATTTCGATATTTTAGAGTAATGGCAAAGGCATAGAAGGGATTACCTACTCCTCTCTTGCGTCACCCATGAAGTATTCGCTGCTCTGGCTTCAATAGTCACCGTTGAGCAAGCGTTTAGTACAGTAGACCTGATCGTTGATAAATGCCGAGTCTCTCTATTGTTGTCAACATCAAGGTAGATACTTATACAGAAGATTAGTATAAGGCAGCTTACAAACGACAAGAACCATGTGGGACATCAAGCAAGGAGGACGATTATTTCAGTGACCGGAATCGATCTAATAGAAGCCTAAGTTCAACTACGAGTATTACTCTTAGTCACAAACATGAACAGGTACGTTGAGAGGAGACATAATAAGTTTTTTTTTTCATCCTTTCCAAAAATGTTTTATCACATAGAAAAATCTTTTTTCCCATTTATTAAAAAAAAGTAAATAGCATGGTTTTCCTAAAAGTAGTGATATAACATTACGTTTTTCTAAATTATGACTAAGTAAAATTATTTTCTTTCAAAAAATTTAAATTGGATAGTTACGTACACTTGGATTATTTTCACAAAATGTAAAATTGACCAATAAACTAAAGGTTTTCTAAAAATCTAAATTGAACTATAGCAATTCAATTTCGATTAGTAGATATGTAAGTACCTTTTGGGCGACCGAAAAATATTTTAGTAAAAAATATTTTTACTTCGACCACTTCACTCTACTCAATCAAATTAGTTATTTGTATTATAAGAGACTTTTCTATATTTTATTTTTTGTCCGTTTTTAATATATACTTTATGGAAGGATGAAAGAAAAGAAAAAAGGGTTCAAGGATTGGCAAGGGGAAAAGGGAAAAAAATTATGTAAAGGAAGGAAAAAAAAAAGAAAGAAAAAATCGAGAAAGGGGAAAAAAAAAAAAACAATTCAAGGGTCACGAACCGGCTCTTAAACTGCTAGGCCTATTGGACTAGCCTTGAACCACCAGCTCATGGGCCGATCACGGTTCATCGTGTCCTCAACCTATGAACCGGCGATTTAAGACTGATTTGGCTCAGTGCCTACCACTAGTTCCCGTCATTTTATATCTAATTATCTTTTTTCACCATCATAATCAAAGTAAACCATTATATTCTTTTCAATCTTCAATGGTATAAATAGCTAAATCATATTGCTTCCATAACAAATTTATTATTGTATGGAAAGCTATGTATAATAAGAAACAAGCTGAGAGAGATGAAATGTGAAAACTAGAAATAAAATGTGTATGATGATTTAAAAAGAATAATAAATAGCCAAAAGCTTTGTAGGCAGAATGGATGGAAGTTATGACTTGATTCTATGAAGAAACGAGTGGATAATGCACTCACATAGTGGGTGTAAAAATAATTATAGAAATATGTAATATTGAAGTGATATTGTATCCTTAAAGTGCACTTGTAAAAAATGATATACAAATTTATATTGTTATGACATCTATTACTTTGATATGTATTCTAAAAAAACACACCCAATTTAATAGTTGACTTCAACTACTTACAACTTCTAATTTCAGTACTTATACTAATCAACGCCTAGTTTGTAATAAATTACATAGGCTTGAATTTAATGTAATTAGTGCAGATGTAAAAATCGTGGTTTTAAAGTATGAAAGGAAACATATTAAATATACTAAAAGTTGGTCAATCCTACAATAGTAACACAATGAAAATCCTAGAATAATAAGAGAAGAAAAATAATATTCACAATTTTTTTAATTGAACCATGAAAAATTATGCTATTTGCTATGAAATTGCTTAAAGAAGTGTCCATTTGCCTACAAAACAATGAAGCTTAAGTTAATTGGGGGAATTATGTTACAGCATAAAATATAATGATATGAAGTCGTATTACGTAGTCGTTATGTTGTGAAATTTTATTAGATAGTAGTTACCCATGGAATACGAAAAGTAAATAATGGTGTTGCCAAACCTTATGAAGATAAAAATCAACATAAGTATAAGCCTTGAATCTGCAAAAACAAATAATAATGGTGTTGTGACAAACTAAATTATGAATGCATAAAGGGAAAAAGTAATTTGAATTAGATCTTACTGCAATAATAGTTGAGCTTTATAGCGCTTCATCAATCGGGCATGATGTATGGGTTGTACTTGTTGAATGAAAGGATCGTCATCTTAGAAGGTAGTTAAACGTATAGTATTAGGTAAATTATAATGCAAATTCAGCAACACTGAAACGTGAATTTAAATATATATATATATATAATATGTATACATATACGCAATATTTAATATCATCCATATTGTGGTGTAGAAGTAAATAGTACCTCTGCTTTCGAAGTTTTGCAATCTCTTGTCTAATCATCTTAATAAAGGTTTGTTTGTTAACTCTAATAGAACGTCTCTAACCAAAACTACAAATCTTCAAGTAATTTCTCTATAGGAGAAAAAAAATTAAATCACATGAACACGCTTTACCTATCTTAAAAATAAAGGCTTATAAAGAGGAATGCATATGGAAGGAACAGTTACTGTAAGGGGGGATCGTACTGGACATATGTGCAAATCTCCAAATAATCACACAAAGTCTTGCTAGGGCTTGTAACAGTACAAAAATCTTAAATTTAAAACATACATGTTTTACGAAATGCATAATGTCTGGGAATTTTAATATGAAATACTCATGAGTGTAATTTTAGTGTACTTGATAGAGATTGAGATATTTCCTTTTGAATTTCTTTATCCAAAAATCGCTAACATTCTACGTGCTGACATTGGAATAATTGTTAATGAAACTATTAGATAGGGATTATTGATGAATAAACACAACAAAAAAACCATTTTTTAAATAATTTATATATAAATGGTGGTAATTATAAAAGTAAAAAATGAATAAGCATAATAATATTCACAATACAATAAAATGAAGATATGATAAGTCAATAATAGGAATACCTTAAAGGTAACAATACATTTTTGTACACAACATTCTTAGTATGTGTGCTGGATAGGCTAGGTACATCTCCTTTCTTAACCAAAGCTTTTGTTGATGACATTGATACTCTCTGTGATAGTGCCACATGCTCAGAAAGGTATATGCCAATAATATGTATTATATGACCTTGTGCCTTGTTAATTGTCAAAGCAAAACTTAAATGCATTAGAAATTGTTATCTTGTTATTTCAAATGGAAGATTTAAATGATTTGACGTTTTTAGAGATATTTTGGGAATGAGAACTCTCGATCCTTTTGTATGACCAGTCAACACTTCTGCGTAGATGACATTTTGCAAGAAACCAATGCATACTAGCCTTGTACTGTACCATTACATAGGCTTGCTTTTGCATCTATATTCTGTAAAAGCATTATCGAAGCTCCCTTCTTAAGTGTTAAAATATGAGGAGGCATTTCACCTGGGGATATAGAATTTAAGAATTCTTGTTGAAACATGTACGCTTGATCATCATTAACCGAATCAAAAGAGTAATATATGTGTGCTTCACCAGGAAACGAATGAATGATCATATCATTTAACTTGTCAACCTTAGCATTTGTTGGCGCTTAGAGTGCACGATTGATGAAGTAAGTGGCATCCTCTGTATGTTCAGAAAGATGTGGGAATGTTGCATTAATCAAGGATTCAATCTTTTGATCACCCTCCCATTGTAGACTCATAAATGGGGGTATCTTTCTAAGGTCATTACGTACAGTAGCCTCAGCCCCATTGCCAACTCGTAACACAAAATCTGACAAAATCTTTATTTGTGAGTGATCTCATAATTTAGGTTAATTGGACGATATGAACATTGGTCTAAAGTAGTGATTTGTTAAGGCGTGCATTAATCATTTAACTTTTCATTCCCTTTGAAATCACAAGAAGAATTTGCCTAAAATCTTCACCTAATATCTGATCTTACCTCCAAATGGAACATCGACTTCCATGATATTTCTAAGAGTTCTATCTACAAATTCAAAGGTGTATCTACTTGCCAGAGGAGCTTCATCCCATAGAATTGCCTTACTTATCTTTAAGAGTGCAGCTAAGTTTTATTGTTTACTTATTGAGCCAATAGAAGTTGCATTTGGGCTTAAGGGGATCTTAAATCTTGAATGTGTTATTTTACCACCCCGTAATATTGTTGAAGCTATTCCAGAAGTAGCTGTCGCTAAGGTGATGTGACCGGTACTTCGAAGAAATGCTAAAATAGCATGATGCAAAAAGGTTTTACTTGTGCCACTAGGACCATCAATAAAGAATATAGTAGATTCATTTTGCTCAATTGAAGACTTGACTATGTTGAATGCATTCAATTGGTCTATGTTTAATCATGAAATTGCATTGATATCTTCATGATCAACAGGGATGGAGAGCTCATCCTATATTGCTTTTGGTATGTCATTATTTTCGATAAGTCCATGATCAAGATGTGGTAAGTCATAGTCTATTAAAATTTCCCCATGTTGCCTTAGTAGTGTAGTAATTTCATTCAATAACTTGTTGACTATAACCACGCTTGAAGCGGAAGTGGAAGAGTAATCTTGCAACACGTACTCATGAAATTCATCCCATAATGAATTAACTTTAATCGGGTGACAATATACAAGATTGTTACAAATAACCTCTTAAGTGTGGATGGCATTTGGAATGATACGACTTCAAGTAAGCAATGATGTATGCTTTCATCATTCTCAATAAGACCTCTACTTTTGATAGCCCTTTGAAACATATCATATCGCACTCTACGATGTGTTAAAAGATCATTAAAAGAAGTTAGACTACAAACATGATTAAGTAAAACCTGAAGATGAAACCTATCAGAATCAGTTGGGGCTATAGTATATATTCTTCCAATAACTTTTCTTGCCACCTTTTTACGATGCCATGTTGAATTTTTCCATGCATAATACTTTTGGAATTCTTTATACAAATATTGCCTTGCCTTACGATTTGTAGAGTTTGTATGAAAAAACTCAGTAAGCATTGTATGTGGGTAAAGATTGTTTGCTAAATTAAAATCCAATGAGTCACCTCCCCTAAATGTAATCATATGCATGTTTGATAGATGTATCTACAATCTAGTAATAGATGTACGCATGTGATTCAATGGAAATGCTAACAACCTCCAAATTGCTTCAGGGGCACAAATCCAACGTGTATCTATAAATCGTTGAATTTCATCATTATCGAATCTTATACAAACCTCAAGAGAGACCTTATTTGGACCTTTGTGAATGTATTTGTATAAATATTTTACACTCTTGACACTTGTACAATCTCAACTATATGGCAATCAAACTTAAGAAGTAACCATGGGTTATAAGGGACAATTCAACTATTATCTACCATGATGTTTCAACAATTCGGGAGTGCAATAGGCATATGCTTCCTCCTTCGATAAATTGGGTGTTAAAAGGGCTCTTTGGACATGGGCTCCTCAGGCCCAACTGGATCTAACATGTCTCGTTGCTTGGGGCTCATCCCTGTAGGCTTAAGCCCTAGGCTTGGATTGATCGAGCTTAGTAAGCTTTGAAATGGATAGAATGCACAAGATAAGGATTAAATAGAGTTAAACAGCTAAGTCTAGAATAACTGGGACACGTCAAACACCACGACCCCACTCTCCCATACTTGCGAGAGAAAATCTCTCTCTACTAACTAACCTTCAACTGCTGGCATCACTCCACTATAAATACCAGTCCATTACCTAGTAGTAAAGGTCTCTAAACTCTGCACACTAAGGTTGCTTATTATTCTAAAGTATTTTCTACTCTCAAAAGCTTCACTACTAACTTAAGCATCAGAGTGTCCACACTAGATATCCTGTTGGTATCCCTTTATAGCGTATTGTTTTGTAGGCCTTCTATTTGTAAAGCCCCATCTACAGGCAAATGCTCAGAGACAACATTTGGCACCGTCTGTAAGAAAGGTGAATTCCTACACTTGAAACCTCAAACACATACCCCATGAACAATTCCTTTAACAACATGTCTCATCGCGACGAGCAAGAGACCTAACAATTGGTAAATAACCAACTGTAGGCAATTAGCCCCCCAGAAGGGTTATGTTGGAGGAGCGCATGGAATTCGAGGAATATGTTGCACAAAACAAGCTACTCTACACTCGCTTAGAAGAAGAAGAGCAACATAGCGCATAAACCTACCTCCCTGAAGCTTTGGATGCTCACACTAAGCAGAACAACATCCAGTAGTAGCAGCAGCAGAATGGCAAGGATTAGCAATCTGATCTACCCTTGCAACAAGAGCTAGCAAGGTTTACAGCCACCCGCGACCGGGCTATGGCTAGGAATGAGAAAGAAGCCTATTCATAGAAAACAAAAAATGTCTAGATCAGAACCTCACCCGAGCAAACCATAAAAGTCGGGATTGAGAATCTAGTTGAGGTGAAGGACGAAATCATCACCCTCTTGTAGGCAAACTCGGACAGGTTGCCTTGGTTGACATCAGATATGCCTGGAATCTAGCCTAACTTGGCGAGCCATAACATCAATATTGACACCACAACGTGGCTTGTTAGGTAGAAAAAGAGGCATTTTGCTCTATAGAGGTAGGTTATAATTGAGGAGGAAGCGTAAAAGCTACTTAAGACCGGCTTTGTGAGAGAGGAAAAGTACCTGACATGGCTAACGAATGTGGTACTAGTAAAGAAGAAGAATGGAAAGTGGCGAATGTGCATTGATTACACTGACCTCAATAAAACCTACCTTAAAGACTGTTTCCCTCTCCTAAGGATCGATCAACTCGTCGATTCTACATTGGGATATGCCCTATTGAGCTTTATGGACACTTGTTTGGGGCACAACCAGATCATAATGGTCCTAAAGGATGAAGTCCATACCTCTTTCATCATCGATTACTGCATGTATTACTACATCGTGATGCTATTCGAACTGAAAAATGCCGAGGCTATGTACCAACGAATGGTGATGAAACTGTTTAAGCCCCAGATCTGATGCAATATGGAGGTATACGTCAACGACATGATCGTCAAGAGCCAGAAGCTGGTTAATCATGTTAAGGATCTCTAGGAAGCATTCAATCGAATGTGTATGTATGACATGAAGCTGAACCTTCAGAAGTGCATCTTTTGCGTTGAATTTGGTAAGATCCTTAGCTTTCTAGTAATACAGAGAGGCATCGAGCCAAACCCTGAGAAGATTACTACCATAAGGGGAATGAAGCCTCTAACTTTAGTCTAAGACGTACAAAAGGTCATCGGCGTGGTAGCCGCATTGAGCAGATTCAGTTTGAAGAGCACAAATAGATGCGTTGAGTTCTTCAAAATCTTGAGAAATCCAAATGGTTTTGAATGGACTTCGAAGTGCGTTGCTGCCTTTCAGCAGCTCTAGGACTTCCTCGCATACCCACTGGTCCTCTCTAAGCCTATCTATGGGGAGGACATGTTTTTATACCTGGCTGTAAGCAACTGGGTGCTCTCTTTTATGCTGGTCAGAGTAGAGGGGAGAGAACACGAACCGGTATATTATGTCAACCATATACTACATGGGCCTGAGGTCAGATATACCCCGGTAGAAAAGTTCGCTCTGATCGTCATTATTAAGGTACGACGGCTAAGGCCTTACTTCTAAGTGCACTTAATAATCGTACTTATAAATCAACTATTGTGCATCATGTTGTAGAAACCTAATGCGTCTGGACGATGATGAAGTATGTAATGGAATTGAGTGTGTATGAAATCTAGTATCAGCCATAAACGGCCTGTAAGGTACAGGTGCTAGTCGACTTCGTAGTAGAATATACAGGAGAGGAGGAAGCACTACTGGGGGATGACAAACCTGTATGGACGCTCCACATCGATGGATCATCTACCTCGAGGAGTGGAGGCACGGGTCTTATTCTAGCCGACTTGCACAAAGTTATGACTTATTATGCTTTTAAGTTCGGGTTCAATTCCAGCAACAACGAATCTAAATACGAGGCGCTTATCGCTGATCTTAAGTTGACTAAGGAGACTAACACTGAGCATTTGCAGATCTTTTCGAAATTTATGCTTGTTGTACAACAAGTTTGAGGCGAATACGAGGACAAGGACGACATTGTGGCTAGGTACCTTAAGAAGGTGAAGAGCTTTCTAGCTAAATTCCCTTCGTAGGACATCGGGAAGATCCCCTAACTTGAGAATTTAGCAACAGATTGGCTATTCAAGCTCGCCTCCACTAGTATATGGAAGCCTGAGGTAAAGGATAGCAAAATCTTCATAAAATACTTGTCAGAAAAAAGCATAACTCTTAGCTCGGCTAAAGTTTTGGAACTGACTACAATAGCACTAGACTCGAGCTGGATGGATCCTATTCGAAGTTATTTAGAGTAGGGCATGCTTTTAGATGACGGGAGGGAGGTAAAGAAGCTCAAGTATCACGCCACCAACTATACGTTGGTCGACGGTGTCTTGTATCATAGGGAAGTCAGCCTTCCCCCACTCCAATGCCTCCGGGAAGGGGAAGGGTTGCTTGTCATGGAAGAGCTGCATGCTAAAGTGTGTAGCAATCACATTCAGTCTCAAGCCCTCTACCTCCATGCACTGCGACTCGAGTATTACTGGCTTACAATGAGACAGGATGTAAAAACCGTTTCCCAAAAGTGTCCGCAGTGCTAGAAGCATGCCCCAGTCAATCATGCACTTAACACTACCCTTCAACCCCTGACTAACTCATAGCTGTTCACGTAATGAGGGATTGATATTCTTGGTACCTTCCTAAAAGCTTTGAAAGGACGACAGCTCATAATTATTGCCATCTATTACTTTACAAAGTGGGTGAAGGCCAAAGCAGTGGCAAGGAACACAAAGAAAAGTGTCGAATCTTTCATTAGAAACAACATTCTCTCTCGGTTCGGTGTCCCCTATGCTCTCATCATTGACAATAAATGATAGTTTGATAACCCTAAGTTTAAGGAGTTTTACACCAAGCACCATATTAGCCTACACTTCACCTCGATTGCCTATCCCTAATCAAATGGACAGGTCGAGGCAACCAATTGGATCATCTTAGATAGCCTGAAGAAGTGTGTGGACTGATCTCAAAGTTCTTGGTCTGACGAGCTACCCAATATCTTGTGGGGGTATAGGAACACCCATTGCATTTCTATAGGCAAGACCCCTTTTCGGTTAGCTTTCGAGTTGGAAGCAGTCCTCTCCATTGAACTTGAGCTTCCTAAAATCTGGACTTGAAGTTTTGACACTGCCTTTAATGAGTCACTATTGTAAGCTAGTGTCGATAACATCGAGGAAATTAGAGACCATGTTGCGGCTTGGGTAACTACATACCAACATCGAGCCCTCTAGTATTATGACTGAAAGGTTAGACATAAAGAGTTCAAGATTAGTGGCCTAGTGTGCCAAAAGCTATAAGCCACAAGTTTGCGCGAAGGGCAGGATAAGCTGGCCCCCAATTGGGAAGACCCGGTCAGAGTCAGGAGAAAGATTGGGCAATAAAGTATACAGATTGGAAAGATTGAATGGCAAGCTCATCTCACGCACATAGAACACTGATAATCTTCAGCTTTATTTCGATTAGCATTCTATTATGTACATTTTTCTAGAATAATGAAATAAAAAAGTTGCTTTATAATTGATGGTCTACCTCTCTCACTATTTCCCCTTCCTTTTGTTGCCATCCAAGCCCTTGAAGGGGCATACGAATCGTTTACTGGGCATGATAGGAATTAAGCCCTTAGACCGATCGTAAGAAGCTGAGCTAAAGGACTTTAAGGGCTCACATAGAAAATACCAACTCTAAGCCATAGCCGAGATAGGGACTCCTATCTCGATCCAACCTCTTTTTGACTTGTCTATTAGATTCTCAAATGGATCCACATGCTCCTGCCTAGATGCGAAGTCTTGATCCAGAAGGTAACCCAGGAAAGGCTAGCTAAGTCGAACTCTCTAACCGACTATTGGCACCTGACTCCAATTTAGCTGACTTCTTAACTAGACCGATTAGCTCTCGACCCGATCCAGATTAGGTTGCCTCTTGACTACCAGTACCTCCTGTTTTGCCTATGTTGTATCATACTCCTGACGTACATTTATCAAGTGACATATGCTTTCTAACACAACATTTCAGAATGATTCTTTCTTTCTTCCGTACTGAATATTCTTTATTCTTTTTACCTCTTTTTAGTATGGTTCTTGTAACGTAATTGTAAAATACCCTTTTGTCTTTTCATACATGTAAAATACCCTGTTGTCTTTTCATACATGTAAAATAACTCTAGTGGGTAGGTATATAAACCCTTACTTTTCTTGTACGCAGACATCCAACTTTCAATACAAAATTATTCACTTGAGCAACCTTAGTGTCATTCAATTCTTATCTATTCCCTTTAGCAAGGAGTAGTAGTGAGTGACCCTTCAATTCAGACCGGTGTGTCATATTCGGCGGATTGTTGCTGAGTAAGATCAGGTGGTGTGACATATCCATTCTGTAGTTGCCTGGACTTTGCTAGTTCCTTTTCTGTTTTCTTTTTGGTTTGCTTTGTTATGGTGCCTTTTTATGTGCTTGACTCCGGAGACGCATCAGCTTTGCTAGTATTAGAGCACGGTTCCGCGAGGGAGTGTGTGAAGGTTTTGTTCGCCTTACTGTTTGTAGCTACTATGGTCCTTCCGTAGCTACTGCAATGTGTTAATGTGATAGCAAGTGTGGTTTCATTGTTACTCTATTTTACTCTGTTTTTCATCATGAAACAGAACAAGTTTGTTTCTATTCTATTTAGCAACTATTAAGTATTAAGGTTGTTAGTAAGTTGTTAATCTGTTCAGAAAAATATTGTATTATGTTAGATTTGAGCGTTCAGGGTGTCATTGGTGACCAGAGTAGCGACGCCCAATCTAGTCGTAGTTGTAATGGTAGTAACACCCCAGGGTTCATTGACGATAGACTTGATAGGCTTACAAACCTCATTGAGAGTCTAGTTACAACAATTCAAGTAAACAGGCAATAACTCCAAGGTATACATCCACTTAACCCACAAGAAAATGCCCTTAAGAGACCCCATGGCTAAGGTAACTGAACTAATCGCCCAACTCGATTACAACGAGTTGGAGGAGTAGTGGGCTAAGCTCTTAGACGAAGATTGGAGTTGGAGGAGATTAAGGAAGAAGATGAGGAGCTGGATGTTGAAGAATTTAAGGAGGAAAAAGAGGAAGGTAACTATTTCCCATTTTAAGGACAAGGACGTCAAGCTTCTCGAGGGATAGATAATATCAAGGTTCAAATCCTACCCTTTAGTGAAAGTAAAGATGTCGATTAATACTTAGAGTGGGAAGAGAAGGTCAAGAAGGTGTTTAACTGTTACAAATATGCAGATGCGGTTAAGGTCCAACTTGTTGCACTGGAGTTTACTAGGTATGCAACAATGTAGTGGAAAAATTTGAATGCAACCCAAGCAAGGGATGAAAGACGGGGTGTTAGAACTTGGGATGAGATGAAAAGGTTTTTAAGAGGTAGATTTGTGCCCGAGACTTATCTACAAGATTTGTTTGCTAAGTTATAGGAGTTTTGCCAAGGAAGTCGAATTGTTGATAACTATGTAAGAGAAATCCAAATGTTAATGACTTGAGCCAATGTGGAAGAGCTAAAAGCCCGTATAGTATCAAGGTTCATTTATGGGCTAAAGTATGAGATTCGCAATATCGTGGAAGTACAGAGGTTTTATAGTTTGGAAGATGCCATCAAAATATTGCAGAGGGTTGAAAAGTAGAGGAGAAATGTTCCGAACCGACCTGGGTTAACATTCTCCCAAATCCCGGTACCATGCTGACCTATTCAAGTTGAGCTGAGGAAAGGGATGACTGAATTGACGATAGCTGAGCAGGTCAGCATGGCTGAGTAGGACAGTTAGGTTAAGTCGAGGATAAGCCAGCCCCAAGAATGTATGAGAAAGGGCAGACCTCTAGACAGAAGTTTAGCGAGGTTAAATGCTTTAAATGCTTAGGCTTTGGACATATGGTTGCTGAGTGTCTAAACTGACATATCATGATGCTCCTGGGAGATGTAGTGAATAGCATTGATAAGAGTGAGCTTGAGGAGGAGAAGGATGCTCGAAAGGCAGAAGCCCAAGAGGAAGAGGAGAGTTGTGTCTATGCCAACCAAAGAGAAGTAATAACCTTAGTCTTGAGTTCCCTACTAAACCTTAAGGAGGGCTAGAGGGAGAATTTGTTCGATACCAAATGTACCGTCAAAGGCCAATTATGCACAATCATAGTGGATGGAGGAAATTGCACTAATGTGGTTGTGCAATCATTTGTGCAGAGGTTAGGTCTATCGACCTCAAGGCATCCCTAATCTTACAAGCTGCATTAGCTTCATGATAACGGTGCTTTGCATATGACTGAACAAGTAACTGTGCCGTTTAGTGTTGGAAATGTATACAGGGATGAAGTAGTGTACGATGTCATCCTCATGGGAGCTTTACACCTATTGCTTGGACGACCTTGGTTGTTCGACCAACGTGTTACTCATGATGGGTACAAGAACACCTATGCCTTTGTTAAGGACGGAAGGATGATAGTGTTGCAACCCTTAACCCTATCCTAAGTAAATGAGATCTACAATCAACTTACCCAAGCTAGTAAGAAGAAAGCCCTAGTGATGAGCTGTAGAGAGCTCCGATCTACTGAGAAAGCCGATGAACCAATATTCCTATTGATTAGGAGACAAATGGAGATGAGGGAGTTACAGAATGTTCCAAAAGAGATTTGAAGCTTGGTAAATGAGTTTTCTGACCTGTTTCTTGAAGAATTGCCCAAAGGATTGTTACTAGTCCAAGGCATAGAGCAATGTATTGATACAGCCAAGTGCCACCCTACTAAACCGACCTACATACAAAATGATCCTTGAGTAGGATGTCGAGTTGAAAAGATAGGTGGACGAACTCATTGAGTGAGGATATGTGAAGGAGAGCATAAGCCTTTGTACTGTACTAGCTTTGCTCATTCCAAAGAAGGATGGTTCATAGCGCATGTACATCGACAGTCGAGCAATTAATCAAATTATTGTCAAGTACAGATATCCGATACCGAGGCTTGATGACATGTTGGATGAGCTTCATGGTGCAAAGATATTTTCAAAGATTGATTTGCAAAGTGGCTACCACCAAATTCGCATGAGGTCGGGCAATGAATGGAAGACTGCCTTTAAGACTAGATACGAACTCTACGAATGGTTGGTTATGCTATTTGGATTTACTAATGCACTGAGCACATTCATGAGGTTAATGAACCATATGATGCGCTCTCTTCTTGGAAGATGTGTGGTTGTGTATTTTGATAACATATTAGTATACAGTGTCGACCTGAATGACCATGTTCAACATTTTTGTGAAGTATTTGACATTTTACGAGTTGAAAAGTTGTATGGGAATATGAAGAAGTGTATTCTTTGCTAGAAGGAGGTGATTTTCCTAGGATTTGTAGTGTCAGGGGAAGGAATTCGAGCAGATGAGGAGAAGATCCAAGCTGTTCTAGATTGGTTGACGTTAAAAAATGTCACTAAAGATCAAAGTTTCCATGGCCTAGCTTTTTTCTATAGGTGACTGTCGAGCCTGTTTTTTCGATTTTCTATTTAAAATTGAATTTCCCCATTTCCGATTAATACTAAACCCTAACTCATTTAATATTAACTTTCGACTAAAGAAATTAAGGAATTCTGGTTTTTTTATTTATAAAAATTTTTGGAGTTGCTACCCAACTGAAGTCAGGAAAAAGAAAAGAAAATCATAATCAATTGGGTGGATTGATTACGATTTAGGTACCGGTCTTCGATTTCAATTTAATACAAACTAGAGGAATCCAAATCCGGGGGTTAACCTATTAAATCCTAACGGGTACCACTGTCTATTTACCAAAATTAGGATTATTCTTCTAAATTATCTTTTTTAATATCTTTAAGAAAAGGAAACAAAAACAAAAACAAAAAAAAAAAAACTAAAATTTAACTTAACACATGTTCATTAGATACTAATGTTATAACTAATTACTAACAATTAAAGACATGATAAAAATAAAAAAAATTAGTACAAGTCTTAAAAATAATTGTGCATATACTAAGTGAGATAAAAATAAATAAATAAGATAAGTTATAGACAATAATTAAAAACCACTATTATGTACCTGCAAGGCAAAGCACGTAAAACTGATGAAAGGGAACAGATTGGATCTCTAGTCCTATTGCATACACAACTATAGAATTGGTTTAAGGAGTGAGTTCAAGCGTGTTTTTTAACAAATGTGTAATTGTTCTTTTTAGCACGCACCATGCAACCCCTATTTATAAAACTCGAAAAGAAATCTTTTGAATGGAATTGATAAAGATTCAAAATAGATTTGAATCTCACAAATCTTAATTTTATTAGATTTAACGTTATCGTATCAGATTTGTTTTTTTTTTTTTTGACAACTATTTTGTCAAGATTTCATCAAATTAATTTTTTTGAATTTTTTCTTTTTTAGTTTTTTTTTTCTAACAATTTTCTATTTTTTTTTTGTCTTTTTTATCGTTTTTCAATTTTTTTTATTATTTTCTAAATTACGACCCTAAAAACAAAAATTATAACTACTATATGCAAAAATCGAGTGTCTACAGTGGTTTATTAATGACTTTAGCACAATAGTTGCCCCATTGACCGAGCTAACAAAGAAAAATGAAGGGTTCGAGTAAAACGATTGACTTGAGCAAAGTTTTAGGGAGATCAAGGAGAAGCTCACCTCGACATCTGTCTTTTCATTACCAGATTTTGATAAGTCCTTTAAACTAAAGTACGATACATCGGGAGTTAGAATTGGTGCTGTCCTGATACAAGAACGGCGGCTCATCACTTACCACAGTGAGAAATTGAGTGGCTTAACCCTGAACTATTTTGTGTATAAGAAGGAGATGTACTCCCTTTTCTAAGCCTTTACTGCTTGGCAACATTACTTGTTGCCCGCGAAATTTTGTCATTTATACTAACCACGAATCATTAAAGTGTCTAGGAAGTCAGAACAAGCTTTCGAAGAGGCAAGGCAAGTAGTTGGAGTTCATGGAGAGTTTCTCATACATCATCTGGTACAAGAGGGGAAGTGCAAATGTGGTTGCCGATGCTTTATCACGACGGCAAACCTTGCTAACTACTTTGGGGACAAAATTATTGGGATTCTCACTAATTACCAAGCAATATGCTCATGATTCTCACTTCAGCCTTATCATAGAACAGTGCAAGGATGAAATTGCTGTCAAGGGATATTATCTCAAGGATGGCTATCTATTCAAGGACCACAGGCTATGTATTCCAAACTACTCCACATGTGAATGTTGGTTTGAGAAGCTTACAGCGGCTGACTTTTAGGCCACTTTGGGGAGGTCAAGATAGCCAATTTGTTGAAAGAGAATTTTTACTAGCCAGGTCTGGCCAAGGATGTCCATAAGGTAGTTGGTCGTTATGAAGTGTGTAAGTGTGCTAAGAGAAAGAGAGAGCCCCATGGAGAGTACATGCCTCTACTAACACCTACCTTACCATGAGTCGACCTTAGTATGGACTTTGTCCTAGGGTTGCCCCAAACATCTAAAGGAAAAGATTCTATCTTTGTTATAGTGGACCACTTCAACAAGATGGCACACTTCGTTTTGTGCCATCGAACTAATGATACTTTATATTTTACTAATTTGTTTTTACAGGAGATTATCCAACTATATGAAGTATCGAAGACTATTGTCTCAAATTGGGACATGAAATTTTTGAGCTACTTCTAGAAGACTCTTTGGAGGAGGCTTGGGACTAAACTAGTATTCAGCTCCAATAGCTATCCTCGGATTGATGGCCAAACTGAAGTAGTGAATAGGACGCTAGGCAATCTGCTTAGAGCTGTTGTAGGGAAGAACTTGAGGGATTGGGATCCGTGCCTACTAGTCGTGGAGTTTGCATATAACTGAATTGTCCATAGTACTATAGGGAAGACACCATTCGAGGTAATCTATGGCCTCAACCCTACCATTCCCCTAGATATGATTGGCATCCTATTAGCTACTGAAGAAAGTCAATCTAGAGTGGATTGAGCCAAAAAATTGCATGAGTTACACTAGTTTGTCATGAGAAAGATTGCCAAGTTCAATCAGAGACAATAAGAGATTAGTAGCCGAGGCCGTCGAACTATTTCCTTCCAATTAGGAGACTTAGTATGGATTCACCTCAGTCGAAAGCGATTCCCACACTTAAGACAAAGCAAACTATCTCCTCAAGTTGACGACCTATTTAAGGTCCTAAAGAAGATCAACTGCAACACCTACCAAATCGAGTTACCTAATGACTATGGTGTTTCCTCTACCTTCAATGTGTTCGATCTGATTCACCATCAAATAACAAAAGAAGACCTTACAAGCGCCTAGAAGAACAAAAAAAAAAACACTTCAAATTTGAGGACAAATCTTTCTGACCCCTAAGCAAATGATAAGAATCAACCCCCTGGACCGATCACAAGAAGTTGAGCTAAAGGACTTCAAGGGCTTGTACGAAAAATATTAACTCTAAGCCATAATCAAGATAGGGACTCTTATCCCAATCCGACCTCTTGCCGACCTGTTTGTCAAATCCTCACGTACATCCAACATATTCTTGCCTAGATGCGAAGTCCTGATCTAAAAGGTAACCTAAGAAAGGCTAGCCAAGCCGAGCTCTCCAACCGACCATTAACGCTTGACTCCAATTCAGCTAGCTTCCTAACCAACACTTCCTGTTTCTGCCTATGTTATATCATACTCCTAACATACAACCATCAAGTGACACATGCCTTCTAACACAATGTTTCAAAATGATTCTCTCTTTCTTCCATATTGAATATTCTTTGTCCTTTTTACCCCTTTTTAGCATGATTTATATAATGTAATCGTAAAATACCCTTTTGTCTTTTCATACATGTAAAATAACCCTAGTGTGTAAGTATATAAACCTCCACTTTCCTTGTACGTAGACATCCAACTTTCAATACGGAATTATTCACTTGAGCAACCTTGGTGTTCTCATTATCATTTAGTTCTTATCTATTCCCTTTAGCAAGGAGTACTGGCGAATGACCCTTCAATTCAGGCCGGTGTGTCATATTCGGCAGATTGTTGGTTGAGTAAGATCGAGTGGTGTGTCATATCGATTGGGTAGTTGCCCAAACTTTATTAATTCCTTTTTTGTTTTCTTTTCGATTCGCTTCATCATGATGCCTCTCCATATGTCTGACACTAGAGACACATTAGGGCGGGACAAAACGCTACTGACCTGACCCTTCGAGTAACCTCAACAAAGGGAGACACCCCTTGCACAGAGGGACTCTCATCTTTCAGGAAGGTCAGAATGCTACCGACTTGACCCTTAGGGTAACCTTGGCAAGGGGAAACACCCTTTACTTGGAAGGACTCCCATCTTTCGGGCAGGTCGGAACGCCACCGATCTGACCCCTACGAGTAACCTCGCCGAAGGGAAATACCCCCCACACAAAGGGACTCTTATTTATCGAGCAGTTCAAAACACCATCGACCTAATGCCAATAGGTAACATTGATAAGGGGAAACACCCCTTGCACAAAGGAATCCCTATGTAAGCATATTCAAAGGCAATAAAAAAAAATCTCAAGTATATAAGAGGATACGTTTCAAAAAAAAAAATCTCATTCATTGGGTATCAAACTACATAGTGAAGGTCAGCATCTTGATCTGGCATACATATGTTTAAAAAAAAAAAAAACAATCACCTTGGATCAATTAACTTTGGTAACTCAAAAAAGTCCAAAGCCTCAATCTGCTTGAAGTGTTGATCCAATGATGCCAGTAGAGGAGGCAGGTCTTGTCCCAGAGCAGAGGCGAGAGGTTGTTGATGAGTGTTGACAGAAGGATCGCCTTGATCCTAAGCTCTTAAAGGGGCATCCTCCGAAGTGAGCTCCTACTAAACTACTAGGGGAGATATGGATGTACAGGCAATCTGTTTAGCCCTAGCAGTAGAAGAGGTGCCCGAAATATCTCCAGTTGCCTGCGTGGCCTCCTCTGCTCGTGCTTTGGCTTTCCTCTTCTCCCTAAAGGTGGGGGACTCCAGAAAATCCAAGAAACTCAAGTCAAGGCCCGCATAGTAAGAGAGCACCTCCCTTTTGGTATAGTGGGTGTAGTCGATGGAAATGTCTTCGAGCTCTTCCAACTACTCTTCTGTCCCTCGATAATTAGTTATAATTATCACTTGGATGTAGTACACATAGAAGGCACAACATATGATAGAGTTTCCATTAATAGACCGAGTATTGGCGTCCCATCCATATGTTCCATATGGGAATAATAAAGAGTATTGCAAAGGATCATAATACCCAGTAATATCACTACATTTATGAGGTATCCAGCATGTGATTGGATGACAATATCATGACCATTTAGTTCACTTGCTTCTTCACCACCAACAAGTATAGCAGCAACATGAGACGCAGTTGGTAGAGCATATTGGTGTTAGTTTCGTGGTTGCTTACAAATTATAAGACAACAATATTCAATATTGTTAAGTAATGAAAGTTGGCGAAATTAATGGATAAAAGGGTTATGGGGATGTAAAATGGAAGTAATTATTGTAATGATCTCTGCATCTAAGGTTAGGCTTTCAGATATACGGTTTTTGATTTCATTGCCAATGTCGTATATATAAGTTTGCAAAAATCATTGCTTTTCATTTATATTTGGTAATAGACTGCCAATTTTGTGGTAAATTGCACCTTGAGCATGAAATCTGTAAATATTGTGATCTCCCACCATAAGACTATCATCAATGTGGATGCCTATGCAAGTAAATGCAAAGACATAATTATATGATCGAATGTGTTGTCTGAAATGTCTCCCCATACTGTTTTAGGCTATAAATAGTTGAAGGAGTTGGAGGGGCGATGGAATTGTAGGAGACAATTTGTCCTCTGGAACAACACTTTTCATATGTCTCATGCTTAAATAGTCGTGCATGACAAAATGGGCAAGACATGGGTTTAGATAAATGGAGTATTTGATATCCAAAGCTTTCATGGAACTCCTGAGCAACATTAACACTACTACATCTTCGAAAAAGATAGGACCTTATATAAAGCTAAGACAACAAAGAATTAAAAGTAATTTTGTATGTATTCAAAGTGAAATAATTACCTCTAATGATAGTTGTAAACACCTCATTTTTGTCATTTTTCATTTTCGTTAAGCCAAGATAAAAAATAAACGAAACAAAAAAAAATAATGAAAATTAAAAAATAAAAATAAAAAAGAGAGTTGTGTTGTATCGATTAGTGTTGTAATCAAGTCGTGTCATATCGTATTAAGTTGAATCATATCGAGTTAATTCGAGTTAAATTATATCGAGCCAAGTCGCATTAGATCGTTTAATATCTAATCAGATAACAGAGTGTGATTAATTTAAAAAACCATTAAGTCATTTAAGAATTGAGCTTTACTAAAATAATTTTGGTCCAATCTGATATAAAATAGATTTTTTATCTAAATTATATTGGGTTAAATTAAATTTATAATTTATTAAGTGGATTCTTAGACTAAATTAGTAAATAGAAAGCTCAAATTAAGTAGGATTTTTAGAAATTAGGTCAAATCCTTATAGAATCAAAATCGTATCTTCCTTATTTTCGATACGAAAAATTCGATTTTAGGTTTATAAATAATTAATCGGCACATGACAGTTTTTTTATTATTACACACATTCACTATTTTAAAAAATAATAATAGCTTCAATTCCACAACAGATTTTTTATTAAATCACTCGACTACAAATCCGAATCAGCAAACTCTTTGTCGGCAAATTCCAAACACCAATCTGCAAGCCAACAATTTGATTAAGATTCCGAAGTCCGACGGAAATCCAACGTCCAAAAATCCAAGCTGCACGACCTCTCCAATCTCCACGCAATCTAAGCCACGTTTCCTACCGAAGCCCCAACTGCACAATACACCACATCGATGGCTTAGAACGTTGAATTGAAGACACATCTTGACACCATCCATCGAAACCACGCAGCCCCCTAATGCTCCAATTTAGCAATTCTGAAATCCAATTTCAACGTTCAGCAATTTCGAAATCCAATATCAACGTCTAGCAATTCTGAAATCCAATTTCAATGTCCAGCAATTTCAAGATCCAATTTCCAACGTCCAAATTTCCGACACTAATTTCTAACGTCCAAATTTTCGACTCCAATTTCCAGTGTCGAAATTTTCGACGTCAATTTTCAACATCCAAATTTCCAAAGTAGAAATCTAACGTCCAATTTCCAAACTTCAACAATTCTCCCTGACGTCCACAATTTGAAGATATGTCCTCTTCGCCTGATATTCAACGAGTACGACGAACACCCCGACGGACACAATACCGATTGCACGTGATTTGAACGATTTAGGTAAAAAAAATATTATTTTTGTTTTATTTATTTTATTAGCAAGTTCAATTTTATTTATTTACTAATTTATTTTTCTTAAGTGCAGGTTCATTATTATTTTTCATATTTGTAGTTTTTCTATATAATTTCGATTTTTTAAAAAAGTTAATTAAATTGTGTCTTTTAGAAAAATTGTGTGTTTTTTTTAAATAAATATATCTTTAGCATATCTTGTAGATGTATCGAGATACGTATCTTACGGTTAAAATTTAAAAAAGATACCTATCGAGATACGTATCTTGCGGTTAAAATTTAGAAAAAATACGTATCGAGATATGTATCTAATGGTTAAGATTTAAAAAAGATATATATCGGGATATGTATTTACTAGTTAAAAGTTAAAAGAGATACATATATAGATCGTATCTATATTACATAAAACTACGAAATGACGCGATTATTTACAACGAGACCACTAAATTTACAACAAAGCTGGATATAATATTAATAATTTTGTAGCTTTTTCAAAAAATTTCTTAGAAATTACATAGTTTTTCACTCACCAATAAACAATAAAAATAAAACACATATAATACAGAAAATGAAAATGATTGTATAGAAACAAGCATTGGCAAAATAAAATTAAATATATAAAAAGATGTAGTATGCTACACACACATATAATGCAACAGGAGTCGGTAATTAATAAATTATAGGAAATATGATAAACCCGCGATCTAAAAGTATCCTTATATATAAGTAGGTCCGAAATAGGATTTTTTTTTTTTTAAAAAAAAATTAGGCTCGTGAATATTTATATATAAGGGTCACTAGTTTTTTTTTTTAAATTTCCCTTTTTAAAAAAAAAAAAGAAAAAGAAAATCGAACCACTTGTAGATTAATTAAGCTTTTCCTATAATTTAAAAATAACTACCCCTTTTTTCAAAAAGAATGATGTAAAAGGATAGGGTTTACAGTTCTTAGGCTTCGTAGCTCCAAAGCTTTTTAAAGAAAAGCTTAGTGGGCTACATCGAAACTTAAATGGGCTCACCTATCACCATTAGATGGGAGCAATGACCTCAATGACCTGAGGGTTACACAATGGCGGCTTGTCCTAAGTTTCAAAAGTAGCTCAGGTCCGATCATATCTAAACATGCAAATGATTATTATAAAATAAAAGAGCCCCCTCGCCTTTCCCCCTTCTAATTTCCAATAAGGCCTATTGGGCCGAACTTTTTTTCTTAGAGCCTACATTACTAAAAAAAACAATTAGTACAATTATAATATAAAAAAAAAAAGATAATAATACAAAAGCCCATCAATAATTTTTAATTTTCCCATGACTAGCCTACTAAGCTTCCGCAGTAGAGTCGCCAATTCTGTCGAGCTCTACTTCGGTTTCCTTAGTTTAACTTATATCAAGCCCAGTTTGCTTAATATAAATTACTTGACATTAAATTAAGGAAATGTTTTAAAAATTTTAAAAATTGGAGTTGCCAACTAGTTCAACTAGTAAAAAATGAAATTAAGGTAAGGTGGGAAAACTCTAATTTGGCCATTGATTCGCTATTTTCTTAAAAAAAATAATTTTTAGAATAAATAACTAGAAAAGACCGAATTCGAAGACTAACTTATTAAGATTAAGTTACCATGTAAAAAATTAAAAAAATTGATGGGCTTTTATTTTTATAATTTTATAAAAATACTAAAATATATCTAAATAAACAAAAGATAACTAAAGTGATTTGAAAAGCAAGTCTAGACGAAATCCAATTCCTTGAGAAATTCAAATATCCGAAGTTGAAAAGCAAATCCCCCGACGACAAACTTTCAAATTCCTTGGGAAATCCAAATTTCCAAAGCTCCTGCACGTCTACCGAAATCCGAAGTCGATCCAACGTCCAGCAAAGCTGAAAAGACAAAGACCAACGTCTAAAGTCCAACTCTTCACTAACACCATAACCGAAGCAATAACAGCTACATTGCCCGCACTTGATTCAACACCTTCCCAACCGTCCAGCACTACATACATTACGCTAACACGGAGAACAAACTCCACCGACCCTTACATCCACACAAATTCATGCCGAACTCCACAACAGCCGAAACCAAGCAGCAATCTGTTACTCCCTGTCCCAACTTCAACATCGTACTGACACTCCAATTTGACTGAAGTTCACGCTAATTTCCACGCTTGAGAAATCCAATTTAATGCTTGACAATCCAACGCTGACGATCAACGAAACTTCAAATTCTCCTTAACTAAAGTCCACATCCTCAATCTAGCGATCTGATTTCTTCATAACACCAATAGTAATCCGCAATCCAACTTATGATGGCAACGATCGCCAAAGTCCAATTCCAAGCCACGTCACACAATCCGATTAGCACAAACACAATACCCAGACGATCACGACATACGATCATGCACAACGCGTAGGTAAAAATTATTTTATTCTATTCTATTCTATTTTATTTTATTTAGTTTATTAATTTATTTTATTTTATTGCAGGTTTTTTATTATTTTTATATCATTGGCAATTTTTTAGATAATTTGAGTTTTTGTGTAAATTTAGTTAATTGAAAAATTGCATTTTTTTGAAAGTCGTATATTTTTTCTATCTATATCTTACAGTTGAAATACGTATCTAGTAGTTAAGATTTAGAAAAGATATGTATTGAGATACGTGTCTAGTAGTTGAGATTTAAAAGAGATACGTATTTAGATTGTATCTTAAACATATTTTATTAGTTAGGATTTTGAAAAAATATCTTTTGACATGTAGTGGTTTTTAAAAAAAAAAAACCTAATCAAGTTTTTAAAAATTTAGTTAGTTAGGGATTTCTTTAATTCATAAAATTAGATTTATTATGTCTTTTAAAAAAAATAAATTGATAAATAAACGTAAAAATAACTCGGTTTTCGAAATAAAAATAACCTACCCACTAAATATTTTATATAAAAAAAAAACTATTTTATAAAAAAAGGAACTACGGCTAGTTTAATTCTGACTAGTGGATATGTAAACATCTTCGGAGCAATCGCATAAAAAAATAAAAAATTTTCTTTCCCTTTTTTGTAAAAATAAAAAATAAAAAATCACCTTAGTTATCTTTTGTTTATTTAAGTATATTTTAGTATTTTTAGAAAATTATAAAAATAAAGCCTATTAATTTTTCTTTAGTTTTTATATGGTGACTTAGTCTTAAAATATTAGTCTCCGAACCTGCTCTTTTCTGGTGATCAGTGGCCAAATTAAGGTTTTCAACTTTTTATAAAATATTTAGTAGATGGATTCTTTTTATATTGAAAACTGAGTCAGGTTTACATTTATTTATTATTTATAAAAAAAACTTAAGAAATATAATTTATCCGAATAAAAAAAATCCTTAACTAACTTTATCTTTTTGAAAACTTGGTTGAGATTTTTTTATTTTTTAAAAACACTACATGTCAAAATATCTTTTTTAAATCCTAACTATCTATTGAAATATGATCTAGATACGTATTTCTTTTAACTCTTAACCACTAGATACGTATCTTTTTTAAATCTTAACTATTAGATACTTATATCGATACATATCTTTTCCAAATTTCAACCATAAAATACGTATTTCGATATGAATCTTTTCCAAATTTCAACTATAAGATACATATCTCAATACATCTGCAAGATAAGATACGCTAAATATACGTTTATTTAAAAAAAAAGACACAATTTTTCTAAAAGATGTAATTTAATTAACTTTTTTAAAAAAATTGGAATTATCTAAAAAAACTACGCAATATGAAAAATAATAATGAACCTGCACTTAAGAAAAATAAATTAGTAAATAAATAAAATTGAACTAACTAATAAAATAAATAAATAAATAAAATTTTTTTTGTTTTACCTAAACCGTTTGAATCATGTGCAATCCTATCGGTATTGTGTTCGTCAAGGTGTTTATTGTACTCATAGAATGTCAAGCAAAGGGGACATATCTTCGAATTTTGGACATAAGGAGAATTGTTGAAGTTCGGAAGTTGGACGTTAGATTTTTGCTTCAGAAATTTGGATGTTGGAAATTGGAGTCGGAAATTTAGACGTTGGAAATTGGATCTCGGAATTTCTGGACGTTGAAATTGGATTTTGGAACTACTAGATGTTGAAATTGGATTTTGGAATTGCTGGACGTTGAAATTGGATTTCGAAATTGCTGGACATTGAAATTGGATTTCGGAATTGCTGAATTGGAGCGTTTGGGGGATTCGTGGTTTTAGTGGATGGTGTCAGGATATGTCTTCAATGCAACGTTCCAAGCGATTGGTGTAGTCTGTCGTGTAGTTGGGCCTTCGATATGAAACGTGGCTTAGATTGCGTAGATATTAAAGTGATCGTGCAGCTTAGATTTTTAGACATTGGATTTCCATTGGACTTCAAAATCTCGTTTAGATTGTTGGCTTGCGGATTGGTGTTTGGAATTTGCCGGCGAAGAGTTTGCGAATTCGGATTTGTGGCCAAGTGATTTAATAAAAAAATCGTTGTGGAAGTGAAACTATTATTAGTGAATGTATGTAATAATAAAAAAAACTATCATGTGCCATCTAGTTATTTATAAACCTAAAATGGAATTTTTCGTATCAAAGATATTGAAGATATTATTTTGATTTTACGAGGATTTGACTTAACTTCTAGAAACGCTACTTAATTCGGGCTTTCTATTTATCAGGCTCAATCCAATTTGATTCGATCCCATTTGATTTAGTTTAAGAGTCCATTTAATAAATTATAAATTTAATCTAGCCCAATATAATTTAGATAAAAAATCCATTTTATATCGGACTAGACCAAAGTTATTTTAATAAAACCCAAATTTTAAATGACTTAATGATTTATTAAATTAATCATACACGGTTATCTGATTTAATTAAACAATTCGACGTGATTCAGTTTGACTCGACTCGATATGACACAACTTGACTTGACTCGATAAAATTCGACTCGATACGACTCGACTCTTTTTTTTTTCTTTTTAATTTTCGTTTTTTTTTTATTATTTTCTTTTTTTTTTGTTTATTTATTATTTTTTTAACTTAGCTCAACTAAAATAAAATGAAAATGAAAAATAGTAAAAATGAGATGTTTACAGCTGTTCCTCTTTGTAAGCAAGTTTGATTAGAACTTTGCTACAAAGATAAAAGAGATATCCATTTTTGCCAAACCTAACTTGGATAATATAAAGAAGATAGATTTCTTCTAGATAAGTTGCTTGAAAGGGTAAATCTTTCGAAGACAAGATAAAATAATATTCTATTGTAGACAAGATAAGATGACATTCTATTGAAGACAAGATAAAACAAAATGAGACAGTGCTTTTATAAGTAGGTGATCTTTTAAATGATTAGATAACTCTCCTTTGAGCAAGTGATCAAAAAAGGAATAGATAAGATAACTCTTCTATCAACAAGCAATCTAAAAAGGAATAGGACAATGTTCATTTGAGTAAGCGATCCTAGCAAAAGACTAAATAGGATAGCGCTCCCATGAGCAAGCGGTCCTATAGGAGCGCTATCCTAGAAATGAATAGGATAATGCTCTTTTGAGCATGCAATCCAAAAAAGGGTTAATAAGATAGCATTCCTTTCAGCAAGCGATCCTAGCAAAGGACTAGATCGGATAACACTTCTATGAGATAGGACAACGCTCCTATGAGATAGGACATTGCTTCTATGAGCAGGCGATTTAACTAAACATAGGATAGTGCTTCTATAAGCAAGTGATCCTACCAAAAGACTAGATAGGATAGTAGCGCTCCTATGAGTAAGTGATCCAACTAAAGAATAGGTAGGACAATGCTCATTTGAGCAAGCGACCCTAGCAAAAGACTAAATAGGATAGCGCTCCTATGAGCGAGTGATCTTAGAAAGGACTGGATGGCGCTCCATTGAGCAAGCGATCTAGGAAGGAAGAAAACTTTCATGAGTTTTGACAAATTAATCTGTAACTTAAGTTCGAGAGATTTTAATGATTCCTTGAAAATTTTAAGAAATCTCTCTTGATTTTTTTTTAAAGAAAAGTTTCATTTCTCTTTTGAAAATTTTTTATTTTTTCTTTTTTCTTCTTTTTGTTAAGAAATTCAAAAAACACTCTTTGATAGAAAATTGTGTTGCTAACAAGTAAGAAAGTCTCAAAAACTCTAAAGATCACAAATAAGGGGTTGGCTTGCCCCTTTCCTGTTGATCACTCATTCTCTCAGTCCTGTTTCCTAGAGCATAATTCATGATCTCTGAACTTTTTAGAAGCACTAATTTCAAACTTGAGATAAATAACTATTCAGGTTTTTGACAAAGTACTTAACTCTTCAATTTTCCACTCAGGGATAGATATCATTACTTGGAATGTTTAGTCAAACTGGACTTCCTTGCACTCTCATAGGTTTGTTTTTACTCTCAGCATCAATTCCAAAAATTGTAACTTATCTTGTAAGTGGTACATTATGGTCAGTTAATAGGCCTTTTCTAGGTCTGCAATGTAAGGCTTTTAGCCAACTTTGAAAGCAATTGTATATAATCTATCTTGGGTTTACAAGCTAAGAACCTAGGAGAAACTAAACATGGGCTTACCCTAGTTTCATGAGCAAATTTTGTTGAAGATAATTCCATTTTTCTTTAATAAAAAGAGTTTCATCAAGCGTAGTAAAGCGAATAGGATCATATAATGAGGGCTTTGCTTTTGAGCTTCGGAATTAATAATGTTCAAATTTTGGATACCATCACAAGTTCGAACTTGAAGCCTTATTGGTAATTTAGCTTTTCTTTGAAGGTGATCACTTTACTAATATCTTCATTTTTTTTCACTTTTTTTTTTCCTTTTCTCTCTTCTTTTTTCTTTTCTATTTTTTTTTTTCTCTTTTAGTTAAAGTAGTCACCTTCCATTGTTGAGTTTTTACTTAATAGGATTTAAAACACCAAAAGGTAGGTTCAAGGTGTACAAGCTTGAGAGAAGTGTACATAGTTTTGTAGTGTTTGGGAAAGAATCTATGGTTTGATGTATTTGAATAAGTGTATGGACCTGAGTAAGGGTCTGAAATTCTTCTTCATCCTAAAGAAATTGATTTATCTATGATAACATTTGCTTATGAATTAGCACAACTAAGGCAAGCATAATTTGGTCTCCTCCTTTTCTCCAGATTAATGACCCTAACCTCCTGATTGCCCCAATTTAGGGTGGTTCTTAGTAGGGCTAATTTTAAGAAAATTCCCTTAAAGGTTCAAATGGGTTTGTAAGGGATAATTGTATTTAAGAATAATAAAACGAATGCTTAATATCATTTTGACACATGTACTAAGTTTAAGACAGACTTCCTTTAAGAAATGAGCCTAATTACTCATCTTGATGGCACTTTTCTCTCATGTGGGTCTAGGGTTAGTGTTTGGGACATGGGTTGCCTCTTTTCATCCTAAACCTTTCAAGTAATGTGTTATCATTCCCTTAGGTGGAAAGTTTTAAGTTTCAAGTTTCAAGTTCACATTTTCTTTATCCATTTTCATTTATTTGAAATGCCCCTATTTGAATTAAACTAGCTTCATAGCATAAAAAGACAAGAATACACATGAAAACTACTTTATTCAATAACTTGTCTCTATTACAAACACTAAAATGAAATATGATCCCGAAAAAGAAAAATATAAGAACTAAATTTTTTTCTACTTCTTGCCCATATTTTTGTCACTTCTCCAAACTTGGCCCATTCAATTGAATTGATCTCCCAACTGCTTCAAATGGTAAGTCACCTCGTTAGATGATAGTAGTAGATCTTCAATGCCTAATACTGGAAGTTATCTGTTCGATGCCTCTTCAAAACTTGGGGAAAGAACGCCACTACTAATCGACCCATCAGTTTCTAGAAAACTTGGTTGGATAATCTTGGCATCAATTAAATCTTGCACCTTATGCCTCAGTTTCCAATAGTCTTCTATGGTATGCCCCACTTTGCCTGTATGATAATCACACCATTTGTTGGGTTCGTGATCCCTTGGCTTGTATTTCTTTGTTGGGTTTTTGTATGTCGGTAGTCCTACATCTCTCAATCGTTTGAACACTTGGGCCATTGGAATATTGAACTGCGTAAAACGCCTTCTCTTGTTGTGGATGGGTTTGTCTTGATTCTAGGCTTTCCTAATTGGTACATTCACTCCTGCTTTCTCTTTCATTGAATCAACTTCATGCTTGGGTTGTAACTTCCTATTTGCACCAAGACCTAAGCTTTCAAATTGCTTAAGCCCATAAACCATTACTATTTCTGTATCCGCAAGTCTTTTTTCTATCTTCGCTAACTTTTCTTCTAGGGATGCAACCCTTTTTTCTAGACTATAGCAATACCATACCCCTTAGACTTGTCCATTCAAATATGTTTCTGGCAACTTTTCCAATCTTTGTATCATGTTAATAGTGAGCTTTGTGTAGAATTTGGGCGTTGGATCCCTAACGAAGTCTAATTAGACCAATTTTTCATCAATCAAATCTTGGACATTATTCTTCAACTCCTAGCAATGGTCAATAGCATGCCCCTACTGACCCATGTGGTACTCACATTACACATTGGGATCGTATTTTCGAGGTTTATATCTTGGTGTTGGAGTCTTAAGATGCAGTAAACTCTCTTCTTTTAAGCGGCGATAGACCCAAGACATAGGAATCAGGATATGAGTGAACCTCCTTCTAGGTGATTTCTAGCTTAGCTTAGCTTATTATCCTTAGCTCTGGACCAATGCTTAGGGCACTAAGCTTACGTATCATTAGATAGGACATCGTAGTGTTCACAGTGGCCTTTAAATCCAACAGAGCTGATCCCTTCCCTATCAATCTCCCCACTCTAATAGCATCTTCAATGAGACTACCAGTTGCAACTATATCTGCAAACGTAGAAGCAGTATGGCCTAAGAGGTGATTATAATAAGATTCACCTAATGCATGGATAAATATGTTGATTAATTCATTTTCTAGCAATTGCACTGTAGCTTGAGCAACTGTAGATCTCCATCTCTAGGCATACTCCTTAAAGGACTCGGTCAACTTCGTTTTCATGTTGTTCAAATCCATCAAGGATGGAGCTACTTCTTCATTGAACTTGTACTGTTTATAAAAGGCTCAAGCTAACTTATCCCAAGCATCAAGCTTAACTAAGTCTTGTTGGGCATACCAAATCAATGCCGGCCCAGTTAAGCTATCTTGGAAAGTTTGAATCATCAACTGCTCATATTTAGAGAATTGGGCTATCTTGTGAACATAAAGTCTAAAGTGAAGTTTAGGACAACTTGTTCCATCATATTTTTCAAATTTTGGTACCTTAAACTTTTTGGATAACTCATGATCTTCAAAAGCGCAAACACTACTCAAGCCCAGATCACTTTGTACATCATGATCCTTGAGAACTCCTATTTTCTCTTTAATTTTCTAGAAGATTTCTTCTTCCATCTTCATCAATTTTTGCACTAATTCCTTTCCTAGGCCTTTGCTACTATTGTTGAGCTCATGAACCGATAACTCTTTAAACTTGTCTGTCTCGGATGGTATGTCAATAGGCTCCTGGGCTTGGGCTTAGGCATGGACCATGATCTTGCCTTGCTTTGCATGCTTTCCCAAAACCCCTTCGGCTATGGCTATGGTTATGGTTATTCTATATTTAAGAGCTTCAAGCATCTTATTTTTAAAAAGGAGTGATTATGGGCTTCAAGTTAGGTCAAATTACTTAAAAAGCAATCTTTCAAAGCCTGTAAGAATCCCTTCTTGTTAGCAACACTGTATTGAGTTTTTAGTTTTGAAAACCATTCTTTTTTTTTTTTTTGAAACTTTTATTGGAAAATCAATATTTATTTTATATCATAAAAGCCTAATACTGACATCGATGAATCTAAACAAAGAAAACATTAGGATTGACGACCAAGGACATAGGATGACGACAATATCACAAGGATGATATGAAGAAACATAAATTATTTTTCATTGAGAAACTTACTGAATAAATGACACAAGAGTGACGACTAATGGAAAAAACTTTATCAGGACTGTAACAACTTAAGGGCTAAATATGAAGAATGAAAACTTATATATTTACAAGATTAATGACATTAAGATGGAAAATAATTCACAATGGAAATCTAATGATTAAATCTTTTTTTGATTTTTTTTTTTTTTTGTATTTTGTTAGTTCTTGACAATATGGTACATATAAGGCATTGCAATAGAAATCAACTAAGTAAATAATTATCATGAAACTGGTTTTTTATCATAAGATTTCTTTTTTAAAAAAAAATATTGGAAAGTCTTTTAAAAAAATGACAATTCCATAATAGTCTTTATTATAGTTAATTTTCATTATTACATGTCCCAAAAATTTATAAATTGATGCAAAATTTTTTCTTACTTGTTTTTTTTTTCTTGTTGTTTTTCTTTATTTTATTTTTTTGTTTTTGTTTAAGGAAACTATCAAGAAATTAAAAAATGAGTAAAAAAAAACTACACAATCAATAAAGGTTATAATTTAATAAAGCTGTAAATTTATTAACAATCATAAAATCTAACCTTGGACTAAAATTAAAAAAAAAAACTCATAACTGATCTTTTTAAAAAAAATCTATATGACCCAATAAATCTAGCTAAGACGAGCTTCATGAGGTTAATATTGACCTAACTTTCCATATCTATTAAGATCTACTATAAATTAATTTAGTTAAGGATTTCTTTAATTTGTAAAATTAGATTTATTAGGTCTTTTAATAAAAATAAATAAATTGATAAATAAACGTAAACCTAGCTTGGTTTTCGAACTAAAAATAACCTACCCACTAAATATTTTATAAAAAGATAACTACAACCAGTTTGATCCTGACTAGCGGGTACGTAAGCATGTTTGGAGCAACCGTCTAAAAATTAAAAAGAAAAAACTTTTTCCCTTTCTCTTAGAAATTCATAATAATAAAAAATCACTTTAGTTATCTTTTGTTTATTTAGGTATATTTTAGTATTTTTAGAAAATTATAAAAATAAAAGCCCATCAATTTTTCTTTAGTTTTTACATAATAACTTAGTCTTAACAAATTAGGCTTTGAACCCGATTTTTTCTAGTTATTTATTCTAAAAATCATTTTCTTTAGAAAATATACGGATCAATGGTGAAAACCCTAATTTCATTTTTTATTAGTTGAATTGGTTGACGACTTCGATTTTTAAATTTTTTTAAACATTTCCTTAATTTAATGTCGAGTAATTTATATTAAGCGAGCTGGGCTTGATATAAGTTAAATTAAGGAAACCGAAATAAAGTTCGATAGTAGTTCTCTCAATTTAAGCATTTTCTATAGCAAAAGGATTACCTGTACAATGTATTAAAAATATGTAAATGAAAGTTAATGGAAGGATGACGATGATGAATGTAGACAATAAGTATTATGTTGGTAAAAGTACTTGTTGAAGAGTTATATGTTCTACATAAATGTGCTAGACATCTGATAGATGTCAGGTGAAGTTCTTTAGAAGTGCTTGCATGTTCAATGGAAATTCCTCCACTTCCAATGGTATAATCTGAATTGTATGGTTGCATGAGAGCACTAAATGAATTATATGTAACTATATGTATAAGAAGCACGAACTGATTAGCAAAAGTGGATATTTATGTAGATAGTAGGTACTATATCGGTAAATCTACTTGTAGAAGAGTCAAATGTTCTACGTAAACATACAAGACGTTTGATAGACATTAGATGAAGTCCTCTAGAGGTGCTTATGTGTTTAGTGGAAATTCCTCCATTTCCAGTAGTGTAATATGAATTATGTGGTTACATGGGAGCATTAGATGAATTATATGTAACTATAAGTATAAGGAAGTACGAAATATTTAGCAAAAGTGGATATTTATGTACCTATATTTTGATAAGGAGTTGTCGAATTGTGGTTTGAAGAAATGTGAGTCCTTCTGGAGATATGGGAACGATTTTTATAAGCAAAGTTACAATAGGGGTCGATGTGATTGTATGGAGCATGTGAGTTGATCTCTAGGGATGTATGAGGAGGAGGGCATACTATTAATAAGTAACCTGACGTCTAGCTCAGTGGAATTGTCTTTGATGAGATTGAGTAAGTACAATCCTTCAAATGCGAGTTCAACTATATTATTAGTCAAAAGGTTCGTAAATGGCGATGATGCAAATATCTCATTTAATCCCACCAATTTTTTCTCTTTTGAGGTGTATATTATTCCATTATGCAGTCTTTAAACATTTGTCTTGAGTAATTTACTTGAATATTGAGAATTGTAGGATGGAGTGAATGACAAATGTATCATTGCCATTATTGTTGAATGTTGAATCGAAAAGGATAAATATTTATCTAGTTTTATATTGTCATTATTGTGGCCTTGTTGAATAATTTATATGTTTAACATGTGCTCCATATTTATAGTCTTTACTATTACATGTAAATATATATTTAATTGTATCTTAAATAATATTTAAAATATTTCATATTTTTAAACTTGCACATGCATATGGGGTAAAGTGTATGATCGTATTATTGTTATAAATGAGTGAATATGGTTACAAGCATATGCTTTTCAAATTTTTTTCTTAATTCCAATTATAATTGTTTTGTTGGGTCTTCATTCATAAGTGACTCTATAAATATACATTTGTAAGCATATGTTATACATTTTTTTTTTTCTAAATTCCAAGTTTGTTGGGTATATGTGATTAAGAGAAGATTTTCTTGTTAAGATGTATGGTTTTTATTAGATAATCCTATATTTCATTATGAGTAGTGGGAATAGGAGTAATAATTTTTTTTAAAAAGGTTTTTGTGCATAATTATTTTACATGAAATTGATTTGGACCATGATTGTTGTAAGATGTGATGGAGTGGGAAAAGGTAAGGTGTTTTATAAAACTAAAGAATGGCAATTTATAGAATTGCCTCACAATAAATTTATTAATATAATATTTAGGACTATTACTAATCTTCTTCCTTTACAGGGAATCCTCATCATCACGTATCATGGTATCGTTAGCACTAAAAAAAATTGTATTAAAATAAAGTTATGCTTCTTTTTTAATTTGGTGGTTTCCTTTTTTGCAAATAGATAGTCATTTTTAAAATCTTGAATGCACCATCGTCTACAATATCAATGAAATTGAACATTTGACAATTTTACAACAAACTTCTTGGTGGACAAATATAATCATTTATTTTATTAGCACACACGTTATAGATATATTGTCTACTAGTATAGTAATCACCTAATTGCATATATGTACTTTTTAATGTTATTGAGAAATTTATATTTTTAAAACAACCATTTGTACAATTATTTTACTTTATTATTTACCAATGTGTTTAGCACCTGTCGTACGGTGCAATGTCTACTAGTAAAAATGAAAACTAATTAAAATAGTCATATGTGAAAAATAAAAAGGTCAAAGATACAAACACAAATGTTGGATACAACATCAATTATTCACTTAATTCAAACGTTGTATTCATTTTTCAGTGGTATGATTGGTTTTCCAAATACGAAATGAAGTAGGAGGAAATTTAATCATGGAAAGAAATTATAGAAACACCTTCTCTACATGATATGGAGGATGCTACAAATAGCTCTAAAAACATAGATGACTATTTGGATAGCTATTAAATAGAAATTGTTACATAGAATATCTATATTGCATAATAAAAAATTACAAACAAAATGTCTAACAATTGGTAATACATTAATCAAGACTTACACTAACATATTGTTAAAGCAACAGCAAATGTACAAAAGCAATGACCACATTGTTGTAAGAAGTAAATTATTTAGATAGTATGGATGAAAAAAAAAATTAAATGGAAACTTACTACAGTATATTCACTTGGAAGGAGAAAAAAAAAATAATGAGGTAATAATTTGATAGTAGTCTCCTAACAAAAACAATATATTTTTATTCTACATACAGATACATAGTGAAAAAATAAGAACTAATAAATTCTTAAAAATTTATTTTTTAAATTTAAAATATTCGAAACTCCAACATAATTTTTAAACTACTCACATATATCTGACATAGCAATCGTGATGAGAGCCAAAATTTAGTTGTTGAGTTATCTAAACAATAAAGTATATTTAAGAATCAAATTCAATGTTATAAACACTAAAATTTAGTAAAACCACAAACAAAACATATAAAAGGTCAATAACATACAAGTACTATAGCAGGGTTACGAATAATCTCCATATTACCAATAGATGTTGGAATAGGTGAAATGTGGTAGAAAGAAAATAATTGAATAATGGTAAAACGTATAGGTATATGTTAGTATATCTTTAACTAAAATATATTTTATATTGATATATTTATGGATATAATAACAATTTGGTTTAATTCTTTATTAGTTTGATGCATACTGAATTGTTCGACTTCGTTAAAAACTTTCTAAAAATCAAGTTTTGCTATTATAGTATTTAGCAATCCTAAAACATTAAATCAAAAGTTTTTTACGTTAATAGAATACTACAGACAAAAGAAGCAATAGGTAAATAGGTATACAAATAGTATAGCTTGAAGTTTAGGTAAAAGAAAAACTACACTAAGGAGCACAATATAGTATAGAGGAAATTGAATCAAACATAGATATAACCACAAAAGTTGCACTATCTAATATATATATCGAACAAACTTATACCTTTTCTAAAGAAAATTATACATGTACTTTAAATGTGAGACATAATATAGTCAAAATTTTATAAAAGTTACACTATCTTTTATATTATGTTTGTAGATACGTATTATATAACAAATGTGTGACGGAGGGAAATGACATTATATAAATCTTGCATGGTTTATTGATTTTATACTACACCAATGAAGAAATTTCATTAAAAAAAATAATGAAGATTGGACATGATAATAAATTCAAACACACCTAAATACAATAAGATAGTGCAAACTTCAACTTGCCGATAGTAGTGAGTCAATTGAATGCTAGATGAAAACTTTTGCTTGATTTCTAGATTTTATGCTACACCAAAAAAAAAAATCATAAAATAAAATCAATGAAGATTGCATACAATAAAACAATTTTAATTTTAATAAATCCTGACATTCCTGAATATAATAAGATAGTTCAAACTTCAAATTCCAATGGTAATGAGTTACTCAAATGGCAAACAATGCTATACTAAAAAAAAAAAATTCAGTAAAAAAAATTAATAAAGATTAGATATAATAAAACAATTTCAATTTTAATAAATTCTAATATACCTTAATATAAATAAGATGGTCCATGTAATGTGCATCAAGAAGTTCGTGCGTTAATGTGTATCAATAACTAAAGGATTGTTTGAAGATAATACATGTAAAACAAATATGTTAAATCGAACCAATAATTATGTAACTACAATAAGTGGGGATGTGTATGAACCTAGAGAGGGTCAACACGTAGCAACAAAGCATGAGGGATGGGTGAACATGAATGAACGTCTCGGTAAATGTGATATTAAATGCAAAACAGTCGCCGGAAAGAAATAGGAAGGTGCCATTGAAAATACCTCAAACGGTGCGAGTAAAATGGAACTGGAACCTGTGAAAGGATAATGTGTAATGTAACGCTGCATGCAATTACATTGCAGTTGGATTCGGTAAAATATGGAAATAATTCAATAAGTTTTGCAGTAAAAATATTAAATAATCAATTAATGATAGTTAAAAAAATGCTTTTCTAGTATAGATGATCAAATTGCAGCTAACAAAATAAATTGTATAAGCACATTTAAACCCAACTGAATGTTTCAATAGCGAATTATTATTAAATTATCATACACATTTTATTTCTACTTTTCACATTTCTCTCTCTGCTGTTGATTTGTCATGGTAGCAATATGATTTAACAATTTATTGTAAAAAAATTTATGTATGGTTTTATTTATTTTTTACATATATAAGGTAGATGAGCGTTTGCTAGTATAATATTAAAAGAATATTCATGTATCCTAAAATTGGAGTACCCATTAAGAACTCAAAAAACATTTCTTCAATTTTTCATACATCTGTTTTTTCTTTTTTGAAATCATATAATACTCATAAGCATTAATATATACATACATACATACATACATATATATATATATATTTATATGGTTCGTAAAAAGCATGTTGAGTATGAATTAACAACACATTATGGCAACATAGGTTATGCAGTTTAAATTAGATAAGTTTCCATGAATTGTATGACACTTACAACCTGTTCACTTGCACTATGTTTGGAACAAAGAAAGGATTTAGGAGGGAAGGAAAGTGAGAGGAAAAAATTAGCAAGAAATGAAAGTGAAAGGAAATATTATAAATTCTTTTGTTTGATTAAAAAGGGAAAGAAAGAGGAGAGAAATTTGATAATATAATTTTTTATTGTATCAAAATACCATAAAAATACTTGTATATTAAAAAGGGTATTTTTATTTGAATGGTAAATTTATCGTTTTATTAGAATTCCTTTCCAATTCTCTTCAAGTTGGAGGAGATTATTTTTCGCCGGTTAAAGAGAAAGTTTTCTTCCGTAAATTCATCTCCTCTTCCTTTCCTTCATTTTACAAATAAAGGAAAAGCAAAACTTTCCCTTCAAATTCCTCTCCTCCCCTCAATCCAATCATAGTGTTAGGGTTACATATTGAAATCCAAGAGGATGTTAAAAGATGCTATTAGGCTTCATGGGCATAGTTGCAAGTTAAAAAGAGAGAACACAACACACAAGATTCTAAGGTGTAATATCCAAAGTATGACTGGGGTGAAAAATCACAGTAACATTGCAAACAGTCCACTGATATGATAACATGGTACAAGGAAGGAGTCTACTGAGTTTTATTTCAAATCATCTGTGCTCACACACTTCAATTAACATACACAAACAAGTTCAGTGTTTGGTGAGATAATCCTTGACAAGTTCAGCAACAGCAGCAAGTGGCCGCATAGTGAGGGTTTGGTCGGGAACTGCCTCTCCATTGAATTCGTACTGGATGGTTGATCTGATGATACAAGAAGCACCCTCGTTTTTCTCTAACACTTGAAACCAAACGCTGTACCTAGTGAAACCCATATCAAAATATCCACCTTCAAATACCTCAGCTTCTTTAACTCGATTCTCATGGTCCATCTTGATGATTCTTTCTTTGTAGGTGAAGTCTGACAAAGAGAAACAGGAGAGACCATCATCAATCACCTTATGATGCTGTTGCTGAAGATAAGCAAAAACTACACCAAGTGATTATATTCTCTTCTTAAAACTTGTTAAAAAACCGCGAAGATGATGGGGTGTAAATGAGATACCTGGTGCTAAGGTGATCTTGTAGACAGTACCGGCTCCTCCATCACCTTCTAATAGCTCCAATTTCTTAACTACATGGGGAATTTTTTCCCTGACAAGCTCGGCGAGCTTGAGAGAGCTATAGAGTTCCCATGCTTTGCTAGCTGCAGCATTCACCTGCTCTTCATGGGATATTTCTCCATGCATCTTTTTCTTCTATGTTTTTTTTATCTCTACAGCATACACTTATCATGGTAGCCTTACTATATATATATATAGTGTTTCTCGTAAGCATTTAGGTAGCATTTGGTTTTAGGAATTCGACCAAATAAAATAGAATTAAATAATATAAATACTAGATGAGCAGCTGGGAGTAGACGGCCACCACCACCACACGGTTGTGGCAGCGCCCAGGCCGGTCAACATGGCCACGGCGGCCGGCGGTGGCCGGAGCCACTCAAATCAGTGAATCCAATTTCCAGCCCGATTCTTGTGTAATTTTGTAAAAATAGTAAATATTATTATAAAATTATGAATTTTTTTATTCTGAAATATTTTTGTATGTAGTTTGTAGGAAAAATATTATTTTGATGAAAATAAGTCTCGTGGTATAGAGTCCCTAAGAAATCATGCAAAACCGAATATGTTTCGGTTTAGAAATAAATGACTTTAAGAATGTAGTTTCAAGCCCAAAATTTTTGTGTAGATTACTTAGATGATATAGAACAATGCTATGAAGCTCGTTTTCAAAAATTAATTTTCAAAATTTTTAGATAATTTTTAGGCCTTAAAATGAGGCGTAAAATGGGTAATTTAGAGTTAATTAAATAATTAAATGATTAATTATTGATTTAGTGAATAAGTATATGTTTTAGGATGTGAAAATCTGATGGAGTATGATACTTGTAGCATTTAGGGTGTTAGATGTAATTATTAGGTTAATTATGTAGTAAATGAGTAATAGGGAAAAATAGTTAATTTTGTAAATTAGGGAAATTTAGAGTAAAATCTGATTTAAGATGGATTTAGACATTTTGAAATAATAATTGATATTTAGAGATGGTAATTAAAGTGATAGAAATATTAGAAGTGCATTATGTATATAATAGGCAATAATGCATAATATGTAATTTTTGAAAATATAAAAAATAGAAAATATTAGGATAAAAATCGATATTATATAAATAATAGGGATATATAATAAATCTAATAAGAAACTTGAATTTATGTAATTATATGAAAAATGTAAAAATTTCTCACATCAGGAGTAAATTCGGTACACTAATAAGGATATAAGTGTACCGGGTAAAATAAATACTGACTAGGGGTAATGATGGTATTTAGGAGATCGGGAAATAATGTGATTAATTTCACATTATGGGTTGAAATGGATTTCTAGGGTTGGAATCTAAAATATTACTTAGAAATCGAACTAAAACATAATTTAGAAATCAATACGAAAACCGAACCCGAACCTAACCCCAAACATAGAATAATTGTAAAAGACTTAATATCTAGATAATTAGGCATATTAAACCTTAAACAAAACCTAACAATAAGCGTTATAGGATAAAACGAACCTATAATAGTTATATGAAAAGCTAAAACCACGTTTGTGTTATAGGGATGATCGGCGATGGCCTGAGCAAATCGGACCTCGAGTGAGTGAGCGAGGAGTCGAGGTAAGTTAGGATTAATACGATGCTGTATTTTGGAGGCTTAAGATTATGCTTGATTGTGCTTGTTAGATAGTTGAATGTGTGCATGTGCTTGATTATAAATGATGCTATGATTCTGTTTGTTGTTTTGGCATATATTGTATGATTTGTATGAAATGATTGATCACCCTAAACCGGACTTAATCAAATATACGACCAGTAATCATAATCGGATATGCATGGCAACCCGTTAAGGGAACTTAGGACTTTTCAGCCAAATACCAACCCCTTCGGAAGAGATAACGCAGGATTGCAAAATGGTCCCTTTTTCATCTTCAGTCGAACTAAGTGACAGGAAAGGAGGTCGTGGCGAGAGTGAAGTCAGTGGTTCGAAGGTAGTCGCGGGAGGAGCGAGGTCTCTATTACACAAGCCTGGGTTTGGTTGTGAGCTGTTGCATTAACGGCAACTTCTCAACCCGGATTAGAGCAGGCACAATTTCTCTAATCTCACGACAGGCCGGACAACGTCGTGCGATGGCATTTTCTTGTACATGCATTGCATCTAATAAGTGATTGAAAACCTTGTTGTGTTTTTGGTATAGTTTTAAGTCCTTCGTCCTAACTTACTAAGCTGTAGTTGCTCACATCCCTATAGACGTCGTGCAGGTGTTGGCTGAGAAGCGGCAAACCACTACTCTGAAGCTAGCAACTGCTAGATCCTAGGGAGTGAGGAAAAACATGTGAAGAATAAACATATATTTTTAAGGTTTAAGGTTTAAGCTTTTACTTTAGAATTTTTCATTTCCGAATACTGTAATAACTAGAAAACATATTACAGAGAAATATTGTAAACTTGAATTACAATAGCTGAATTATAGCATATATATATTTCCTCACTTTCTTAGATTAATGATTTATTTAAATTACAAACTGTTTACTTCAAAGCGGGTTAGTCGTTGACACCTTGTGTAGATCAGGTTTAAGATAGTGGTTGTAAGGCCAACTTCTATCTTAAGATAGTTTACACAGCGGGATTGTTATGACTTTGCCGCTTCAAGGCATGACATACGTAAAAATTACTCCAGTGACTAAACTAATGCTTAGCCCTGGAAAGGGGCGATGCCGCGCGGATTAAATGCTAAAGCAGGATGATTTGTGCACTTATACTACAATGAATAAAATATTTTGTTGATCTACCATTTTTGAATTTGTTTACGGAGGATTTTAGAGCACGGGCTTTAAAGGCCCATTGCGACCTCTACAGACTAAGAATCAATGAGTTACGGCCCATAATTACTCTTGATCTTGAGAAGTTATCCATGCGATACTTCACACACGGTCTAGTCAAGGCCATGGAACCCGGGAACTCCAAGGCCATCCAGACCTGAGGTCATCTGGACCTCGGACACCAAAATTTGTTGTGGCTCCGTTAAATTATCTATTCAGGAACGTGTTCCCTACTTGTCTATTTAGGAGCAGATCTATTTAGAAGATATACTTTTCTTTGTAAGTCAACATAAGCATCTTTCCAAAATTATTCATCTATTACCAATAAATAAAGGTTAAGCTCCTCGTTAAGACACTTTTGGACACACACATGTACGACTCCCCTCATCCTCTTACTATCCCGCTAATTTACCGACTAAAGCATCAAAATAACCACACCAAATAACCTTCGGTATTCATTGACCGTGTTTTCTCTTGTAAGTCCAAGTCCATCTTCAAGGTCTAAGAAACAGATTACTACCGGCTGAATTCAGACATCAATAAAACAAATCTAAGAGTTAAACTTGGTTATAAGTTTGAGCATGACTTCCTGTTTTTCCTCGTCCTTCTCCTTCTTTTTGGTTTACATTTTGTTTTTCATGAGAACGCTTAAAGTTTTCTTGACATACTCCTTCACAAATGTTGCGAAGACGTGGTGTCGTCAGTTATTGAGATTGCATTTAATGAAGCCGTCGTAGGAGAAAGGAAGCAAGGGATTCAAGAAGTATAAGAACGGAACAGCGAGGTCAACGATATTTTCAAGGATCTAGCAAGGAGTTTTTATTAGTAAGTTCGTGACACAAGCTTTATAAACACTTTATTTTTGTCATCTTGAGTTCTTTTCTTCTCGAGTCAGATTTATAAGAAAAAAATATTAAAAATTAAAAGAATTTGAGTCAAGTCAGTTAATCTTTTAAAATCGAATCAAGTAATAGTTAAAAATATATATACAATATAACAAATTTATAGTTTTTAAAATTCTTGAGTTTCATTGAAAAATGTTTATAGTCCAATAAAATATTTGAGTTCATAAAATGGATTTTTATCCAATTTAAAATATATTTTAATTAGACTAATTAAAATAAAATTCTAAGTTCATAAAAAATATTTAATATATATATTTTAAACCGATCATTTTAGAATAAGTTAAACTTTGGTGTAATGCAAAGCTAGATTGGTGTTTACTGTTAAAGAAGGAACTGTGACCTATATCCGAATTTTTGGAGCTTCGCAACCTAATTGACCCTACTTGCACTTAAAGTCCCTAGAACCAATTTGCGTGTTTGGTTTTTCCAAGTTTTGTAGAAGTACAGCCTTTTTTTCAAAAAAATATTACGAAAAAAGACTTATTTAAAAAAAAAATACTAATATAGTATAGTTCACATGCGCCTTCAGTTATTGGTAGTTTTAACACTGAAAGCGCATCTAATACATACACCTTCAGTAGCTCATCAAGTTGAAATTTGAACTGAAGGCACATATACTGAATGTGCCTTCGGTTTAAATTCCTCACATAATCTAACTTGTAATTAAAAATAATTGTTATTAAACGTAGTAATTTCCCCTAGTCCGAAATGATAAAATAATGTTCTTTCAACCCTTAACTTGCAAACTGAATGGAAAGTTTAATACGGCAATCAATTACATAAAATCAAAATTGGTGGAATGTTTCAACAAAGATAGCTAATGGGGAAGAAATAGGCGCACAAGAGGATCATCCAATGACCATATGAGTTAGCTACAAGAAAAAATAATTGCAAATTATAGCGTTAGGATAAATAAATAATACATTAAACTGCAATATCTAATGAAAAGTAAGTTATATTTTAAATAATCAGTATATAGACAAATTTTTTAATGAGTCAATAATAACATCAATACAATGGCCAAAAAAGGAGGAAATAAAAACAATAAACAAAACATATCTACTAACGCCTATACCATGTAAAGGTCCTTACGGTACGGGAAAGAAGCGAACGCCCTCGCTTATCGTATAACTAAGTAGGCTGAGGTGGTGGATCATCAATATTAAGTTCCTTAGGAGGAACTGAGTCGGTTAGATGGGCTGGATGCAGCGAAGTGACACCCTCACCCACGGATGACTGTATATAAGAGCTAAATCTAACTTTGGAGCTAGATTCGGCTCTCAAGGTAAAGGTAACTCCTAACCTAAAGTATGTGCTATATCCCCTGCTAATATTCCCTAGGTTAATAGAATGATGCGCATGTAGTGAGATATCGTTACTGAAGTTTGCCTAACCACGTCCCACTAAAGTCTTACCTCCTCAAACTCTAGCTCTACTCCTAGGTGGTGCACGAAGAACTGACATATCCTAGTCAACAGGAGGTCCTTGCTCCCCGCCGTGATCTACATGAGGTGGCTTATGTACGCCTTCTTGTTGTGGGTAGAGGATAAGGTTATTATGCTGCTCAACAAAATGAAGTACCCCATTTGCAATACTTAACATAGTAAGATAGTTAGGTGCCAGTCTGATACTCCTGAGCGAGTCCACCTGAAATAAGTAGAATAATAGTTATCAATACATATGATAGCAAGTATGTACAAGTGCAAAAAAAATAATGGACCATTTTAGATGTACATACCACTCAATTGATGATAGTTCCATGGTGTGTAATATAATGCCAAGTGATCTGTTTATACTTCAGCTAGTAACTCTCATCGACCCTTCGAGGACCTTGGATGTATACTAAGAATCCGTATCTTTGTCCCTAAGCTTGAATATAGGAAGATTGTGTGTTAATTCAATTAACATCCGTCCTACCTCAGAGGTCCAATTGGTGGAGCTGCTTTGAGGTGTTGACCTCTTATGGGACATATTGATATCCATCAAACTATCGGACAACACGGTCTGGAAAGCATGACTCAATAATGTGGAAACATATGAGTGGTACCTGAGCAATCCAAATGTATCCCCTAGAAATACAGAAGTGAGGCAACAATTGCAGCAACTCCTCTATATAAGGCTTCCAAACAACCTAATGGGCATAAGAAAAAGAAAAAAAAAAACAATAAGTTAAACAACGATGGTCATCACTTACGGCTGAGAAAAGGACAGTAAAGAAGATAACTTATCATATCATACCTACTACATTATCTAAATGTCAAACGTTGTGTGGTATGCATCTACGACATGCATCAAATACTAAGTCGTATCCAACATTACCCTCCATCTGACCGCTAATGGCCTATCCCTATCGATAATAAACCCATATCAACTAACGGGGACAACATGTAAGAATCTATTCCAAGCCCAGACCTATAGTAGAATCGCAGCCCCTCCAAGCTCATGTACGTCAGATGACAAGGTAAAGCACAACTGTTAGTACAACCATGCTAAACAAGCACTGCCCTAACTAAACTGCTTAGCTATTAAGAAGTCTTCCAGCAATGGCAAGAACATTAAGTGAATAAGGTTGGAGGATTTATTCGCAAATATGAATCCTCTCATCAAGCTGAGTATGTATGTATTGCCTACTGTCGGACCGTTTCATCATCCACCCTACGGGGAAGTATCCGGAAGTGCTCCCGCAACTGCGTCGGAGATAAACGAGTACCCTTCATCCGAGCAAGCCTCAAGCCAAGTAGTCTCTCCCCTACGTCAGCCCAACTCTCCTCATCATCCGTCTTTATCCAACTCACTACTACGAACTCCTCAACTTGAAGTCCAAGCTAGATCTTAACATCTTGTAGTGTGATGATCGCCTCTCTAATGGGTAGGTAGAACATATGTATCTCGAGCCTCCCTCTCTTGATAAGTGCCATAATCAAATGCCAATATAACATAATAAATGAGAGCTATGCAACTCCTCAAAACCCAGCCTTCCGTATGTAAGACTTTACTCTAGGATGTATAGAAATATCTCACTCATCCTTACGTAATAATATCTCACTATGCTGCACTCATAGTGCATAGGCCACCTCCAACATAAACATTCAATGAAGTTAATAAGTAACACATTTTAATAGAAGACTTAATTGTAAATGATAATGACATTATTCACCCTGCCCTCTCAGATCGCCTATGAATGGTGATTAGCATACCTTGTAAGTACGTGTGAATCAATCTATCCTGGCTTCATCTATCCTATAAACTCATATAAACATGTTTAGTAAACAAAAAAAAATGTTAATCATTATACTTATGCATGTATTATAATGTAATGCTTAGATAGAAAAGGAATATGTACCAACCCTATTAATCTCCGAACACCTCCTCCTATTATGTCCTTCTCGCCTACATGCATTGCATTTAGTTTTATTCAATCGCTCTCGAACATCCATCTCCATGTGATATCGCTTATGCCTAGGTTTACCTTTCTTTTGTAGTAAGTCAATGTTCGAGTGGAGATAAGGGAAGTTAACTTGCTCCCAATTCAGCTCATCACCAATTGGGTAGAAATAAACTCAGTAACAATCTATCTGGTTTGCTCACTTACACCATGGCCCTATTGTCGATTTGTTGTCCACCTTCATACTCACTACAGCAACACATGCATGGGAGCAAGGGATCCTATAAATTTGTCACTTTTAACAAGTGTTAGTGCGACTCCTAAAGTCAACTATATGTGTCCTTCCTCCTCCCTTCAATCCTGTCCTTATCATTTAACTATCAGTTAAAACCTTGAAAATACCGTTCTGGAAGCTAAATGAAATGACTTTATGTACACTTGCTCGCTCCCTCCAAGTTTCATACATCTTTAGAGCGTAATCAGTGTAGGTCTTGCCAGAATCAATTGCTTCCTTAGCGTCCTTATGCCTCTCCTCCTAATAGGCGATACGGTTGTAAAATATCTTCTTCACTAATGCAGTGACGAGTAATCTACATGTTGATTTCAAAATGGAGTTATAACTCTCGACAATGTTTGATGTCATATATCCAAAACAGTAACATCCATCATATGCAAGAGTCCACTTATCCAAATCAACATTGTCGAACCATATGGGAGTGTCTTCCTTAACTTGGGCCAACTTCTCCATGAAACATTCAAATTTCCTCTATTGTGCCTGAATACCTGTAAACCATACAAGTTTCTTGCACAATTGGTTTTTATGGACCGCGTTGAAGTTACTAGCAATATGTTGCAAATCGTAGCTCTAAACTACAAACAATGGTTACCAGCTTACTAATGGTTCCTTATATACAGAATTAATACTGGATGCCTTATCGAATATAAGATATAGGGTTTCCCCCTTCTAGCCGACTATATGTACTTTAAGCTTTCGTAGGAACCACCCCAGGTTTCCGCTATTTCTGTGTTAATAAGAGCAAATGCCTATGGAACTATTGAATTGTCCCCGTCCATACTACAAACTACTAATAACTTATGCCCATACTTTTTGTATAAGAATGTGCCATCAACACATACAATAGGTCAATAGTATTTGAAGGCTTCTACGCATGACCCAAATGTCCAGAAAACCCACTTGAACCGAAATTGACCTTGCTTTGGCAAACTACTTTAGCCCCAATCCGCTTGTGTCCCCGAGTTACTCAACTTCATTGCATTTAATCATCTCGGCAACTCATTTTACAACTTCTCCTAGTTACCGTATACTATCTCAATAACCTTTTGCTTAGCCTGAAAAACCTTTCTATTGCTTACTGTATACTGATACATAGTTTGTACATTAGCTGCAAGATCAAGTATCTTAACATCATGGCTATTCCGTACACTATTGATGAATAGTATAGCCATTGTGTTGCTATCAAGTTGAGGATGATCCTGGTTCATCATCGAGTTCATACAACTGTGAATTGTTATTTTAAAAAAACCCTCTACTTTCTTCAAACAAGCCTGTAGCCTCTACTTACAACCCCGTTCTTTTTTGTTACAGTAGACCGCGTATACAGTCGGTTTCAAAATGTCCATGTGAAAATTACAATGGTTCCTTAAGTGGAACGACTTAATTGCATCTATAAGATCCTTCTTTGTCTTGAAACGCATACCAACACTCGAGTCATCAAAGCTAATGACATTGCTGTACATTTCATTAACATCTCTCTCAAATGTTACATAGTTGCTACCATCGTACTGGTTGTTGTAAAATGGGGTAAGATCTCTCACAAGCCTGTCAATAGGTTCGTTTATTTGTGAAAAGTCTTAAAACTGCTTGCTGGACAATACTTCACCAGTTCGACTGTAAGGCCTGCTCGAGCTGTTACCGTGAAGTAGCCAGACTAGCACATTACTCTCACCAACATGTGGTCTCACTTAAGCCTCTCCCAAATCCTTAACGTGGTTATCTTCGAGGCCAACATCATCCTCATCACTATCCCCATCATCCTCATCACCATCTACATCTACCACATTCTCCTCATCATCGACATTTATGTCCATGTGCATTCTCTTTACATACAGATCATAAGACTCTCCATATTCAATAATGGAACCCAATGCTTCGTTAAGCTACTCTTTTGTGATATTCACGTGCTCATTCTAATTCATATATTGTTTATTTAACTGATCCACATTTGTTTACTCCATACTATTCATTGTTGAATGCACATTGAGATTCAGAAAGGTTAAATTGTCTAGCTCATATATTTCATGCTCGTCTCGAGCGCTTGATTTCCCAATGTGTCTTATGTACACTTCCTAAATACTCCATTCCCTAAAAGACTCTGCCATCTTAATGAAATTCTCAATATCCTCATCATCTCTAATGCCCATCAACTTGTAGATAACTCTAGCATCATGAAAAAAGGGATGTTTGTGCATAAGTTCAACGCCACTCTGGTCAACTTCAGTGCATTCACAAATTCTCTGATTGAAATAAAAGAAGTTCAAATCCTTCCTAATTTTTAATTTTTTAATAAGCTCCCTGTCATACTCTAACCCCCAACTATCTATCACTATATTTCCATTTGCATCGATAATAATTTTTACGTAATTTGCTATTTTTACCCTAATAATATCATAATGAAACGAATATTTAGATGACATTAAAAACTTCATCTACACATTGAGCGATAATTTTACAAAATGCACTTAGTCATCTCATTAAGCTGTGTCACATATTACTTAACTTTAACTTTTTAATTCGAACCAACACAATAAAAACACCATATATATATATACACACACACACATAAAACAATTTCCACTTATATTCTAACATTTTTCGTACCTACATTCATTAAACTTATGTATCGCAATACAAAAAAGTCCTAAATTTAGATAATATACAATAAGTTTTCATGATATATTAATAATTTACACAACTTACAATACATCTATGATTACAAAATCTACGTAATTAAGTAACTATTTTTTTTCTAAAAAAATGCATAATATTGATTACTACTAAGATAAATAAAAAAAAAATCATGCCTATAAGTTATAGATTATTGCCTGTTTCAGACGTATACTCGCATTAAGAAATAGTCTGGTACTTTAACTATGAGTTTCCTCGAGTTTTCTCTGTGTTTTGGAAATTTCAAAAATTAATATTGGTAAAAATGAAGTCTAGCCATGTAGATTGAGGTTTATATAAGTAGTATAGTAAAGGCACATGTAGTGCATGAGCCTTCGGCTATAAAGAATTGCACTAAATGTGTATCCAGTGCATATGCCTTCAATATAAAAAACATAGTGCATGCACCTTCATAGTACCATATTCATATATATTTTTTTAAAACAGGCCCTTTTCTATAATATTTTCCTGAAAAGGGCTCGTATTCATATAAAACTCAGTTTTTCCTTCCCGGTCCAACCCGCATTATATATTGAGTAGGTGGGTTTATTTTTATTTTGTGTTGTTGTGTTTATTTATTTATTTTTATATATATACTAACTTTAATTACTTTTGGTGCAATTTATTTTAATTTGTAGTTTTTAGTAACATGTGTCGTGTTTAATTGAGCGTTTTAGGATATTTTAAACTAACTTAAATTTTCTTTGTAGGATTTTAAGGGAATAAATACCTTTTATCATCTTGTTCTATTTGTTGCATATTTAATATTAGGGTCATTTTTTTTTTTTTTACAAATAGCATCTTTATAATATTTGTTACATAAGTAGGATTTTGATCACGTCGATTACATGTTTGAGCTATAGATTGCATATTTAATAGAAAATACGTGTTTATTTGTGATTTCTTGAATACTTGCATAATTAGGGCAATTTATCGACACCTAATTAGTACTAATGGGTCTTCTTGCAGGTTTCATGATTTCTATTATACTTTTTGCATATTAAAATTTGCATCCTTTTTGCACATTTTATCAGAAATAATATCTTTTTAAAATTGCATTTGTTTTTTTTAAAATAAATTTCATCCTTTTTACGAAAATTTCATATTTAGGGTATAATTGCGTTTTTTTTATCAAGATTCATATTTTGGACATAGAGGTTGCATATATTTCCTTAAATTTGTATTTTTTAACAAATTAAGCATTTTAGGAAATTTCTAGAAAAATCATTTTGTCACCTAGTTTTTTTTAAAAATAAAAATCTTAATTTGGGTCTTTTTCAAAAATTAGTGTTTTATGGTTTTTTTCGAAAATTGGAAATAAAAATTAGGATTTTTTAAAGTAAAAATAAAATAGTTAAAAATGTAAATCTGACCCTTTTTTAATAGAAAGAACTAACCTACTAAAAATTTCTCAAAAAATTAGAACTATAGTCAGTTCAAATCTGATTAGCCGGTACATAGGCACCTTTGGAGTAAACGTTAAATTTGTTAGAAAAATTTTTGTTTTATCTTTCATTTTTTAGGGAAAATTCATAATAAAAAAATAATGAAAAATCATTTTCATGTATTTTCATATTTTTGCATGTTTTAGAAAATTTTCAAAAATAAAGCCCCATTAATTATTTTTTTGTTAATTTTTACATGAAAACAATTATCTTAATAAGTTAGCTTTTAGACCTATCTAGTGACCTGATTAGGGTTTCTTCCACCCAAGAAATCATAATCCGTCTTTTATCGGTTTTACTAGTTGGTGACTCTTAAAATATTTTTGAAATATTTTTTTAAACATTTTATAAAGAAAAATATTTTTTCTTAATTTAATGTCAAATTTATTATATTAAATGGGTTAGACTTAGTATGAAATAGATTAAGGAAAACTAAAATTAGGCTTAACAAGTGCCATAGAGATAGTTCTCTATTTTAGATGTCTCGACTAACAACCGTTTGCAAAAGCTCCTACAAATTGATGATTGCAACATCATTATGCTTAAACTTATGCACCGAGTCGACCCGAAACTTCCAATTCACGGGCTCAGTCATTACTAAACCATAACTAACTCATAAGGGAGATAGTTCTAGGCCGACTTAGCTCTTGAACTGTTTTTTTTTTTTAATATTTAATTTTTTTTATTAATTTATTTTTTAAATACATTAATAAATTCTAATAACGTTACCTTCTTTCTCTCTTTTTTTTTAATGTACTAATTCATTAATAATTTATAATTTTTTTATTAATGTGATTTCAACTTTTTTTTTCCACAAATTTTATCTTTTTCTCATATTCAAGTTATTGATATTTGACAAGTTTATGATTAGTTTATGATTGGTTATCTATCTTTAGTTTGATAATATTATTTTTAAAAAATTGTCCTTCACCATTACAAAGAAAGTAATTTTGACATGTTATGACCTAATGAATATTATCCAATTATTTTTTTTCAATTTAATAACCTCCATTCTCTCTCTCTCTCTCTCTTTCTTTTTTTTAGGAAGTGAACCTATCAGGCCGACTCACTAGTTCAATGGTCAACCGACCCAACAATTCATAAACCACCAATTTGAGAGGGTTGTTTAACCCGACCTCTCACAGACCAAGCCAATTCACGGTTTAGAATCGGCCCTTGCATAGGTCTAATCATGCTTATAAGTGATATAAAGCTCAAGTATGGAGAGCTCTCGTGTGAAAGTAACCAAAACTCAAAGCTCAAATTCACATCCATCGATTTACTCTTGTACTCTATGGTCTAAATGTTGTATCTCCTTAAGCTGTAAGGATAATTTGTTGATGCTTTCGCATGTTTGAATTAGAGTTATGGTTATGTGATTTTGATGCAATAATGTTAAAATTGCGAGTAAACTATATAATTCTATAAGTTTATGAATTTATAATGTTTTTTTAATTAAAATTAATATAAAATTATTTTAATGCAAAACTTTTGTAAAATTATAAATTTTGATTTACCATTTTACAAGCTTGCGATTTTATATGATTGTATAATTCTACTAGTTTTATGAAGAAGGAATGAAAAATTTTGTTAGGTTGATTTGTGCAACTTTGATTGGTATATCCAAATATTAACATATTGATAAATTCTCGGAAGTATTTAGCTCATTTGGGAGAAGAGATTAAACCTTCATACTCAAGCTTCAGAAGTAATTATAGAGAGTTAGCAATGCGATATGGGACTCGGTTCTTTGTTTGTCGGTCATTATAACCAATAACAAAAATATTATTTATGAAATTCGTTTCTAAACCCATTTACTAAGGTTCTATGGAATTGTCTTGTCTGCTAAATATAATAAAAACAACTCCTTTCTTTTGAGGTGGTCACTAAACATATTAATTAGTGACAAAAGGGAGAAAGTATGATTTATTTTAATAATTTTGAAATAATTGATAGTTTCATTTTCTTTTTGGAATCAGTCAAATTTGACTTTATATAGAACTCTATTCTATAGAACCAAACGTATAGTTTTTATAGAATATAGAATAAAATTTTGCTCTCATTAGAAAATTCTACATTCTTTTACCAAGACTAATTAGTAAAAGCCCTAGAGCGGAAAGCGATATTCGAAACCAATTATGATCCAGGAAAAAAAAATTACAATATTGTATTCGTTTTGGAATAAAAACAAATATTACGTTTTGGTTATGGCCTTAAAAAACGATAATTACTCAAAAAATAATTGTACAGTTTCAAGACAACTTAATTCTAACAACTCGTTTCATTGTTGTTATGACACATAGGAAAAGTCAGGCCCACATATAGTCCCCTTTCTAACGCGTGGTACTTTTTCCCAACTTGCCTTGACGAGAACGCATGAGCTCCTAGACTTGGATGGTCTTTGCTCCTCATAAATACTTAAAAGCTGCAATTTCACTGATCCCCATGGTTATACCGAATAACTTTAGGTCATGAAGCCCATACATGCACTTCTTTCTGCCCTCGTTTTATCAACTTGCTATATCTTCAACTTCACAACTCTGGAGGTATACGCTAGTCCAGCTCAAACTGTTAGAGGTGGTACTCGTCCTAGACTGTTATAAGAAGGTCTTCAATGTGCAATGTGATTTGTTTGGATTGGAATACTTCTTCTGCTGGGAAGATGATGTTTATGATTTATGTCTTTTCGCATGATTCCTGCTGCCGGAAAAAATCACAATATCGTATTGGTATATAAGAAAAGTGAAGATTGCGAAATGACGATCACTGAGAAAATAGTTGCGTCGTGTCAAGATCGCCTAATAATTCTTGCAACTCCTTCCATTATTGTTATGACACATAGGAAAAGCCGGCCCACATACAAGCCCTTTTTGTAACATGTCGTACGTTTTTCCAGTTAATCATAACAAGAAGGCATAAGCTTTTAGACTCGTCACAATTACTTAAAGCTAAAAGTTCCCTTTTAGATAAAACGATTTGAGGCTAGTAATAACAATGCCGACTAACCTTACATGTTATGAAGCTGATATGTGCATTACTGCCCACTTTTTACCACCATCATTTCGTGCAGGCTTGTTCACTCTTGCCGATTTTTGGAATTACGGTGCTTATTTAAATGTTCATTTGTTTTTTTATATCTCAATTATAGTTTTTAAACTATACGATTCTATAAATTTATAATTTTATGATTTTTTTTTAATTAAAACAGATATAAAATTATTTAGCTGTAAACTTTTAATAAAATTATAAATTTTGAAATATGATTTTATAACTTTACGATTTTTTATGATTTTATACGATTTTACACGTATAAATCAATAGTGCGATTTTAACAACCATGCAGTCGATGGCTATAATCGTTTTACCAACTTGCTATATGATCAACTTCATATCTATGCAGGTTTAGGCTAGTCCAGCTCAAACTGATAAGAGGAGGTACTCATCCTAGACGGTTATAGAAGGTCTATAATATGCAATGTGATTCGTTGGAATTGGTGTATTTCCTTTGGTGGGAGTCTGCTGTGAAGATGATGTTTATGTTTTATGTCGTTTCTTGTCATTCTCAGAAAAAATCCAATATACAAATGTTACTCCATTTCACCGTGGTAAGATGGTGTTTGCTCTCCATAAAAGCCAAGGTGAATGATTCCAGATCTTTGAAAATCATTTTATGCTGTCTAAATTTAGCTTATTCTCCACGAACCTTCTGGCAATTAAATTGTTGAGGGTACATGTCTGAATTTTAGGAGTTAAAAAAAAAAAAAAAAAGAAAGCGAGTACAAGATTTGAAGTGGAACACCCAAAAACAGATCAAAAGTGAAAATCACGCCAAGACTGCAAATGATCCACCAATATAAGAGTATGATACAAGGAAGGAGTATACGCTAATTCATTGTGCGGTGAGATAAATCTTGGCAGCTTCAGCAAAAGTAGCAAGTGGCTTGATGGCGATGGTGGATGGATCAGGACCTGCCTCTCCATTAAATTTGTACTGAATGGTACCCTCGTTTTTATCCAAAAACTTGTAACCGAATCTGGTACATAGCAAAACCTATAACCAGAGACACCCGCCTTCAAAGACCTCAACTTCTTTAACCCGATTCTCATGGTCTATCTTGGTGATTCTTTCTTTTTATGCGAAGTCTTGCTCAAAAGAGAAACGGTACAAACATCATGTTGTTGAAGATAAGCAAAAACTACGCCCGGTAATGATATTGACTTGATATAACTAGCTTGTTACATTAAAAATGGATGAGGATGTTGGGGAGGTACCTAATAGAGGTTGAGCTTGAAAACAGTAGCAACCCCTCCATCGGCTTGTAAAAGCTCCACTTTCTTAACGACATGGGAAAGCTTTTCCCCTACGAGCTCGCCAGTCTTGAGAGAGCTGTACAGTTCCCATGCTTTGCCAGCTTCAACATTCAACTTCCTCTTCATGGGATACTTCTCCGTACATTCGTTTTCTTCTTCCTCTACAATCCGCACTTCTACGGTAAGTCTATTATATAGTGCGATTTGTTTACGATTTAGGAATCTACTGACTGTAGTTAGACGGCTCCTTGTTGAATTTACCCCAACTTCCTAGTGGAAACCTCCAATTCTCTTCATAAATTTTTACACCAATAGCTAAAAGATAATGCTAAAGGAGGATAATTTGTCCAATTATACTGGAACCGATAAAATGTTCCTTAATTCAGCATTTTTACTTCGGTCTGAAGAATCAAACCTTGTGTTTGGTAACTTCTATGAGAGCGGAAATCGAACGAAAGCCATGAAAAACAAAAGAAATAAAAGGAAATGTAATTTTTATCACTGTTTGGATATAAAAGTGAATGGATGGAAATGAAAGAATACCGGGAGAGCTATTGGCTAAATTACCCTTTTTTGCATGAGAACTTCTTTGAGAGAGCCAGAGAGAGAAGAGAGGCGAAATGCAGCGGTGGACAGGAGCTCCCTTCCAAGATCCAAGCTTTTTCTATTCCTCTCTCTCTTTGTTCTGGTTCTTCAATTACCAAAAAAAATGGAAGATGGTGAACATGAACTTTTTCCAAATGAAGAAGAAGATGAATAAAAACTTCGTAATATTTCTATCCATATTTACAGATTTCTCTCCAAATATGAAGAGAGAGAAAGGGGCTCTCTCTTTCCACCCATTTCCACTCCTTTTGAGCTATCCAAACTCAAAGTCATTTTCTGTTTTCTTCGATTTCCCCCAGTTTTCCACTTATCTAAACACAGTGAAAGTTTAAAGATCACTTCTTAAATAATACACAATAAAAACACTAAATCGTCAATGATATATACAATGCTTCCATATAATCTTGTCCATACAACACCAAATCAAACTACAAGGCAAACCTAATTTCTGATTCTGCTTATGCATCGAAACAAGGGCCAGCTAGTCTAATATTGAACCAACGCATATATCATTCCCCATGGAAGTATTCAACAAATCAGGCTAGGAAATCTGGGGGGTCATGCCCCTTCCTATCTTTAGCCTCTCACTCCAGCTTGGAAGAATTAAGACTCCAGCTTGGAAGAATTAAGCTTAAAACCTTGTGCTGCCATGAAAAAGCTTAATCTTACCTTGAAGCAGTCTTGTTACAAACACCTTGCAGAGAATGAGAGATGTAGAGATGCTAGACCGTGACAGCAAAATAAGCAGCAAGCAATTCCTAAGAGAAAAATGTAGAGAACCAAGATACAACCCCAATTTTCCAGCACTCACTCTAAGCATTTCCAGATGGAAAGGACAGTTATAAGAATAAAAATGAATAATGCAAAAGCTCCATCTCACATAATTCCCTCCATCACACAAAAGCAAAGAAAATAAAACTAAGTTGATACAAGCCCCTTCAAGTTGCATCTAAACCCAATAGAGGTAATAACAAATTAAGAAATCATATTTTGGTGAAAAATATTTTCAACATAGCAACCTGCCGCTCTGTATGCAACCAGGTTGGCATCAGTCCTTTTATTTGGGGTTGCTAACACCCTTTTTCTTAAGTAAACTTCCAAACTTCCGAAGCAATGGCTTCTTCTTCTTCTGGCCTTGCTGCTTAGGGGAACTTCCACCATCATCGATATTTTCGGATGAGTTTGTCCCATTTATCTGATCAAAGCTGTCGCTGGCATCTGCTTTTGATTCCACTTCCTCTTCAACAGATTCCTGTTCTGGTTCTCTTTCAGGTGAAAACTCTTTCTTTTCAATCTTGCAGCTTTCCCACATTTTATATTCGACTTCCACTGAATCACCTTCCTTTTCTTTAGTCTCATCTTCCTTTGGTTTCCCATTCATACTCCTGGAATCTGGCATATCAATCTTTGCAGCACGATCCATTGATTCCTTATCATGCTCTGGAGAACCCTCCATTTTAGGTTCTTCATGATGCAGTGGAATCTCCTTCTTGTGCTCTTCACCCCCATGTCCATTCTCTTCAGAAAATTCAACTACTTTAGGAAGCAAATCATAGTCCTTCTCGCAATCTGACAGCTCACCATTTTCCACAGGCTGATTCTTTGACATGGCTTCTTCCAGCAACTTGGACAACTCTTCAACCTTTTCAACAGATGCAGCTTCTCTGATGCGAAGCTCCTCATATTCTTGAATAACTCCCTGCAACTCATTCTCTTTGTCCAGTAAACTCTCTTTCAGTTTCATGCTCTCAGCCCTTGCTTCTCTGAGAGCTTCCCGTAAGGTAATGACCTCAGCTTCTATTCTCTCCATGCTACTCTTGTGCACAGCTTCTTCCTCCTCTGCAGCACGAGCTTTTTCCTCAGCTTGTTCAAGTAGAGTTACCAGTTTCTTCTTCTCATTTTGCATTGCAAAATGCTCTTCTTCTGTTTGCTTCACACAATCCACCAAGTGGAGTTCTTTCTGCTCCCACTCAGCCTTGGATTTCTGGTATTCATCCTTGGATTGTTCAACTGCACTTGTAAGAAGATCCATCTCGTGTTTCGCATTGTCAAGCATGGCTTCATACTTCTCATTTGTTGCTTTTAAGACCAATTTAAGATCCTCAATCTGAGCCTCACAGTTTTCATGCTCAATCTGAATGCATACAAGCTTCTCTTTGGTATCCCTAGCTTCAGCCGAAACTTCATGCAAGGCTGTTGCCAAGCTTTCCATTGCCTTTTTGCTCCTCTCTTCTTCCTCCTTGGAACTCTCCAATTCATCCATCAGTCTGGTTTTCTCTTCAACCAAACTTTGAACATTAGAAGTGGCAAGTTTCTCATTATTCAGTGCGCAGACTTTGTCTTCCTCTAAAGTTTCTAGCTCAGCTTTAAGAGAGTCAACCGTCTTTGTCATTTCTGCACTTTCTTCCTTGGCTATAATGAAACGATGTTCTGATTCTTCTAATTCTCTACTTTGTCTTCCAATTGTCATTTCAAGTAGATTTACCTTCTCTTTTAGAGAGGCAACCTGGGTCTCCGCACCCTGCAATAGATCAATGTTTCCTTCTAGTTGTTTCATCACAGAGCTCAAAGATTCTGATGCCGATCTCTCCAATTTATTTGCCTCTTCGATGCGCATCTCTAGTTCATCAACCTTGTTTTTCCATTCCTCCACCAAGCTACGTGCATAGGACTCAGCCATCCTTGCTGCCTCTAGCTCAACATTAAGCTGTTCAATGGATGCCTCTTTCTCCTGCAAATCCTTCTCAAAGCCTTTACACTTATCAAGTTCATGTGTCAGGGAATCTATCTCTTCCTTGAGCTGCATTACCATGTTATTGTTCTCAATAGCCTCCTTTTCAAGCTTTGAATCCAACAGTGATTTCAATCGTGCCAACTCAGAGGTGAGAACCTCCACCTTCTCAGCCTGAATCTCAGCAATCTTAGTTGCATCATCAGCATGGCTGAGTGCCTGGTTCTTGGCATCACAAGCCATGGCCAGCTCTAGCTGAACCTTTTGGAGCTCCTGAGTAGTGGATAAAAGAGCAGCTACATCCAAAGCATGCTGGTTCCGCACAGCTTCAAGCTCCTTCTGCCATTCCTCTTCCTTCTCCTGAGCAGCCTCTATTCCAGCCTGCTCCAACTCAATAGCACGGAACTTATCAATCTCGGAATTTTCCTCGGCTCGCTTTTGAGCCACCAAGGCATCTCTGAGCTTCTCATTGGCAGCTTCAGCAGCTTTCTGTGCTTCTTTGAGTTCTTCAATAGCCTTAGCCTTGTCCTTTTCAATTAAGGCGATTTGCTCTTTAGCTTTCTTGAGGTCTTCCTGGACATGATTCAACTGAGACTGTAGGTCCGACACTTTTGTAACCCTGGGGCTTTGTTTCTGAAAACCAGCAAATTTATATCCCTTATAGCAGGAGAGTGCAGTAGAAAATGCTTAAGTGCACTAATCAACGGATGATTGCTAAGAGCACTTATCAAAGGCCACAAACAGAAATTTTTCATATCTTGCAAGATCGATTACATATATGTTACGAAAAGAAAATGCGTAGAAAGGTCAAAGCTTTTTGAATTTTTTCTTTTTTTTCCTCTAATTGGTCTCATAACAATTATCCTAAGGTATCCATTAACCTTTTCATTAAAATTGGTCAAGCAAGGCAGTTGCATTCAACCAATGAGCACTCGAAAGAAATAGAAATGACTTCGATTTGCTGAGTAAGAAGATTACATGCTACTTATATGACATTGTAGACCGAATCAAACCATTTCATGCCTCCTAACCCATCAAACAAGTTGATCACAATTCAAAACTAAACCTTTTTTGCCATTTCCCCCTGAATTATGCAGTAAAATGGATGATGCAACATAAATAAAACAGAAGACTTACTTCTGCAGAAGTAGGGAGCTTAGGAGAGCGGCGATCAACTGTAGGCTTGCTGGTGGCAGGTCGTGGCGAGCGATCAAAGGAGGCACGTGAATTTTGCAAAGGCGAGGGAGAATCTGCATCTGATTTTGCTCCCCTTCCTAATTTACTAACTCGGGGAGTCGCCGGTGATGATTTGACGTTAGGAGAGTCCGACACGTTGGATCTGTCCAAATTCACAACAACAAATAGGTTCATGGTCAAGCAAACGTTAAAGAAAAACACAAGATCGACCTATGAGGGTGTCCTCAGTGGCTAAGGGCTAGTCAGTTCAAAGTAGCAGCGGGACAAAGGAAAGATTACTCCTTTACCCGCTGCTTTTTAACTTGTCACGGCAGTTACCTATCCTCGCCTACCCGGCTACCGAAACAAAAATTACACGAGATCGGATCAGATCAGATCTAAATTCAAAAGCATCAGAATTTCACTTACTTAGGTTTCGTGGCCATGGCTGCTGCCCTCTCGCTCCAACTTCCTAAACCGACACTTGCTGAGGTTGACGTTCCAGTACGCAGCTCCACGAAATTCGGTTAAACAACTTCAAAATGCGGACATTTTCGAAACTAAGAAGAAGGCGGTTCAGAGATTCAGATCCACATCCACTTTCGCACTAAATAAGAGCGAGTCAGGACTGAGTTAGTTGAGTGTAAAATATGAATGTTAAAACTGAAACTGGTGTAGCAGTGTTATCAATATCAATTATGTTGTCTTCTCTCAAACATTCAGATACAGCACAGGGAAGAGAGAGAAAAAGAGAGAAAGAGAGAGAGAGAGAGAGAGAGAGTGTGTGTGTGTGTGTGTGTGTGTGTGTGAGAGTGAGTAAGTGGGCACGCATACATAAAAACACTACCCTTACCTTCCATGGGACAATGTCCCCTGTCTTTGTCCGTCTGCTCTGCTAATTCAATCGTTTCCTCCTTTTCTTAAAACTTGCAGTTAGTAGATTACCACACTGCCCCTGCTTCTTCAATTTTGAAAAAAAAAATAAAAAAGCAAGTTTCATCCGATTGTATCTACTACTTGTACGTGCGTTTTCCCATCAACCATTTTATATATAAGAAATTGGAATTTTTATAAGAAAAGGAATAGAGCATAAATTACCTTTTTCTACATAAATACAATGGAAGATGTATAAATTTTTGTCTATCCAATCATTTTATTCATTCTAAATTTATGTGTTTAAATTTAAAAACCAATATTGAATATTATCTTTATATATTAAAGTTATTATTAAAATCCTATTGCTGTTTATTTTATCGATGAAAATTTGTGATGTGAATTTTTTATAATTATAACATTGATAGTAATTTTGATAAATAAATATTTTGATGGATTATCAACAATAACTTTAAACTTTATCAAGTGAAATTTTAATTTAATATTTAATAGTTTTAAACTTAGAAATAAATTAATTAAATATAGATAATTTATATATATCATATACCGGTCCCATCTAGAGAGACAGGATATCATCTGACAAATGTCATTGCTTTACACGGAGTTAGGAAGTAAAGCAGTCAGCGGATAAGAAGAGTCGCGAGACTTGGGGGTGTCTTTTTCTTTCCTTCTCCTTTTCTTTTTTTTGTCCTTTCCCAATTTTTACGACTTTCCCTTTTCCCCCCAATTTTTCAAAAAGGACCCGTTTAATGTAATCCCTTTTTTATAGGGTAATTAACTAATTATCCCAAAACAACGGAAAATTTAAAAGTACTTTTCTATATTTAAAAACAAGCATTTGAATGGGCAAGAATAGGTAAAAAAGGAAGGAAAATTTTTCGTATTTACGGAATCAAATTAGAACTTAAACAATATTACTAAAGCATATATAAAAAAATGATCGCACGCACTGTGTTTATGAAATAATTTAAATTTTTTTATATTTGAAAAAGCATTTATACAAGGAATAATACAAACAAAATGAATGATTTTTAATATAATCATAAAAACTGTGATCATCAAATTCTATAAAATACCAAGAAATTCAAATGAAATAAATCATTAAATAGGTAAGTATTAATAAAAGGACTTTCTTTCTCTCTTCCTTCTTCTTCTTTTTTTTTTTTTTTTTTCCTTTTTTCCTCTTCTACTTTTATTAATTTTGCTTCATTCACTATCCAAATAAGCAAATACAAATTTGATTTTTCTTTTCCCTATTCTCATTCCTATCACTTTCTCACTTCCATCCAAGGAAAAAGGGCCAATGACCAACCAAAATTAGCATACACGTATCCCAGATAAAAATTTCTCTACTCAAGAAATAATTTTCCATCTACTTGTCCATCAAATATGCTGAAAGAATCTGATCCTACTACATCTCCTTTTAAACAACCTATTATCGGATAATGCATTCATGATATAATTATATATAACATTTTCTTAATATGGTAAAAATTTGGTATAAAATTGTTATTATAAAAAGGTAACACAACTTAGTTGACACAATATCGTTAAAAAAATTTAATTTGTTAGCAATTAAAAAAAAAAAAAAGCAAAGTAAATTTTGTATAAGAAAAAAAAAATCAAAGTAAAATGGCTAGTAACTAGGATGTTAAAATAGTAATTGTTCCATCAAGATAAATAATTTTCCTATAATATAAAAAACCAAAAGCACTGTTTAGTATTAGATATCATTATAACTCAATTTATTTTTTTTATCTTACGTAAGTGACAGCTTTCTCTAATTTATAAAAAGAAAACAACCATACACCTTTCACGTTAGTAAATGTTATACGATTTTCATCTCGCATCACGGGAATACACTCCGCTAGTTTATATCAAAATGCTACACCAAAAAGGTTGCTCTACCCTTATTAATATAGACAAAATGCGATATATAGGATCTTCAGATCTACGTAATGAGTATTTATGTATGTATTATGAGTAATAGTATAATGAATGGCGTTGAGTGTCATTTGTTTACCCACGTGAGGTATGGTTGGCAAAACTTGCCGCCAACTGTGCATATTATATCTCTGATTTAATCAACGGGACCAAGCAATTACATCTCTTGTTAATTAGTTGGTTCAATCAAGTAATGCATACAAAACTATTAATAATTCCATATGAATGCCTAACTACAATACATCATTTTCTAAACTATTTACATCTGCCGTTGACCCAAGTTCAGTTTCGCATTTTATGAACTGGAATCCAGCCGAAAATACAGTTCCATGTGGGGGTACTAAATAAAATAGAAATTGCCCATGTGTTCCTCGAATTCTACTTAATATATACCCAATAACAATTCAACAAATGGTTGAATGAAGATCGAGCATACTTCACTCAATAGGCTTGTGAAATTAAATTTTAAAATCGGGTTTGAATGTAATTATTATTTTCAATTGAAGGGAAACATTTTTTTTTAGATAAACGAGTTTGATCTAATCAAGCTTTGAATCCATAATTATGACTTAAATGGACTTGAAAATTAGAATTTTAAGTCAAAGTTCCACATTATTATGACTTAAATGGACTTGAAAATTAGAATTTTAAGTCAAAGTTCCACATTAAATCCAATACCGTATTATCACGATTCGACTAATTTACAATCCTACTTGTAATGGTTTCAATTTTTGCAGCAAAAGGACAAACATATATTTGTATAGACCATATGGCTAAAAAGCATAATATATTTCATGGAAAGTAATTGGAAGGTATACCAAGGCTTGTATGCAGTAAGAAAGATAAGATTAATATGATTCACATGAACCTGTCATTGAGATGATGTTCAGGCTGTTGGGGGGGTAGTTTTCATGTAGATGAAACATGCCATAATTTCAGATAGGATAATAACCTCTTTATAATGGAGAAAGGGTCATATCAATCGGTCACTAAATGACTTATGATGAAGCCTTCCAGCTTAAGCACTACCTCTTTCCTTCAACCTGAAGCCTCCCTCCACATCTAAATGGAAGAATCCTTGTCACAATGTGTATGTCTTAAGGGAAAATGAAGTTTTCTTCAAAAACAGTGAACTGATGAAATTAGGGACTTCAACAAAGTGGCCAACTGAATTTGATGCGATTTCTGCACTAACCCGACCTGGAAAGAAAAAATCTAATCGAGAATCATCTTTTTCTCATAAGATCTTTATCCATGCACATGCATTTAGGGCCCAAAAAAATAAAATAAAATGTCAAACATGCTGCTGTCTACAAGATACCCTCAGCCTAGTAGGAAGCAACATGAGGCTGAAGGATTGCGACGTATAGATCTGAATTCATCAATAAAAGAATTGCACCAGCTCCCATACCAACATAGGTGCCTGCAATCCTTCAGCCACTGCTATTTCATGTAGTAGATGGAAGGTGATTCAACATTTCTTGACCAAGAACCCATGGACATGGATAAATCTACACTGACGAAGCAGATGCTCCAATGAGTTTACACCAGACATTTGAATACCATGAAAGCCAGATTATATTACAGAATATGAACAGTTGGAAAACCACAAGCTATCAGACAACAGCTAGAAATTACAGGTATTGAAGTCAAAGATGGGCTATGATAACTGCCAAATGCCAGCATCTTGAGTCGATCCAAACCAAACAGCTTGTCTGTCAGATGGCATGCAGACGACATGTCATCTTCAGGAGATGTACTACTAATCATCATCGTAAGATATATGGAAAGCAGTTTTGCACCCAGGAGCTTCAGGATCTTCTGCCCCACAACAGTCAAAAAACTTGGCAGCATATGGAGGATCATCAGGCCCCAATTCATAGTACCTTCACCAACATAGCATGCAAAAAAAAATAAGTGAGAGCTGGCAAAAGCCATTCACCAAAACATTGTCAATTTATATCAAAAAGCTAAAAGGTATGCAATACCACATACTTCAGGAAGTCTACAGAAATTTCCTCAAAGAAAAAGGAAAAAGCACCCCAGAGATTGGCTCTTTCCTTCTTGAATCAAGAAAGGAGAAGAGTTCCATTTATTTTAATGGAGTCAAAATAATGACATATTTTCACAAAAGGTTTTCAAAATCAAAGGAAACAAGCAAGGACAAATCTAAATGAGAAGCGTAGATCTGCCCTATAGATTCTTTCCTGTCTGATGGCGTGCTAGATGAAAAACATTTTGCCAAAAGCATCAGAATGCATTTGATGAAATTACCACACAATACCTCCTTTCCTATATTACAATAAGGTATAGTGCTAGTCAACATATGTTGTGCAATAATGCATCCATGGCAAAAAGGATCAAACATGAGCTAATAGGACTTAATCAACCAATTTCAAGGTAGGAGATCTCATTAATTAAATTTGTCTACCCATTAGGCCATGAATTTTAAATTGGTAAATATTCTACCATACTCATGGGCTCCCAATGGCAGAGTTTGGAGAACCAAACTCTCAACCATCAATCTAGCACAAGGCTAAGAGCAACCAAGAAGATAACGGGTGACTAATAGCCATGACCTTGCAATTTGATAGGTGCAGAATATGCATGATGCCAGGTATACCAATTCTAAGCACACTTCTTCACATAGATAAATGTCAAAGAAACAAGTCACAAATCTAATTAACCTAAGTCATAGCGTTGAGATCTACATGCGATACTCTTGGGAACTCAAAGCAGAGATTATTAGCTACTTCAACAGGAAAAAAGCATTTAATACTCAATACTGCCAATGAAAATTCAATTGCATCTTTGAAAGCAAAGAAAGAGTTCCTGGTTATTAACAAAAAAAGAGAGATTTCTCTGCAAGACCCATTCAAGAAGGCTCTCTTAGCAAATATATGTACAAGAATTATTATTATCATTATAATTATTTTTTTGGGTAAGTAAATATGTACAAGAAATTGAGCAAAGCTTCAAGTAAGAGCATACAGCAGAATGTGCATGATTTTAGAATAAAAATGCAGGTAGACAGTTCACAGGGAAGGAATAATACTACACGAAAAAATTTAGAGATACTGAGCTAGTTATCCTTTTCCTGGAAACTCCTCATAGAGCATATCGAAACAATATTCACATCCCATTAGCTCAATAAATATTGAAGATCCTTAACGCTGCTTAATCCTTTATATGGTAAGGGATAACAACATGATACAGGAGAGCAAGGACCAAGGGGACATACTGATGAGTAGGAGAGGCCCAAGGGCCCAACAACATCCAAATATCAGACAGTAAGCGAGGAAGGCTAAGAGTGGAGAAAAAGTATAGGGAAGTTGGTAGGTAATGGGTTTGCTTGTAAGTATCCAATCGAAATTGCCCATGTTGCATCAGGAATTTGGGGTTGAAGTCATATTAGTAGTAGTTAGTTGGTTTAAGGGATCAGGTTATGCACACTTTTATTATAGTCCCTATCTTGTTTGTGTAGGATCCCTTAGTTCTGGAGGTTTTCTTCTGCATCAGAATCCGTTCTAAGTACCTATTAACCACCAAAACGTCTATATTGACCACCTCTGCTGCATCAATCAGTCTTGCCAGCCAGATTCCACAAGGTGGGACCAGCTATATGGATACTATACTATTTCCACATTGCGCTCCAACATAAAGCATATGCCCTCTGAAATGCCATATCATAAGATAAAGGATGTGAATTTACATTAACTTAGCAAAGTAATTATAACTAGTCCATCTGCCTCTCTTTGTCTAACTTTGCTGGGTATCCTGTCAACACCATACCAGAAGATATATTCTCCTGGAGGAATTAGCAGTTTTCAAGTTCTATCATTATCCACAGCAGACATCTCCAAAGCTGTAATATCTCCAATTTCAAAAGTTGAATCTGCCCATATTTCAAGATTGTAGAAAATGAAGCAACAAATGTAGTATGCTATGAAGAATATTGATTAAATTATGCAGAATTAGATATATGATATAAGGTACCAGAAAAGAAAATGTGATAGGGGCATCTGATTCACGAATAAGGGAGCTCCCACATGTTGAGAAGCTTGGATCACTAACAATTTTGATCAAATCTGCCTAATAGTGTATAAGACATAGGTTTCTACAGAAGTTTGTACAATGGAAATTTATACCAAGACTAATTTTAAAGGCTTGCATGTTTACCTTTGTCAAGTGGATGTAAGTGATTGGTTTGGTACATACTATACAATCCACTATTGGTCCAAATAGGGGATTTCTCTTCCATTGGTTAACCAAAGAAGAGAACTGGAAGAGGTTATCAATCTGACATAACGCCCAGAAATTTTGGTTAGGTAAAAGGATATAACAACTGGATTGTTAGGGTTAATTAATAAGGAAATGTGTAGCAGCTAAACTGCTGATTACAGCTTCAAGGGAAAGCCAAGTGCATAGAAAGGTGGATGTTTTCCTTTTCAAGTCTCTTAAGACATGGATGGAAAAAAAAAAAAAAAAAGCTCTTATCAAATACGTGGAGAACTATTGTTAACAAAATCATATATATATAATCAAGTTCAGTGGGACAACATCAGGAAGAAGTTAGTTCTGTTTTGCTATAAACTTAAAGGCTAAAAATAATTAAATATGTCAACAAATTCTCTTAATATGCAGGAAAGGAAAAGCTATTGCCACACCTACATGCGCCGATCAGATAAGATAACAAAAGATAAATATTTGCTGTCTCGAACTACCAATCTCAGGCGTATTCTCACCAAGATAAATATTTGCTGTCTCAAACGACCAATCTCAGGCGTATTCTCACCAATCACATGCACATTTATGGACAAGTGAAATGAACTTCCATAATTACACATTAATTTCTTGTACAAACGTGTACATGTGATCGGGTGGTCATGTTCGAGACAGGAACTAGAGGACAACAAATATTTATACAAATAACATCCACTGAAATTATTAAGTCAACATATTATTCAACCCCATGACATATATATATAAAAAAAAAAACCCTTAAAATATGAGCTCTGTGGATAATTTGGGGGGAATACTGGCAATTTCTTTATAATACTTGCTTTGGCTAACACACAAAAAAAATTGAAGTAACACTTTTAATAATCATATTATGCCAGCCAAATTCTATAATCGTCTCACGGTCAAGGTTAAGTAATTTATATCTTTCTCATTATTTTGAGACGTAGGCATAGCGGTACGTGTTCCACTAGTATTCGTATAACCTTAATTCAAATACCTAGAACCTTAATTGTAATACTAGTATCCCTAACAGTTTGTATGGACAAGTAGCTATCATCCTTTCTCAAGTAAAAGGGAATAAGGATTTAGGAAGGAGTGGAGTAGATGGCTGCGGAATTGGAATTCAAGAGATACCTCTTCTGGTCGTCGTGACGGCGACAGACAAAGAAGGAAGGGTGGAATCGGCATGCAGACGAAGAATTAGATGAGCTCTTATAGCTCTGCTTGCATCTCTTGCATATCCTCACCTTCTTCATCTCTTCTTCCTTGTCTCCTCTCTGCTCCGGCACCGGCTCCGGTTCCATCTCGGGCGTCCCCCCTCCAACTTTATAATGCGCCCGGCTTTTGCTCCGTTCTTTACCAATTACAGTATTTGGGCTTCCTTACTATGCAGCCCACCCCGGCCCGCAAGTTTCTGGCCACTACCCCAGAAAAACTTGCGATAGGAATTAGGATGACGATATACGAAAAACTATTATTTAGTTACTACAATTGTAAAAAATTAGCAGCCTGTTTATTTTACTAAATAAAATAAAACTGTGATGTAATTGTAAAAGTTGTCAAATCGAGTTAATCCCTACAATTTGGCGATTTGATTTAATCATAAAACCGGTTCGATCCAAACTTGATTCAATCCCGATTGAATCTAATTCTACTTTTTTAATCCCTAATCCTCTCATATGTCTAAATTAACTACTCGTATTGGTTTAATAACATTGGTAATTGTTATTAGTAGAAATAGAATATAGTTGTAATAAATTATAAAATTTTATTGAAGATATATTGGAGGAATTATATTGAATAGCTATTCATAAGTTCAAGTAAAGAATAACTATTTAATATCTTTTGTAGTACTATTCTTATGAAATCTCTATTATAACCTAAAATGTAACTAAATACAATACTCTATCATAAAGTATAAGGAAAAATTGAATTGTTATTATAGCAAAGTGAATAGGCTGTATATATTTACCTTTTTTTTAAACCTCACCCCCAAAAATAAAAATAAAAAAAAAAACAAAGAAAAGAACAATCCAACTTTACTAAACAATCTTCCATAGCCAATCCAAATGACCTACAATTGTCATGGCCTATCTCCCCAATCTATGAATAAAGGTTCATCCATAAATCTAATAGCTCCAATTGTCTAGATTCATTATGTTGTAATGGGTGGTGTAAAACCTACAAGCAAGCATTCAGGATTCGATTCGTAGAATTTACAGCAATCAAGCAAATTATCTGATCCCATCCAAATTTTAAAACAAAGCTAAAATTATTAGTAAAAATGATTTCATAAGTTCAAATTAAAGAAAATAAGTAATAATATAAAATTTTTAAATTTTAAGTATATTATTTGTTATTTATCGAAAATACGTAAAATGTATTTCGATAACTAACAAATTATTAGAGATAAATTATATGCACACTAAAAATCATAAAATAACTTAAATAATATTTAGGAGTATTTATCTATACCATATATATATTTACTTGTAGGTAGAAATATGCATAATTACTTAAAATACATGAAATAAGCTAAAATAAGGCTAAATAATTAAAGAAAATTATTTAAAAAATCAAGGAAGTGAGAATAATCTAAAATTGGGTTGTGGTAGGTCAGGAATGAAGAAACAAATTTTTGCCAATTAAAATCAAGCAACAAAAAGGCAAAAAGATAGGTTTGTCTTATTCAATTAATGTATAGAATTTGCTTTACACCTTTATAAATAGCAAAAAAATTACAGAAACTAATTTGTTTAGTTTGAAACTTCAGAAAATTAGCTAAAGTTGAAAATTGAGAGAAAAATTAGGGTTTCAAAATTTTTTTTCCAAATCTATGCAATAGAAGCTAATGAATCAAACCTATACATCACCACCACCTAGAACTGAACCACCACCACCCTACTCTAAACCAAGAGTCTAGACCGGCTGACACATCTTGAACCAATGTTGGTAGCCGAAAGCTCAAGAATTAGGTGAGTGTCAAATTTCATCCGATTTTGCAAAATTTATTAAAATTATTAATTCTGCTCAGAAAATTATGAAATTTGTTATTCTGATGTTTTATTATATGTAATTTAGGGAAAAATAGTGATTAAGTTTATTCATATCTGTAAATATAAGGTATTTAAGAAATTGAACAAAATTGAACATGTCTAAAATTTGAAATAAATAAGTTTAGAAATGTAATTTGAAGTTTAAAATTTTTCTATAGACTACTAGGGTAATATAGAAGAGTGTTATGAAGCCGTTTTTCAAAAATTAATTTTTAAAAATTTTAAGAAATTTTTAGACACTAAAATGATACATAAAATAGGTAATTCGGGATTAATTAAGTAATTAAATGAATAATTATTGATTTAAGGCATAATTATGTGTTTTAGGATGTTCAAATCTGATAAAGTATGATACTTGTAGTATTTAGAATGTTAGATGTAATTATTAGGGTATTATGTAATATATACGTAATAGGTAAAAAAAATTAGGGTAATTAAGACTAAAATTTGATTTAGGACGAATTTATATATATTTTGATATGTTAATTGATATTAAGGAACAATATTTGGAGTGATAGAAATATTAGATATATATTATGTACATAATAGATAATAATACATAATATGCAAATATTGAAAATATAACAAATAGAAAATATTAGAATAAAAATTAATATTATACTAATAATAGGAATATATATATAATCTGGTAGAAAACTTAAATTAGGGTAATTATATGAAAAATTTAAGATTTTCTCATATCGAAAGTAAATTTGGTTGTTAAATTATGATTAGAATATATCGCACGGACTAGAAAATTGATTAGAGACTAACTCGAAAATAGTGTGATTAATTTCACATTATGGGTTGAAATAAGTTTTTAGGATTTGCATATAAGATCATACTTAGAAACAAAACTAAAACCTAATTTAGAAATCGATGCGAAAACTAAACTCGAATCATAGCCCAAATCAAGAATAGTTGTAAAAGTTTTGAGAACCTAGATAATTGGACATATTAAACCCTAAACTAAAGATAACAATAAGTGTTATAGGATAAAAACTAATATATAACAATTATATGAAAACTGAGACAATATTGGCATTATAAGGATCATTAGCGATGGACTAAGCAAGTCCTACCCCGAGTGAGCAAGCGAAAAGTCTAAGTAAGTTAGGATTAATACAGTATTGTATTTTGGAGGCTTGAAATCATGCTTGTTTTGAGTCGATGATATGATTTTGAGGTGCTACTTTGACTTGTATTGTATGATTTGTATGAAATAATTGATCACTCTAAACTGAACCTAACCAAATATATGACTTATGAATATAAATAAGACATACATAGCAACCCATTAGAAGTATATTAGGATTCTCCGGCCAAATACCGACCCATTTAGAAGGAATAGCACCAGATAGCATAATCGATCTCTTCTTCATATCCCTCCTTCATCCTTAATCGAACTAAGTGACAAATGAGGAGGTTGCAGTAAGGGTAAAGTCAATGTTTCGAAGGTAGTCACGGGAGAAGCAATGTCTCCATTGCACAAGCCTAGGTTTGGTAATGAGCTATTGCATTGACGGTAACTCTTCAACCCGAATTAGAGCGGGTGCAATTTCTCTAATCTCACGACAAGCCGGACAATGTCGTGCGATGGCATTTACTTGAATATGCATTGCACCTAATAATTTGGTTGATAACCTTATTTGTGTTTGCTATATGGTTTTGAGTCTTCGTTCTAACTTACTAAGCTGTGGTTGCTCACATCCCTATAAACTTTGTTGTAGGTGCTAACTAGGAAGCGGATTACATTTACCTTGAAGTTAGCAACTATAGGATCCTAAGGAGTGAGAATATAAATTGAAGACCGGATATACTCTTAAGTTTAGCTTTATATTTAAAGCTTTTAGTATTAGATTACAAATTACTCAGGTAGATTATGATTAGATTGCTAAATCTTATAAATACCCTGATTATTTTAATGCAAGTATGTATTTTTCTTAAGTTCATAAGTAAATAACTTATTTAAATTATAAACTGTTTACTTCAAAATGTGTTAGTTGTGAATTTCTTATGTAAATCAAGTATAAGATAGCGGCTATATGGTTAACTTCTATTTTAGAATGGTTTACATGGCAGAAATGTTACAATTTTGCCGCTTCAAGGTGTGATAAGTGGGGTTTGATAAGAGTTAGTGCATACAATTAATATAGGAAGGAGGTAAAAATCAAGTGTATGCAATATGTTGATTTTATATCAGCCTTTGATTTGTGTAGGCTATGAAGGTATATAGGAGTGATCCCTTTATGTGTAATTACCAAGCATTGAGTAATAAAATTTACATTTTGATCTCTTTAAAAATTTCTCTTTCTACGTTACTTATCTATGAAGATAAGTTAAACTTAATGTTCTTCTTGTGTTCTATGAGTAACAAGTGTCTCATGGAAGAATCCTAATAGCAAACTTCCTTGACAAGTGGAATTAACACAAAGTTTTTATTGGAGAATGTGTCATTTGGAATTAAGAGTAATATCCCTACTATTAAGTTAGAGGCCGACTAAGATGGCCATTGCATTACAAAGCAAATGGTAAGGTCTAAGACTTGCTAATTTCTCTTAGCACTAAGTTAGAAAAGGTAAAGTCAAATCTTATCAAGGTAAAGAAGTAACTTAATGATTCCCAAGCTTATATGGGAGAGTTTGAGGTGAATAACAAAGAGCCTTAAGGAGCTAAGGCATTGTAATGTGATTATCAAAGAGAAGGATGAGATTCATGAGACTTGAACTAATGTTCAAGAAGTAAGAGAGAAGGCTTAGAACATATGTTGTTCTCATAGTTATACTTCAGGAATTTAAGAACCTTATGACACGGTTGCATGCAAGATAGCTTTAACTGATAATATATATGACCATTCGACTAACTCATAGGTTTAATATCCTTAAGCGTAAATATTTTAAGAGGGTATGATTGACTCAAACGGTAGATAACTTTCTGTAGAGTTTAGAATAGTACTTCAATGCTAAAGGGCTTATGGATGGTCTAAGTAAGGCATGCATTGTAGCTATGTATCTGCAAGATTATGTAATGGTTTATTAGTATAAGAGGGTCAATAAAATCACTATTTAGGCGAACTTTATCTAATAGTTCAAAGGTTATTAATTCCTCTAGAATGCCTTTAGAAAAGCTAATATCAAGCTCTGCCATTTAACCTAATGGACTAAAGTAAGTGTTTCTTTAGGTGTCCATAAGAAAGGACTAGCTCAATTGGTAAGTTGTTGCAACTCCATAGAGGATTCTTTCATGGTTGATAATAAAAGGGTGCTATAACACTATGAACCAATTTATGCAAGAGTTCTTAGAACTAATGTCGAGGATTCCTAATCTTAACCTAATAGAGTCCATTTCAATTTCTTGATGGGTTTAAACACTAAGCTAAGTTGGAGTTGGAGCATCGAGGTCTTGATTACACTGTAAGGCTATTGCTTTTACCATTATCAAGGGCTTAATGGAATTCAAGAGGTCAGAATATAAACCCTCTGCTAGTAAAGGAAACAATAAAGCTTAAGCAACTTGTTTTTATGGACTTTGCCTTTGAGACTTTTTAGCAAAATTTATATTATTTTATATTTTTCAATCGATAAACAAGTTTAACTCAACTATGAAAGACGTTTATTAAATATATTGAGTTATAAGTTGAGTTTTATATATAAGATAAATAAATGTAGTTTGTAGCATGAGTTAAAGTTTTTAGATATGAAATTATTTTGACATGGGCACAAAAACATGACCTATCAACATTAATTACTAGCTCCATCTTAGGCACATAGAGGATTAGAGCCTTAAGTGTGCTTTTTGCATTGATTAGCTTAAACCAACTAAACTACCTTTGACCAAAAAAAAAAAAAACTACCTTATGTGAACCTAAGTTATATATGGACACACAATGAACGAATGTAAGGAAAAAAATGAAAAAGTAAAAGTAAAAGAAGAACTTCTTTCATCTTGTTTTTGCCAACTTTATGTATCCACTAATGAAATGCCGTAAATTACTAAAAATCCAAATAAATATTTTTATCACAATAATTAAAATTTTTATTTTATATGCCTAATTTAATTAATTCATATTCAAGGGTAACTTAGTAATCTTACCCCTCAAATCCTTTTTATTTAAAATCAAAACAACATTTCCTTTTTTTTTTCCTTTTCCCAAGAACTACTTTTACCTCCTCTAAATTATTCTCTAGCATCTCTTTAAGGTAATCTTTAGCTTTCTTTATATTTCAATATGGATCGGTGAGAAGGGAACATATGGCTACTAATGTCACATCAACCAAGGATAGGTCCAAACCTCAAGACGATCTAAAAGTTAAATTGAAATCGAAAGTTGAGTAGGAGTCCTCATGCACTGACGGTAGATATGACTCACAAATACCTCATATGAGGTCAAACTATACTTAATATGATGCAAAAGTATAATACAAGGTTGCTCACCACTAGTCCATGCTTAATGGTCTAGATAAGAGCTCTTTAAGATCTCGATCCTCAACGAGAAAACACAAGCTCTAGAAGAAAGAATAATATCTAAAAATTCAATATTTACTAATTGATGCAGTTATTATATGTTATAAGTATTTATATGGCTTAATTGGGGCAAGTCCTAGGTTAATGTAATTTACAAGAAGATTCTTACTAGAAAAGGAGAAGTGCATAATTTATAAGGGTAAATTCATAATCAAATGGAAAAGGAATATTCTTGTAAGGATAGTAAATAAGGTATGTTTTAACTGTCTATTCTATGGTCCTAATGATACTACTTGCTAGGTAGAGCTGATCCAAGCAGAGCAAGTTTGGTCGGATGTTCGGCAATTTGACTGTTCAAGGCTTAAGAAGGGTTGGTCCTATAGATGGCCATTCTTTGGATCACCTTTGTTTACTTGACTTAAAAGTAAGGCAGCTCGGCCTCGAAGATGTGTTAACTTGGCAATAGGAGGGTTCGGTGCTTGACTTTGGACCGGTGTGTCATAAAGAGGTCAGCTTGGCAATAGGTCAAGTACCTTAGGGGTTTCTTCGATGAGATGGAAAACAAAGTATGTTGGCAGGTTGAGGTGGAGAATGCATTGTTCTTCAAAGTTCAACCCCCCTTTGACAGCTTAGCGAACCATATGAGTGAATCCTTGAGCTCAAGAATGAGTGATGGGTCTGTTATCCTTATCATATTCCTTATTTAGTTTTTCTAGTCCACCTGAACTTATTATCAATGTTACCAAACCTGGGTTGGACCAAAACACATTCATAAAAACGAGTCCAAGTTACCTATTTGACTTTCATTGATGATGAACTTGGTTTGATCAATTGATTCGATCGATTTGAACTAGTTCTTATAAGACCCAACCGGCTTTCTAGGTTGGAAAGTATGATTTTCTTTCTTCTTTTTTTCTAAAAAATGCACTGATGTACCAAAAAAATATAGATCTAAGAAAAACAAAAAGCAAACTGTAAAAAGTTCTCAATTTTAAGAACATGGATAATTTTATTACCTTATAAATAAATATAAATTATAGTATGATATTCTTATTGACCCTGGTTTAACCTTTTTGACCCTTGATCCCTCATAATTCCTAGGTTAACCTTTTGGTTCAGACATAACAACATTGCTTGTTGTAATTTTGAGGGAAACTTTCTTTTAAGGCATTTATGATTTAAGAAATTATAGGGAAAAAAATCTCTTATAAATTTTTTCTTTTTAACATTTGAAATGTAAGTATCCATTTCCTTTTTTATTTTGTGAATTATACATTTCTTTTCTAAAAAGGAGTGTGTAAAGGTCATAGGACTTCTTCTTCCAAAGTAAAGTATTAATAGCGGTGGATCTTCTTTAAGAAAAGGGCAACTATGTTCATTCTTCGCTTATATAATTTCTTAACATGAGAAATTGAAATAGGATTGCAAAGGAAATGAAAATTGGTGAATTAAGATATGTGGAGTGGTTGATTATTATTTATAGTGGTTGATATATGAGTAGTTGAAAACAATAATGAATGTCTTAAACATAAATCAAAAGTTTAACAATGAAAAAAGAAGAAAGCAACAGTGCCCACTGTAAAATTTATTATTGGATTCTTTTATAGGAATTTATTAAATGCTACATGGATTTTCAATTGACTTTTAAATTTAAAGGGCTAGTCGACCGACTTGTTTAAATTAATCAACTAGCCTATCTAAAAATTTTGGCATCAACTAAAAAAATTATGATTAATAATAAGAATAGTAGTAATAATACAATAATAATAAAAAGAATCATGATAAATAATAGAAAATATAGAAGAGTAGTGTAATTGTAGTAATATAGATATGATGAATAGTTACTTCAGTAGTATTTGAAGGGGATGCACTATTATTTTGTGACAATAAGTTGGAATTCAAGAAAAATTAAAGAAATGAAGACGCGGTTTTTATTCAAGTCTCGATCACATATAGGAAGGGAAAAGTAGTTTTGAATTATAGATTAAATCTAATAGTTTATTAAGAATTTGATACTGTATGTCTCGTATTAGGTTTTAAAAGTAAACTGTATCGGTTAGTTGTAGATGAGTTTAACTTAGGTAGCTAGTTACTATTTACCTTATGTGGGCATTTATGTTAGAAAACTTAACGAACCTAACAATATCAAAACCTAATTTAATGTAATGATTGTACTTAGCTGAAGCTAAAAGATTTGGGGCTACTGCCAATTAGTCGGCCTCATTGACTAGTAAACTACAATGTCCTTAACTAGTAAGGTTATTTACTTAGTGATGTGGTTGTTAGGTGCTAACTTGTTCAGTAAGTTGTTGATTGAAGTGATCACCAAGGTTACGAGTCAGTATTTTAAAAGGAAGCTATGGTTAGGTTGTAACAAAAGGTGTCATTATTGACTGGTATAGTGGATTAGTATGTTGATGGTTGGTCTACTAACAATCCAAAGATGACATGAAAATTTTTTGACTCATAGGTGTTTGAGGAACACCATATACCAAGTATACATACATACATACATACATATATATATAACACACGCATATATATATATATGTGTGATTCAAGGTCTTGAGTTATTTTAAATGTTAGCATGCCAAGATTATGATACATAAGCGATTATACCGAAAGATGATAATCTTGTTGTTTGCTATAGTAAAGGTAATTAATGTACATGTACTTGCTTTACATGGCATCTACATGGTTATGGTAACTATACATTAGGTTTTGCCTTAAAGGTGGTCACTGGGTCAAACTGCTTAGAACTAACGCTAAATTGCCTGTTCATAGGCTGACAATGGATTGAACTAGGCTAGACCCTTAAGGTTACATGCACAAGCTGGCTCAACTGAACCAACAGTTCAAGGGCCCTAGCCCTTAAACCATGAGTTTTTTTTTTTTTTGGTTTTTTCGAATTTTTCTCAATTAATATAAATAAGTTGTGGCCTATTAGTCAATTTATTTTTTTTTTCAACTAATTATAAAACTTTAAGTCTACATGTAGTAACATGTGAATTAAAATTTTTATTTTCGGTTCAATTTTTTTTTTCGTTTTGAAATAATTCGTTTGAACCAAGTAAGCGTAATATTATATTATAATGTTGAGTAACATTGGTCAAAGTGATAGAAATTTGCAAGGTAAGAAGATTTCTTGTTTGAATCTTGTCTCGAAATACGTTATCAAAACGAAAAAAAAAATTACAATGTAAACATAAACTATCATTTGTAATTATACATCACAAAATATTATTTTTTAGATCGGAGTATAATTACTGAATAAAAATACAAATTACAATGCCATCTATAATGATACAGAAAAGCCATTTTACACTTGAAGAAATTAAGGGTAGTTGGAATCAAACTATCGTAATTAACTGTAAAATGCTAGATAGAGTATGTTTGTTTAGAAAACCTTTAGTGTATTAATTAATTTTAAATTAGCTAAAAAAGGCCAAGTGTACATGATTATTGTTTATATATTTTTTCAAGAAAAATAACTTTCGTCGATGTTAATTTGAAAAGCCTAAGAGTGAATCGCTAATTTCTGAAAAACCATACCATTTCTTTTTTTTTTCTTTTGGTAATTACCAAAAACAATTTTACTAGGTAACAAAACATTTTTGAATGAGAAAAAAAAAAAAAGAATAGTAACTTGATCTCACCTTAAATTGGCACATGCTTAAGAGTGAAATCCACAGCTAAGCTCGGGCTTCCACCTTATTAGTTCCAATTACTAAAGTGCTCGTCCTTTTCAGTTGATGTACCGCATGGCTCTTGTTCTCTACAAGCTGCCTTATACTAATCTTAGGTATAAGCGCTTGCCTCGATGTTGACAATGGAAAGGGAGGCTCATCGATTGTCGATTATAAGACTTGCTATTACACTCCAAAGCGGCAAAGTCGCAATAGTTCTACCATATAAACTAACCTATGACAGTAACTGACCTCATAATCCTTATTATAGATACAATTTATACAAGGCATTCACGACTCCTCGCTTTAAAGTAAATAGCTCATTCATAATTATAGAAAAAATTTATAAATATAACTAAAAATTTTAAGTCATATTTATATAAAGATATTTATATTGCCTTACAATCTTAGAAAATATTTACATGCCGTATTAATTTGATAAGTAAAATATTATAAAACTAGTACATAAACTTAAGAGTACTAATAAAACACTAGAGAACTCAATTGTTCAGCCAATTAATTCTCACTTCCCTAAGACACTTTAAAAAGAGACTAATATTAGGATAGTTATATTGCGGCATCTCAATCGGAACCTGTTACAAAATTTATAAGGATATGAGTAATCAATAGCTCGGTAAGTTATAATGAAGACTTAAGAATATATAATAAACATAAACAAAGTTTTCAAACAATTAATTTTATGAAATACAACACGTAAATGCCATCACACAATATGGCCCAGTCTATTGTAAAATCAGAGTAATTTCATCTATTCTAATCCGGATTAAGGAGTTTCAATGTTTATACAACAACTCACAAGCAAATCCAAGTTTGTGTAATAAAGACATTGCTTGTCCCATGACTATTCTTCAAACCATTATCCTCATTCTTATTGTGACCTCTTTTTTTGTCACTTAATTCAGCTAAGGATGAAAAAAAAAACATTATGCTATCCGGCACTATCTTTTTCGAAGGTATTGCAATGTATGTCTGATTAAGATATTTAGGTCACTTATAATTAAGTTTGATTAGGGTGACCAAACAATCTTACACCATTAAATTCACAACAAACTACCAAAACATAACATTAATTTTCAGCTAGTAATTAGAGACGCACAAGTATATGCACAATCGCATACAATCCTAAGCCTCTAAATACTTTAATATGGTACTTTAAAATACAACGATATATTAAATCTAACTTATCTAAAATCCTTAGTTTGCTCACTCGACTTACCGCAAATCAACTTGTGTTCGTGTATCCCATAATATAAATACTCTTTTAATATTTATTTCCTTATGACATATGGACTTTTAATTATATTTTAACTCATTTTTTCCATATATATATATTACTTATTACCAATTTATTCTATGCTAATTTCTGAATCAGTTTTTAAATCTGTTTCCAATTTAAGTTCTAATTCAGTTTTCGATTATGGTGTTATACATGAACCCTAAGAACTCATTCTAAACTATAATTTGAAATTAACCACATTATTTTCAGGTATTCTAAATATCATATTTAACTCCAAATCAATATTCGAATATATTCGGTAAACCTTAATCCTAATTTAACTATTAAAATTACTCTTAATATGAAAAAAGTATACATTTTTCATATAATTACCTAAATTTAAGTTCCATATCAAATTTATTGTATTTTACTATTATTATTATATTATCAATTTTAACCTAATATTTTTTACTTATTACATTTCTAATTTCACATATTATTAATTTACATATATTCACTACATAATACACATAATAATCACATATAACACTCTAAATATTATAAATATCATAGATATTAACATCTTAAAACACTTAATTACATACTAAGTTAGTAATTATACATTTGACCATTGATTTAGCCTAAAATCACTATTTATATATATGATTTAAAGAACTAAAAAATAACTAAAATTTTTGAAAATTAATTTTTGAAAAATCTCTTCATAGCAATTTTTACATACTCTAAATAGCTTATATAAAAATTTTAAGCTCACAATTATACTATTAAGGCTATTTATTTCTAAATTGAAAATAAGCTCAAGTTTCGAGATTTCTTAAGTACTGTATATTTCTAGATATAAATTCATCAAATTATTATTTTTCTCTAAATCTATGTACATAAAAACCCCATAATACCAAATTTAATAATTTTACTAAATTAAACAAAATTGGATTAGAGATCAGACTTACCTGTTGGATTAGCTTTCGACCACCAGTAGTGGCTCTATGTGTGTTAGCGGAGAGGGGGAATGGTGGTAGGGTGTGGTAGTGGTGGCCGTTGGTTGTAAGTTCTCCTTATAAGCCCTGAATGCATTATAATTTTGCTATTTTTTATAAATATACTTAACTCTCTCTTTTTGGTTTCTCTCAATTTTTTTCTAAAATCACAACATGTCTAAATGAATTCCAGAAGAATTTTTTCTAATTTATAGGTTGGTTTAGGTTTTCTCTTTAATTTTCTTATTACTAAATGTCTGTTATCCTCGTCTATTTTGCTTTTTAATTATCCTAATTTGATTATTTAAGAGTGTTCTTCTAAATCCTAGCTTGCCACAACCTAAATCCAAACATTTTCACACTTTTCATATTTTTCCTAATTTTTTTTATAATTTTCTTTAATTTTTTAGTATTATTTTAGCATATTTCGGGTATTTTTACCTACATGTAAATACGCATATAGTACAAGTAAATGCTTTGAAATATTATTTATATTATTTTTTTATTTTTAGCATGCATATGATTTATTTTTATCAATTCATTAGTTATTAGAATACGTTTTATACATTTCCAATAAATAACGAATAATATGTTTATAATTCGACATTATGATATTTAATTATTTTATTACTTATTTTCCTAAATTCAAATTTATGGGGTCACTTTTACTAATATTCCTAACTTCGTTATAAAATTTAAGCTCGATCGAATAATTTATCCAATTATCCTAAACTTTACGTATTGACTCCAACTTTATGATTACAAGGCTTACACTTGCTATACTGAACGCTAGTTCAACGACCATCGTCGACATGGTAGTGGCGAGTACTTGATGGGGCTATATAAGATAAGATGGGGTAGCTCCTTGCATGCCTTTACCACCACTCTAAGTTTGTTGAAATCCTTTATGGTGATACTTTCAAAGAACTAGAAGCTTATACTCATGTAGTGTTGTAGCTTGGTCGGTGGCCACCTAGACTGATGTTACTTCAATTTTTGTGCCAGTAACTGCTCACCTACTAATAAGTAATGGTATTAAGTAGGGGGTAGCTAAAGAGAAATTGATTTCTAGTTACCATATTAACATTAGTAGTACATAAAAAGCTTTTCCAAGTCAGTTGTGGTTATCGAAACCTCTTCCCATGTTTCTAGACTATACATGTCTTGAGAATTCGTTAAAGAATCAATATAATAGTAATAAGTTTTCAAATACATTTGTAGTATTTTAGTTTTACAATGAGGGTCTAAAATAGTAGCTACAAGATAAATATGGGGAATTTCTCTATGATACGATAACCTCTTGTACGCTATATCAAGCGCGTAGTCATGTAAGATCAAGTCTATACATGCCTCAAGTAAAACACCAAGAACGCTGACGCTTGATATCATGAATAGATGGATACAAGGCCTGTACACTTGAGAAAAAGTTTTGGTTGCATCATGAAAAACCGTGAAAACCTTCAACAACTTAATACATATATCCTAGTCACTGTGGTGAATTTCAACCTTCCATATGTAGTATATCAAAAAGTTACAAAGCAGCTCATTATAAGTATAGACATTTAATTTTTGCCCCTCTGTAGTCTTAATTTTTATTTTACAAAAAGGGTCCTAATTCAAAAAAAAATTTAATAAAAGATAAGAAATAATAAAAATTGAAAAATGATGAAAATAAAAAAAATGAATGAGAAAAAAATTAAAAAAGATTTTTTTAGATGTTTTTTAGGAATTAAATTATTTTAGGAATAAATAGTTTCAGTTTTAGCTTAGTTCGAATAATTATTTTAAAGAGTCGTATGATTTAAGTATAATTTAGTTATACTAAAAATCGAGACATAGGCCAACGGCCTAATAGGTAAATGTTGGATTGGATTAGTTTTAGGTTACATGTTCGAATCTCGTTAGACACTTATATATCTTTTATTTTTCTATTTTTTACAAAAGCGAGATAAATAAATGGGATTCATATCTAATTAAAATCATTTGAGTCTAGTTTGATTTTATTAAATCAAATTTGGATTGATTTGGATTAATTTAGATCTAGTTTAATTATTATCAAATCAGATACAATAGATATGATTTGGTTTGGGTTTTATAGATACACACTCTCGTCAAATAAGAAAAAGATCCAATTCCTGACGGCTATTCATGGTAAAAAACAGAACACACACAGCACTTTATAAACTGTCTTCTAGATCACGAAAAACAGAAAACTCCAGTTGTAATTTCATTACTATTGATCACAACTACACAGCGACAACAAACAACCATCTCTACTCCACATCTGAACAGCACCAGTACACTTCATTGCTGTCCTTGCCAAACTGCATTATCCAGTGCCCAATTTCAGCCACACGTTCAATACACTGACATAGCCCATGTACAAGCTGTTGACTGTACGTACTCACCATTGCTCACACACGTCTACAGCTGTAACTCCATCATTGCTGCACCAAACAGCATGTCCAAGCACCGACTACTTCACACACCAACTGCATTAACCACGATCTCGAGTGCCTAACCACCGATTTAGCACATGAGCACTACAGTAGTGATCAACACGCGACATAGGCCAACTCCCTACTCCATCCTTTGTCCAACACACACCGATGCTACTGTCCACATCTGCAACGTCCATAACAAAGAGCAATATCAGGCTCGACAATAAGGAATGATGTTATGTGACAACTCGTACTTTGAATTCCAATGGTGCTATGCATCTATCTTAAATTTTCTAGGTTTCTTCTAGTGTTCGATGCAGTAGTTTTTCCACTTCTTATGTAGGGACAACCTCTTTGCTATTAGTTTCATCATGTTTTTTATCAAGGATAACTTATCTTACAATGTTGCCATATCATCCTTGATACACAAGTTTAGAATATAATATATACATCTAATATGAAAAAAATATGCCTCTTTGATAGGGTTATGAACTGATCACTCACTCTTGAGCTCAAAGACTTGCCAACTTAGTCCACCAAGCTATCCTAGGGGAATTGAACCCTGAAGAGCAATAGTTGTTCCATTCTGATCTCTCTTTAGCTCATCGCGAAGTCCTTTAAGGCAGCCGACCTATTCCCAATTATATAATATAATAATGGGAATAGATTGGTTAATTAAGCATAAAGTGATTGTAGAATGTAGAAGTAGAACTATTACTCTAAATGATGGAGAAACAATATTTTAAGGAAAGGCTAGTGGAAGCAAATTGAACTTAGTTGTGGTAAAGATATGTGATGAATTGTATGAAACAAAGGTATAAGAGAATGATTGGAAATTTTGTTAGGTGTTTGCCATGAAAGTAAAGAAAAAGGCACCCAAAGTAGCAAACATATTGGTAATGTGTGAATTTTTAGATGTATTTCCAAAGGATTTACTAAGTTTAGCTCCATATCAAGAGTTGGACTTTATTATCAAGTAATTCCTGGAACTGAACCTATTTCTAAAGCTTTATATCAAATGTCACCCATGCAACTTGTTACGCCCTAAAGCGGTAGAATCATAACAGCTCCGCCATGTAAACCATTCTAAGATAGAAGTTGGTTTTACAACCGCTATCTTAGACCTGATCTACATAAAGCATTTACAATTAACTCACTTTGAAGTAAATAATTTGTAATTTAAATAAATCATTTACCTAAGAAAATAAGAAAATATATATATACACTAAAATTCAGTTATTACAATTAATATTTACAACGTTTCACCATAATCTATTTCTTAGTTAATACATTATTTAAAAAAGAAAAATTCTAAGATAAGAGCTTAGACCTTAAAAATATATGTCTGTTCTTTAAATGTTTTTCCTCATTCTTTAGGATCCAGCAATTACTAGATTCAAGGTAGTTGTAAATCACTTCTTAGATAACACCTGTAACGATGTCTATAGGGATGTGAGCAACTACAGCTCAGTAAGTCGAGACGGAGGACTTAAAACTATATCACAAACATAAATAAGGTTATCACCTGATTTAGTTCGATGCAATGCATGAACATACAAATGCCATTGCACAATATTGTCCGGCCCGTCATGAGATTAGAGAAATTACACCCTCTCTGATCCGGGTTGAGGAGTTGTCATTAATGTAATAGCTCACGACCAAACCTAGGCTTGTGCAATGGAGACACTACTCCTCTCGTGAATACCTTCGAACCATTGACTTCACCCCTACCACCACCTCCTCACCTGTCACTTAGTTCAACTAAGGATGAAGAAGGGACCCATTATGCTATCCAACACTATCATTTTCGAAGGGGTTGGTATTTAGCCAGAGAATCCTAAGTTTTTCCTAATAGGTTGCTACGTAGGTCTGATTATGATTACAGGTCGTATATTTGATTAAGTTCAGTTTAGGGTGATCAATCATTTCATACAAATCATACAATATAAGCCAAGCAGCAAATAAAAAATCATATCATCAGCTCAGAACATGCACAATCAAGTACAATTTTAAGCCTCCAAAATACAATACTGTATTAATCCTAACTTATCTGGACTCCTCACTCACTCACTCGAAATCCGACTCGCTTAGGCTATCGCCATTTATCCCTATAATATAAACGTGGTTTCAGTTTTTCTTATAACTATTATGGGTTGGTTTTATCTTATAACGCTTATTGTTATCTTTTGTTTAGGGTTTAATATACTTAATTATCTAGGTCTTAAGTCTTGTACAATTTTTCTTGAATCGTGTTAAGTTCTGTTTCAATTTTCGCATCGATTTCTAAATTAGGTTTTTAACTCAATTTTTTGTTACAGATTTATATGTACATCCTAAGAAATCATCCTGACCCATAATGTGAAATTAATCGCATTATCTTCGGATATCCTAAATATCGTTTTTAGTCTCTAACTAATGTTTTAGTCCATGTGATATACTCGAATCTTAATTTAATTATTAAATTTACCCCCGTTATGAGAAAATCTTACATTTTTCATATAACTACCCTAATTTAAGAATCCTATAAGATTTATTGCATATTCCTATTATTACCATAATATCAATTTTAACCAATATTTTCCTAATTATTAATTTCTCATAATTATATATTACACATTATCACCCAATGTGTAAAAAATGTATACATCTAATATTCCCATAATTTCAAATATTATTTCCCAACATCAAATAACATTCCAAATATCTAAATTCATCCCAAATCAGATTTTAAACCTAATTAGCCTAAATTACCAAATTAACTCAAATTTTCTCATTTTTTTACCTATTACATATTTACTACATAATATGCTAACAATTACATTTAACACTCCAAATGCTACAAATAACATACTCTATCAACTTTCAACATCCTAAAATATATAATTGTGCATTGAATCAGTAATTACCTATTTAATTACTTAATTAACCTTAAATTACTCATTTTATGCATCATTTTAAGACCTAAAAATTATCTAAAAATTTCAAAAATTAATTTTTGAAAACGGGCTTCATAGCATTGGTTTATATCATTTAAGTAGTCTACACAAAAATTTTGGGCTCAAAACTACACTCCTAAGGTCATTTATTTTTAAACTGAAACATGCTCAATTTTACATAATTTCTTAAGGATCATGTATCACAGGACATATTTTCATCAAGATAATATTTTTCCTAAAAACTACGTACAAAAATATTCCATAATAACAAGTTTCATAATTTTTAAAGAATATTTAATATTTTTACAAAATTAAACAAAATCAAGTTGGAAATTGGACTCACCTGTATGGGTGGCTCCAGCCACTACTGGCCGTCGTGGCCTTGTCGGTTGGTCAGGTGCTGCCAACACCGTGTGGTGGTGGTGGCTGTCTACTCCCAGGTACTCGTCTGGTGTTAGTTCCCCTCTAAAGTTCTAATTGTACAGATTTGAATAATTTTTTTTTTTGTAATTAATCCAAACACTCACTATCTCGATTCTCTTTATTTTTATCGCTTTCCAAACTGACCAAATGAGCTTCTGAAATTTTCTTGCTATTTATAAAGGTGTTAGAGAATTATTGTGTATTAATTAAACAAGACAATTGCCTTCTCCCTTCTTTTTTTTTTCACTTTTTATCTGTTGCATTTTAATTGGTTGATTTTGTTTCTTCATTTCTAGATTTCCATGCATCAATTTTGGATTTTTCCTCATTTTTCCTAATTTTTATTTATTTTTCCTTAATTAATTATGAATTTTCTTTAATTATTTAGTATTATTTTAGCACAATTCGCGTATTTTAAGTAATTACGCGTATTTTTACCTACATATAAATTCATATATAGTACAAATAAATATTTCTAAATATTATTTAGGTCATTCTATGATTTTTAGTATATATATAATTTATTTTTAGCAATTCGTTGATTATTGGAATGCATTTTACGTATTTTTAATAAATAACGAGTTATATACTTAAAATTTGGAAATTTTATATTGTTTTATTTTATTGATTATTTTCTTAAATTCGAACTTACGAGATTATTTTTACTAATATTTCTAACTTTATTTGATAATTTAGGCTTAATTGGATCTTTTAACCGATTGCCGTAAATTCTATGAGCCAAATTTAGGTAACTGATTGTGGGTCTTACAAAACTTAAAGAGTTGTTAGACAAAGGATTTATTCATCCAAGTGTTTCACCATGGGAAGCACCGGTATTATTTGTGAAGAGAAAGATAGTACCATGAGATTATGCATAAACTACCAAGAAATAAATAAAGTTACCATTAAGAATAGGTATTTGTTACCCCTCATTGATAATTTGTTTGATCAGTTGTAAGGTGCAATTGTGTTTTCTAGAATTGATTTGAAATCAAATATCATCAATTACGAGTTAAACTGGAGGATGTGCCTAAAACTACATTTAGAACACAATATAGTCATTACGAATTTTTGGTGATGTCATTCGGTTTGACAAATGCCTCGGCTGTGTTCATGGATTTGATGAATCACATATATTTAACCATATTTGAATAAATTTGTTATGATATTTATTAATGATATTTTGATCTATTCGAAAACTAAGGAGTAGCATGTAAAGTATTTATGGTTAGCATTACAGAAACTAAGAGAAAATAAATTATATACCAAGTTAAGCAAATGTGATTTTTGGTTACATATTTTTTTTTCTAGGTCACATTGTATTTGGTGAAGGAATCTCTATAAACCCCGACAAGGTCAAGGTAGTAATGGATTGGAAGCAGCCAACCATTATTATGGAAGTGAGAAGTTTTCTAGATATGACTGGATATTATCGACGGTTTATAAAGGATTTTTCTAAAATTGTTGGACCATTGACTCGATTGACCTAAAAAGATGTAAAATTCAAATGGTATGAGAAATGTGATTTGAGTTTTTAGGAGTTAAAAAAACAACTAGTTATAGAACCAGTATTAACATTACCTGATCCGGATAAATCTTATAGTGTATATAGTGATGCTTCTCAAAATGGATTAGGTTGTGTACTGATGTGGGATAGAAAAGTTGTTGTATACGCATCAAAACAATTGAGGCTGTATAAAAGGAATTATCCAACCCATGACTTGGAATTTGCAGCTGTTATGTTTGCTTTAAAAATTTGGAGACATTATCTATATGGATAACGGTGTGAAATATACATTGATTACAAGAGTCTAAAGTTTTTTTTTTTACTTAAAAGGAGTTGAATTTAAGATAGAGGCAATGGTTGGAGCTAATTAAGGATTATGATTTGAATATAAATTACTACCCTAGAAAAGCTAATTTGGTGGTAGATGCTGTAAGCCCCAAAGTTAAGCCTTAAAGTTAAGCCAAGTAACCGTAGGATTGAACTTAGAACTCAAGTTTTAGGGCGATCGGTTAAAAGATCCGATCAAACCCAAATTATAAACTATTTAACAAGATACCAGTAAAAATGACCCTGTAAACTTAAATTTAAGAAAATAAGTAGTAAAATAGGAGACTATAAAATTTTCAAATTTTAAGCATAATAACTGCTAATTACCAAAAAGGTAAAAAGTGTAATATAATAACTAATAAATTATTAAAGATAAATTATATGTATACTAAAAATTTTAGAATGACCAAAATAATATTTAGGAATGTTCACGTGTACCCTACATGTATTTACGTGTAGATAAAAATACACGAAATTACCTAAATTTACCAAAAAGTAAGCAAATAATTAAAGAAAATTATAAAATAATTGAGGAAAAATCAGAAGGGTGTGGAATGATGTAAGGTTGGTCGTGGCAAGTCAGAATCTGAAAAAGAAAATTCAACCAATTAAATTAGAACAATATAAAAGCAAAAAATTTAGGGATAAAGCACTTGTCTTGTCCAAATTAATGCACAATAAATCCCCTAAAACCCTATAAATAGCAGGAAAAATCCAGGAACTCATTTGGACAGTTAGAAATCAAAGAAAATTAGGGAGAGTCGAAAATTCAAGAGAAAATCCAGAAAATAAAAAAAAAATAAGAAAAACTGTGTAGTTAGGGGTTTTAAAGGGAACCCACACCAAAAGAGGAGCTGGGAGTGGACGGCCACCACCACCACACGGTGGTGGCAGCGCCTAGGCCGACCGACAACCCCACGGCGGCTCGCGGTGGCCGGAGCCACCCAAACCGGTGAGTCCAATTTCCAGCCCGAATCTTGTATAATTTTGTAAAATTAGTTATTTTGCCCAGAAAATTATGAAACTTGTTATTCTGAGGTTTTATTGTATGGGAAAAATGTTGATTTAGTTTAATTATGTCTGGAAATATAGGGTCCTTAACAAATTGTACAAAACCGAGCATGATTAAACCGGAAATTAAATAGGCTTAGGGATGTAGTTTGGGGTTCAAAATTTTTCTGTAGAATTCTCATGTGACATAGAACAGTACTATGAAGCCATTTTTTTAAAATTAATTTTCTAAATTTTTAAGTTAATTTTTAGCCCTAAAATGATGGAAAAATTAGGTAATTTGGAGTTAATTAAGTGATTAGGATGTTAATTACTGATTTGGTTCTTAATTAGATGTTTAAGGAAGTTAATCTCTGCAGTGGAACCCTAATCCTAGCATTTAGGTACTAAGTATAGTTAATTAAGGAAATTAGGTAATTAATATAAGAAATTAGTAATATGTGAAATTGTAAATTAATAAATATGGAAAAATTAGGGTTATTTAGATAATATTAGAGTAAAAATCAGAATAATATTAAATCTGAATTAAGATTGAATTTTAGGTAATTATATAAAAAAGTAAGATTTTCTCACATCGGGGATAAATACGATACCCTAATTAGGACTAGCGTGTACCAAATAGCTTAGAATACTAAATTAAGACCCAATAGGATATATGGAAACTCGAGCTTAATGTAATTAATTTCACATTAGGATTCGAGCATGTTTAGGATTTAAAAATCGAACTAAAACCTAATTTAGAAATTGATGCGGAAACCGAGACCGAACCCAAACCTAAACCTAAACCTAAACCTAGAATAATTATAAAAGACTTAATACCTAGATAATTAGGCATATTAAACCGTAAACAAAACCTAACAAGAAGCATTATAGGATAAAACGAACCTATAACAATTATATGAAAAGCTGAAACCACGTTCGTGTTATAGGGATAACCGGCGATGGCCTGAGCAAATCGGACCTCGAGTGAGCGAGCGAGGAGTCGAGGTAAGTTGGGATTAATACGCTGCTGTATTTTGGAGGCTTAAGATTATGCTTGATTGTGCTTGTTAGATAGTTGAATGCGTGCATGTGCTTAATTATGGGTGATGCTATGATTATGTTTGTTGCCTTGGCGCATATTGTATGAATTGTATGTACTGATTGATCACCCTAAATTGGACTTAATCAAATATACGACCAGTAATCATAATCGAACATGCATGGCAACCCGTTAGGGGATTTAGGACTCTCCGGCCAAATACCGACCCCTTCGGAAGGGATAGCGCAGGATTGCAAAATGGTCCCTTCTTCATCCTCAGTCGAACTAAGTGACAGGAGAGGAGGTTGCGGCGGGGATGAAGACAGTGGTTCGAAGGTAGTCGCGGGAGGAGCAAGGTCTCCATTACACAAGCCTGGGTTTGGTCGTGAGCTGTTGCACTAACGGTAACTCCTCAACCCGGATTAGAGCGGGCGCAATTTCTCTAATCTCATGACGGGCCGGACAACGTCGTGCGATGGCATTTGCTTGCACATGCATTGCAACTAATAAATGATTGAAAACCTTGTTGTGTGTATGGTATAGTTTTAAGTCCTCCGTCCTAACTTACTGAGCTGTGGTTGCTTACATCCCTATAGACATCGTGCAGGTGCTGGCTAAGAAGCGGCAACCAATTACTCCGAAGCTAGCAACTGCTGGATCCTGGGGAGTGAGGAAAAACATTGAAGAATAAACACATATTTTAAGGTCTAAGTTTTTATTTTAGAATTATTTTTCATTTCTGAGTGATGTAATAACTAGGGAATATACTATAGAGAAATGTTGTAAACTTTAACTGCAATAACTTAATGATAACATATATATATAATTCCTCACTTTTATAGGTAAACGATTTATTTAAATTACAAATTGTCTACTTCAAAGCGGGTTAGTTGTGGACGCCTTGTGTAGATCAGGTCTAGGATAGCGGTTGTGAGGCCAACTTCTATCTTAGGGTGGTTTACACGGCGGGGCTGTTACGACTCTACCGCTTCGGGGCGTGACAGATGCTTTAAGTCAGAAGAATTATGAACGGGTTGCATTAATGTTAACTTCCCAACGTGAATTGGTATGTGAATTTGAAAAGTTGAAAATAGAGTTTGACTAGTGTGAGCTTAATAGTCAAATAATGAATTTGGAATTGCGACCTATTTTATTGGAGAGAATTAAACAAAAACAATATGAAGATAAGAATTTGATGGAAATAAAAGAGAAATTAAGTAAAGGAAATGATTATGACTTTAAAATTGATGAAAGAGGCATACTAAAATTTAGAGGAAGAATATGTGTACCGCAAAATCTCGACATGAGGAAGGAAATTTTAGATAAAGCATACATTATAGGTTATACTGTGCACCCTGGGAGGAAATAAGATGTATTAAGATTTAAAATTGATGTTTAGGTGGAATGGAATAAAAAGAGATGCGGCATGGTATATAGCAGAATATATAGCAGAATATATTAACAAGTTAAAGCAGAACATAAAAAATTAGGTGGGCTATTACAACCTTTAGAGGTATTAAGATGGAAATGGGATCGTATCACAATGGATTTTGTGGTAGCATTACGTAGGACTCAAGCTGGTTATGACTCAATCTGGGTGGTTGTAGATAGATTAACAAAGAGTGTACACTTCTTACCTTATCGGATGTGTGATTCAATGGAAATGATGGCTAGGTTGTATATCTGAGAAATAGTAAGATTATATGGTGTGATAGAAAGTATTGTTTCTGATCAAGATAGTCGATTTGTATTTAAATTTTGGAAGAGTTTACATAGAGCTTTAGTCGCAAAGTTACAATTTGGTACAACTTATCACCTACAAACAAATAGACAATCTGAGCAAACAATCCAAACCTTAGAAGGTATGTTGCGAGCTTATGTATTAGATTTTGGAGGTGATTGGGATAGATGTTTGCCATTGATAGAATTTGCTTACAATAATAGTTACCATGTAATTATACAGATGGTACCTTACAAAGCATTATATGGAAGAAAATATAGATAACTACTGTTGGGATCACGGGGAATATGCAATGATTGCACTTGACATGATTAACTAAACGAGTGAGAAGGTTAAGATTGTATGACAATGAATAAATGAAGCTTAAGACCGTTATAAGAGTTAGGTAAATTTGAAGAGAAGGCCATTGGAAGTTGAAATTGGAGATCATGCTCATGTCAAGATAAGTTCATTCAAAGGATTTAGATGATTTAGTACAAAAGGAAAGTTGAGCCCATGATATATTGGTCCATTTAAAATACTAGAGAAGGTTGGTAATGTATCGTATAGAATAGTCTTATCTTCAAGTTTGTTAGGCTACCGTGATTTATTCTATTTTAAAAAAGTTTGTTAAGAACTTGAATGTAATCATGGAAATAAAGTTAGTAGAGTTAAAGCGGAATTTTCAAGTGGTGAAGCAGCCTATAAAAATATTGGATAATCGGGTTCTTAAGGTAAGAAATCAAGATATGGAATATGTGAAAATCCAATGGAATGAAGGTCCAAACTTGAAGGTTACTTGAAAGCCGAAAGTAGCAGTGATAAAGCAGTACTCATGGCTTTTCTAACTTTCAGGTTAGTAAAAGTATGAGATTATCATTTTTGGTTATTTAAGTGCAATTTAGATATATAGAAGTTTTGAGAACAAAAATTTTTCTAAGGGGGGTAATGTAAGCTCTGCAGCTAGAAGTTCGAATTCGATATATAAAATTTAAGGCAATCGGATAAAGTGTTTGATCGAGCTTAAATTATATGACGAAATTAGAAGTATTAGTAAAAGTGACTCAATAAGTTTGAATTTAGGAAAATAAGTAATAAAATAATTAAATATCATAATATTGAATTATAAATATATTATTCGTTATTTATCATAAATGTGTAAAACGAGTTCTGATAACTAACGAATCGATAGAAATAAATTATATGCACACTAAAAATCATAAAATAACATAAATAATATTTATAAGTATTTACCTGTACTATATATATATTTATGTGTAGGTAAGATACTTAAAATGCTTGAAATATACTAAATTAATGCTAAATAATTAAAGAAAATTACAAAAAAAAAATGAAAAATCATAAAAAGCAAGGAATTGTCTAGATTCAAGTCGTGGCATGTTGGGATTAAAAAGAAAAAATTTAACCAATTAAATTAGGGCAAATAGAAAGTAAAATGGAAAGGGATAAGACCAATTGTCAATCAAAAATTGAAAAAAAAAAATTAAGGCAGCTCTATAAATACCTTAAACTCCAATGGGAACTCATGTGGTTAATTATGAGTCAAAGAAAATTAGAGATGAATTAGAAAGAGAGAGTTAGGGTTTTTTAAAAAAAATAGTAAATTTAATGTGTAATTAAGTTTAAGAGAGGAAACTTATGATTAACGATCACCTATAAACAAATGGCCATTACCATCATACCCTACCCCCATTTCCCATTGCTACCGATACACTTAAGGCCACTACTGGTGGTCGAAAGTCGATTAAATAGGTGATTCAGATTTTAATATGAATTTTGTTTAATTTATTTAAATTATTAAATTTATTTAGAAAATTATGAAATTTCGTATTTTGAGGTTTGTATGTATATAGATTTAGGAAAAAATATTGGTTTGATGAAATTATGTTTGAAAATATACAATGCTTAAGAAATTTCACAAACCCGAGTTTATTTTGATTTAGAAATAAATAGTTTTAATAGCATAGTTTTGAGAGTGTAATTTTGAGCTCAATTTTTTTATGTAGGCTATTTAGAGGATGTAGAACAATGCTATAAATAGATTTTTTATAAGTGAATTTTTGAAATTTTTAGGCCTTAAAATAATGTATAAAATGTGTAATTTTGAGCTAATTTAGTAATTAAATGGATAATTACTGATTTAGTATATAATTAGGTGTTTTAAGATGTTAATATTTGATGAAGTATGATAATTATAGTATTTAGAGTATTAGATATGATTATTATGTGTATTATATAGTAAATTTGTATAAATTGATAATATGTGAAATTGGATTAATAATAAATAGAAAATATTAGGTTAAAATTGATAATATAATAATAACAGAAATATGTAATAAATCTGATATGAAGCTTAAATTTCGGTAATTATATGAAAAATGTAAATTTTTCTCATATCAAGAGTAAATTCGATCATTAAATAAAGACTAAGATGTACCGTACAGACTATAATACTGGTTAGGGCATTAAAAGTGATATTTAGGATGCCCGGGAATAATGTGATTAATTTCACATTATAGTTCGGAACACATTGTTAAGATTTATATATAACACTTGTAGTAAAATTCGGAAAGTGATTTTGAAACTAGCCTAAAATAAGATCGATAATAAGTAATATATATTTGGAGATATTGGGTCAAATTTAAAGTCTATATGTCATGAGGATATAAATACTTAAAGAGTGTTTATATTATAAGACGTGCGGAAACAAGTTGACCTATGGCAAGTTGAGTGAGTGAACCGAGTATTTTAAGTAAGTCGAGTTCAATACATCGTTATATTTTGGAGTATTATATTAAAGTACTTGGTGGCTTAGGATTATATATGATTATACTTATAAGTAGCTATACATACATGTGTTTGTATGTCTCTGATTACTTGTCAAATAATGATGTGAGATTGTTTGGTCACCTCGAATCGAATTTAATTATAATTAACCTAAATACCTTAATTAGACATGCATTACAACCCTTTAGAAGACTGTTACGATTTTCTAACCAAATACCGATACTTTCGAAAAAAGATAGTGCTAGATAGTATAATGGTCTTTTTTCCATCCTTAGCTGAATTTAGTGACAGGAGAAGAGGTTGCCATAAGGACGAAGGCAATGTTTCGAAGAATAGTCATGGGGGGAACAATGTCTTATTTGCATAAATCTAGGTTTAGTTGTAAGCTGTTGCATAAACATGAAAACTCCTTAACCTACATTAGAGCAGGTGCAATTACTTTGATTTTACAATGAACTAGACCTGTTGCATTACATATAATTAATTGTTGAAAAACTTGTGTTCGTTACGCGTTCTTAAGTCTCCACCATGACTTATTAAGTTGTTGGTTGTTCATAACCTTATAAATTTTCTTGTAGGTACCGATTAAGATACTGTATTATAATTATCCTGAGATTAGTTTCATTTTGAAGTGTCTTCAGGGAGTGAGAATTTACTAATTGAACAATCGAGTCCTTAGTGTTTATTTACGAACTCTTAAGTATATGTACTGATTAGTAATATTTTACTTATCAAACTTCTACGATATGTAAGTTGCTTCTTGGGATTGTAAGGCAATATAAGTACCTTTATGTAAATATGACTTAAGGTTTTTAGTTATATTTATAAATTTTTGTCTACAATTATAAATGAGTTGTCTTACTTCAAAGTAAGAAGTCGTGAACGACTTATGTAAATCATATCGATCATGGGGATTGTAAGGTCAATTACTATCATAGGTTAATTTATACAGTAGAACTATTATAATTCTACCGCTTTGGGGCATAACAATTGCCTTCTGAATTTTTTTCAAAACAGTTTTTTGCTTTTAACATTTCACTCATGTTCACCATGCTCTTTCAAAATGCCAAAGCTTCAATTTTTTAGACTTTTCAGTTCAATAACTAAATGTGTTCACGTAATCCTTATCCAAATTAATTCATGAAAAATTTAAATCGTGTTAAGCCAAAGCAAATGTAGTTCTCATCTCTGGCTTCACAATTCCCATCGTTTCATCCTATCATCTATACATAACTAAGGATTTTGATGATATCTTATGGTTAAGTGTCCTACATAGATTATGGGAAGTTATAGTATTAGTTTATATGGTCATGATTATGAATACCTTGTTAATAAAAGCTTGAAACTTTTGGGTTAAATGATTAAAATAGGTCAATTAATATTTATTGGCTTAGTTATTTACTGCTTTTGGCTTGAGACAATACAAATAGTATCAGAGTGGATTTCCTACTAGTAGGTAGATCATTCGGGTCTGACTCTAGTTTAAAGAAGAGGTTTGAGAAAATGGGCAGTGTCATTAAAGTATAACTCCCTATATGTTTTCAGGATGACTTATAGGTAGTCAGTGGCCTGAATCATACACCGAAAATGGAGGAAAATTTGGGTACAATTGTAAGGTTTTGCGACGAGGACATCCCATATTTAAGGGGGGGAGGGAAGTTTTCCATGTAAATTGTGAGATACTATGATTAAATGTTCCACGTAGATTGTGGGAGGTTGTAGTATTAGTTTATAAAACCATAATTATGAATATCTTATCAACACAAACTTAAAACTTTTGGATTAAATAGTTAAAATGGGTTTATTTGTATTTATTGGCTTAGCTATTTATTACTTTTAGTATAGGCCGTTACGGATTTCCATAATCACATTCACATGTGTTTTTTATCTTACCTTTAGCTTAACCTATATGTATATACATGTATATATTATATATTCATGTAGTATAGCAGGTAGTTTTTGTCTTTTTCAATAAAGGTTGTCAACATTGATGAGTGGGAATGGTAAAAGCTAGCTAAACTATTCCTTTGTAATTTTATTTTATTTTATTGTTTTTTAGGGGTTAGTTTGGCTTTAAACCAATGGACTAATCTATTGGGTGAATCAGCGATCTAGCTTTAGCCGATTTAAGGCTAAACTAACTTGTCCTCTATCTCACTCTTAATTTGTATTTTTTTATATTTGAACTATTGAATAAATTGTAAATTCAATTATTAAGATTTTAAAAAAGTCGAATGAATTACAAGATGGAGGATGAGACCGATCTTATTAAAATAAAGAACGGAATCGTAGAATCTTTTCGATCAAATATACTTACTAATTACTCAATCTTGATTTAATAATTACTTTAATAACATATTAAAGTGACATTAAGCATGATAATACCCATGACAACTATCTCATAACTTAAAACAATGAATTGAGTTTAACTATTAATAAGTTTCGAATTGAATTTAAACATTAACATTAATTTAATTTTGGAGAAAATAACTTTTAGATAAAAGAGGTTTTTCTTTCGTTTGGTCATCTTAAATAAATAAATAAAGATAAACCAATCGTAATCGAATTGAGATCAAACCTCAAATTCTAGACTTTCGGGTCGAGCTTTTAACTACCGCCTTATTCAAATGTTTAACCATGTTACTTTCCAAAATTTTGCAAGATACAGATAATAAGTGAGCCATTTTTAGGAATCTCGTGTCTGTTCCCCTCCCCCAGGCTCAAACCGTACCAACTATCATAGATTAGACGAGAGCAGAGAAAAGGATAACCCTGACCGTTTGTCTCTGTGTTGGGTTGTGGGCACACACGGAGAGAGAGGGAGAGGGAGAGGGAGAGGGAGAGAGGGTCGTCGATGGAGATGAATGTTTCTCCATCTCCACTTCCATATCCATACCAAGATTAGAAATTCTCAGCGTTTCATATATATTTAGTGAGAGAGAGAGAGAGAGAGAGAGAGTCTAGTCAGATATGGCCGCGTGTTTGTCTTGCTCTTGCCCTCCACTTTATCCTCTTAGCCGCCACGCCCTAGCCGTTCCTTCTTCATGGCTGTCCTCTTCTCTTGCTCCTCTCATATATTCTCCTGTTCCTCCGCTTCCTACATTCACTATCAAACAATATATGCCGACAAGGAGGCGCTTGTTCGCAATAAGAGTACCTCGTTGTTCCAGCGGGGATGGTAATGATGATGATGATGATATAGCCGGCATCACCAGTGAAGAAGAAGATGAAGGAGATGATGAAGAAGGAGATGTAAAAGGAGATGAAGGAGTGGTATCGTTACCGGAGAAATGGGACGTGGTAGGGCTGGGGCAAGCCATGGTGGACTTCTCAGGGATGGTAGACGATGCATTCCTGGAGAGGCTGGGGCTGGTCAAAGGGACAAGGAAGTTGGTGAACCACGAGGAGAGAGGGAGGGTTTTACAGGCGATGGATGGGTGCAGCTACAAGGCTGCTGGTGGTGGCTCTCTTTCCAACACCTTGGTGGCTCTTGCTAGGTTAGGTGCTCGTCCTCGTCCCTCTTTGAATATTGCTATGGCTGGCAGTGTTGGCAGTGATCCTCTTGGTGGCTTCTTCAGGTACTTTGTTACATTCACATTCACGCCTCTTCTCAATAAATTATTTACTTTCTATTCCAGCTCGAAAACTGGGGTAGAAGGTAAAAAAAATCTATCAAAAATGCAAAGATGAAGAAAAATTGATGAATTTAGAGTCCCCGGAATGGGCTTTATTGGATTGAAAATCTGCAACCAAGTTAGCTTGGCCAAATATGATGAAATTGTTGCATTTTCTTGTTATATCACTCATTCCAGTCAAGTTCCTCATGCTTGTTGCAAATTTACAGGGCGAAATTGCGCCGTGCCAATGTTAATTTTTTATCTGCACCTGTGGATGATGCTACTACTGGAACCGTTATTGTTCTCACCACAGAAGATGCTCAGCGTACCATGCTTGCGTATCCGGTATGTATTCCATGGCCTAACATGTCCGTCTTATTTCCTTTGTTGTTTTCCTAGGAGGAAGAAAAATGTTATTGAGGAAAGATTTTCCAAAAATCCTAGGTACTATTAAGCACAAGTTTACTATCCTTACTGCCCAAGAAGAATTCCTTAAATTGAATATTGATTTTAGAAGGTGTTCCTAACCTGCCTCACTATTGCCCTGGATTTTTGCCAAATCGAGATTCTGACTTTCTGGTAACAGAAAGTTGCATGTAAGCTGCATCATGGTATTTCAGAAAGAGAGACTCTCTCCCTTTTTCATTAAATAATTGTTTGGGTTGAATAAGAATGATCTTTCTTTGTTCCTATCAGATCATCTACTGTCATCTTGTAAAGAGACAGATCATGCAAAATTAGGATAATCCACAGGCTAGGATAACTCCTTTTTTCTGTCATAAGTGAAAAAACGAGATATGTTGATTAGGTTATTGGTCTTTATAGATTGTAGTTTGCTTCTTCAATATCGATATTCCTGGTGCCTTACCCTCTTCTTGTAAATCTTCTTGTGCTCAGTCTTTTGTATTTCATCAATTTTTCTCTTAAAGGAAGGTCCTTGAATTTTTCATGTCTCCGCTTTAAAGTTTAGGAATTTCTTCCACACTCCTTTCTCTAATTTGGGATCCCTCAATGGCCTCACTTCGCGATGTTCATGTGCACGTTTTCCTTCCATGTCAACAGGGTACCTCCTCTACTGTCAATTATGATCCATGCTTGGCAAGCATAGTCTTGAAGACGAGCATACTTGTTGTTGAAGGGTATCTATTTGAGCTTCCTGATACTATCAAAACCATCACAAAAGCATGTGAAGAAGCAAGGAAAGCTGGTTCTTTGGTTGCCGTAACAGCATCAGATGTCTCATGTATTGAGAAACATTATGATGAGTTCTGGTAAGAAGCTAGTTTTCCTTTTGCATACTTTTATGTTGTTTTTTTTCTCCAAACAGTTTTCCTCAGATAAGTGCAGTCAAAGTGTTAACATTGCCAATTAAATTAGTTCTAGTGATCCCTCACTCTCTCTCTCTCCTCTCTCCCACACTCTCTCTTTCTCTCACTTTTACCAATGTGCTTCTTTTTGCTTCCTGGGTGTTGAGAATTTTGGGGAAATCATACTTACCACTAGCCCGTTATGTTCTTATTCAAGGAAATTTTGATCACTCCTCAAATTGTAATATCACCCAATCAGCTAAACAGGAATCACTTGAAATTATTCATAAAGCACCGTTGGAAGATTGGTGAATTTCTTGTTAGTTATGTGAACTCCTGGTTTTTAGCCAATCCTAAGTTTTATGAAATGAGAATAATCAATTATTGTTGTTGTACGTACCCCAAAAAGGGTGGAAAAAAAGAAAATAAAATAAAATAAAAGAAGAAGAGGTATTATTTCTGTTTCACCTATGGTAGCAGCATTTTACAAAGTTCATGGTCCTTCAATTTGTATCTACCTATCTGGCACTGGGGAAATGAAATACATTATAAAGGTTTTACACATGGTGACCCTGTGGCACAAGCTTCTGGTTGATGTTTTGTTACATTCAATACTTATGCGGGCATCCCGATATCATACAGAGTGTTATCTTGTTTCATCATATCAGGATGAGAAAGCAGATAACATATAGGCTATGAAACTTTCATATGTTTAGTGATCTATGTATTGCCTGTGCATGCAATGTGATACCATTTGTAGACATTCTCTTTATAGTGGGATAGTATATTCCCTTGGTTGTTTTGGATTTCAGGTTTCTGGTGAGGCATATGGTCTCTATCTTCAATAACCTGCTACCTGATTATATATTTTGGGGAACAACTGTATTGTTTGGACTTTAATCATTTTCTTGGGAGATTCTAAGGACAGTTTTTCCTGTCCATATATTGGATGAAAAAAAGTATTAATACCTAAAATCTACAAGTAGGGTCATCAAGGCTGCTAGTGCTGTTCAGTTTTATGTAGTGCATGGCATTTCGTCCTTTGTTTAGATCATCATGGAGCACACTTACATAATTAATCTACTTTGCTTGTCCTGACGAAGGCTTGATTTATTTTTCAGGGAAGTGATTGGTGAATATGCAGATATTGTGTTTGCAAATAGCGATGAAGCTAGAGCATTGTGTGATTTCTCCTCAAAGGAAAGTCCAGTTTCAGCTACGAGGTACCTTAGCCATTTTGTTCCTCTAATTTCGGTTACAGATGGACATAGGGGCTCTTATTTTGGTGTGAAGGGTGAAGCTGTTTATGTGCCTCCTTCACCTTGTATACCAGTAGATACCTGTGGGGCTGGCGATGCATATGCATCTGGCGTTCTCTATGGGATACTAAGGGGGGCTTCTGACTTGAAAGGCATAGGTGCTTTAGCTGCTAGTGTTGCATCCACGGTGGTCGCCCAGCAGGGCACCCGACTCCAGGTCCAGGATGCAGTTAAGCTAGCAGAAACATTTGGATATCATCTTGAAGATCCGGTTATGTGTTCAGATGTCGGGTCCGACCATGTTTCCAGTTTGTAATCTAGTGTAAAGACTAATGTTTTATACACAATTTTTTGTTCATAATTTTCTTTTTTTCTTTTTAAGTTCTCAGAGCTGTTGTACCCCATCAAGATCATGATTCTTCATTTATAAAAGTGATTAGATTAATGAGTATGCGCACCTACATGGTGATGCCATTGCTATGGTCCTGTTGAGTTAACTGAATGCAGCTATCACCTGTGCTCTAGCACGGAAGTAGTCACCCCGCAGTTTATGCTCGAATTTCAGCTCTACTCATCAGTTGAAAGCTCTAATTCAATTGAGATGGGGGAGTTTAAGCTCAACTCCCATTGCTTCTCGATGAGACGATTAGTGTTAATTTAGCTTAAAGTGCTACATGAGAAGTTTGAATGTGGCTCTATTAATTTTGTGGGGCTTGTTTATCCGTAAAAATATCTTTTTTACTTCTAATATGGGAACTAAAACCTAATTCACATATAAGCTTAACTCGGTTTGAGTAGCTCCAATTTAAGCTCGTTTTTGACCCCAATTAAATCAAATGAATAGATATTGAATTGAACGAGTTTCCTTTGTGCTTTTATACCTGTATTCACCGCTTTGCGATTGAGTAAATGGAAGCAGCTTATTTGCACGAAACTGAACAAGTTATTAAGATGCAGAAATTAGAGGTTATGACTTTCAAATACTATTTACTGTTTTTGTATATTCATTCAAAGAAAAAGAAAAGTTATCAATTAATCTTTTTTTTATAAAAGAACTCATGGTTTAAGAGTTAGGAGTACAAAAATCCAACTAAATAGAAGGGCCTCATATAGTGCTACTAGTTGGGCAAGACTTTTGACAAAGGTTTATTAAGTGAACAACTTAATGAAATAGGGGTGATCAATAATATAGAGATTTAAACTCACGATTTGTTTTTATTATACTGTATTATGATTGGTATCATAATGAATTGATTTAAAAGTTTAAACTTACAGATGTGATGTGAACTATAATATTTGTTACTTAATAGAGATGATATAGTGATGAACTCAAACTTGATCTTAATTGAAAATCTTAAAACTTGACTCACTTAAACTCATGTTATTCAAAAATATTTTTTCTTTTAATTATAATAATATTAATATTGAAACTCAAATTAATATTTATACTCAACTTGAGCTTAATTAGGTTTGCAAGCTAACCGAGCTAAACACTATAAAGTTTGAGTTCAATTTGATTAACTACTCGAATTGTTTGAGCTTGACTCGACTGTTCACTATTTTGATTTAAGTAAAAATCAAGTTAAGCTCAAGTAATTCATGAATAGTTCAATCGGTTTACACCCTTACATACAATTAATATAGTATTGTTGTATGTAAGGGATAAAAACAAAAATTAAAAAAAAAAATGGACCTAAAAAATAAGACTACATATTGAAGGTACTACTAACAAATCAATATCAATCCAATTGCCATGACCGGCGAAATCTGTAGAAGAAGACATATATTAGTGGATTGTGTACGTGGAATACCAATTTTTGGTAATGGTGAGTATGCCGGAAAAATAGCAAACAGAGGACTTTTACTTAACTAAAAAGTAGAGATTATAGATATTGAGATCAATTGTGGTGGATTTGTGAATTTCAGATGATAACGAAATAAAAAAGGTTCAAAATGGAGGGTAGTCGCGTGACTATCTCTTATAGCTAGAGTTTGTTAAGGAGCTTTTAAGAGAGAGAGAGAAATATATATTTATTTTTTAAATTTCTCAGTATATATGTTTTTTTTTTATCCTTTTATGTTTATATTGAATCAAAACACTTGGAACTTTTTTTTTTTTTTTTTTCACGACAAAACACTTCAACTTGGACCAGTAAAGAGAGTAGTTCAGACGTGGGGTAACCTTTTAGTTCCATTTATAAGTTCTTACTTTGTAATGCAGACAAAATACCCCTTTAAAATCAGCAAAAGAGTTCCTCCCACCTCAACAGCAAAAGGAAATGGAAAATCTAATTTCAATGTGCAGCCCAAGCCCCAAATGTTAAAAATTAGAGCATTTCTTTGGTAATGACCATTATTATGCTGACTAGGTTTATTTCTTGTCATTGAAGTGGTTCAAACCAAGGCTGTAATTGCAGAAATTAATTACACTAACTAGTTCTTCGAGTTTTGATCAATATTAAGGTGATTAAGATATTACAATTGTTATTGTGTTACCAAAAATTGTTGTAATATATTAATAAATATTTATTATGTTTTTTCCCCTAATTTTTATTAGGATAAATTACAAATAGGTGATCTATATCCCAACTATTTTGCAAAGAGAAAATTTGTGTCTACATAATCTGTGTTTTTTACTTTTTATGTAATACATACATGGGGGACGCATAGTATATTTTTAATGATTGATGTTAGTTTAAATAATTTAAATTAATATAATATAAATAAAAAATCATTTAAAATACATAAATTAAATAAACAAAGAAAAATAGAAAAAAAAGGAAAAGAAAAACAAAGCAAAAATAGATGCCCCGATCACTTTCCAACCCCCTCGAGGGGTAGCCGGCGACCATCTATGGTGACTTTCTGCTTTTTTATACCTACAAAAGCTTAGACCATCTATATTTATATAAATATATTATTATTGCAAAGTTATTTTAATCTTGTATTTAGTACAGCAAATATTAGAAACTTAAGTATTCCTTTATTGCAACTGTATGAATCACAAGTGGATTCCATAATAATTCCATAACATTCGTATTATATTGGCTATGAAAACTTTAGTACTTTTTATGCTATTCAATTTCAACGTTTTAAGGTTTCTTCCTTTCTTCCCCCCCTTTTTTTTCTATGGCAGAAGCATTTACAAGATTGAATTGGACCTCATAATGTGATTGTTTTATAATATGGCAAAATCCATTGGAATCATCTAACATAGTTTCGATTTGGTGTCTAATACCAACTAAACAGCTTGAAGTTTGTAGATGTAAGAGTCCGATTAGAGTAGTTATGTACGTATGCTGCGTGAGTAATATACTATACGTTATGTAAGTTAAAATAAACATATAAGTAATAAACATAGAATATAGTTAAAAGACCATTTTACCCTCATCAATAAATGATGGGCTGGATGTTAAGTGGGTTTGGTATTGGTGTTGGTTGTCCTCATTCCTCTCTCTCTTCTTCTTCTTCTTCCTCTCTTCTCTGATATTGTTATTTTTAGGTTTTTTCATGGTTCTTCAAGTGTGTATGATGTTGTGATTCCAATGTGTGTGGTGTTGTGATTTGAGTATTGTTGGATTGTAGGTGCTCATTGGTGAAGAAATTCGAGTGTGTAGACTAGTAAATCATATCTAGATGTAGCTAGTGTAATTCAAATGTGTGGGTCAATATGATTCAAGTGTACGTGGTTTTGAGATTCTAAAGTCATAGACATTGTAGGTGCTAGCCAAAGAAGGAATTGAGGGTTCGATTTGGTAAGGTTGGTGGTTTAGGTTGCTTAGGGTGGCTACTGTAGTGAAAAAGACAAAGGTATTGAAAGTCGTTTTTTCTCCAAATTAGGATTCTTACCTTTTGATTAGACACTGTGATTATTAATTTTTAGGAACTATGATTCCTTATAAATTGCAACTCAAAGGAAGTAAATATGGTAACTAAGGGGAAGCGAGAAATAAAGGGAATCGAATTACCATTCCCCTAAGTGAATGTACTCTAAATGTGTGTAAATATAAAATATAAAAAAATATAACTATAAAATGGATGGTAAAAGCAAAAACAATTAAAAGAAACCAAGTGGTTTCAAATAGAACTAGACCCAATAGTTTTAAGACGATTTGATTTGGCTCTTGAAAATGTTTCAAGCAATTTTTTATACTAAAAGTTAATAATGTGAATAAAATTAATTGAAATAAAATTAAATGGAAATAATGTACAAAGGTTTACTAACTTTGTAACTTTCCTCAAGATGGGTTAGAGCATGAATATTCGTCAATAACTTTCAAAGTTACTTATATCGACGCATTAGTATCTCATGAAACTCTATCTCCTAAGTAATTTTGTACTTTATTCGTGAGTTTCTTCATATATTTTAATATTTTGTTGATCCTCTATTTTGACTTTTTCAATTACTAATCTTAATATTTTGTAAAGACAAATTTAGTATTAATAAATATTATATTTGCATAATTAAATAAATATTGTTAATATTTATTATATTAGTAATAAATATTAGTTCACACAATAAATATTATATTTGTACTTTATAATACATAAATTATATGTCTCTAACAAGTAACAGGTGGCTTGAATTTTTTTTTTTTAATTTATTAATTGGAGAAGCTAGAAAACTTGGCCTTTGGAAAAGCAAAATAAAGCTCATTGAATATAATATTTAAATTTAATTAAATAAGATTTTTAGGATACTAATTTATTTATTATAAAGTACAAATATAATATTTATTGTGTGAACTAATATTTATTACTAATATAATAAATATTAATAATATATATTTAATTATATAAATATAATATTTATTAATACTAAATTTGTCTTTATCAAATATTAACAGTAGTGGTAGAAAAAGTAAGAATAGTATGGAGCCTACAAAATATTAAAATATGTGCAAAAATTTCAGTGAAGAAACTCATGAATAAAGTGCAAAGTTGTTTAGAAGATAAAGTTTCTTAAGATACTAACGTATCGTGAAGTAATTTTGAGAGTTACCAAGGGATATTCACACTCTAAGCTATACTTTGAAGTTAATAAGAAGCTGAATCACTAATATGACAAGTGATATATATCACAAGAAGTTAATAAGAACCTGAAAGCTACATAATAGCTATTCTGTCCTATGGGTCTTAAGAGGTCTAGAACCACATAATCAACATTCTTTGTGGAGAATAATGATGTCCATAAATACTAGGTAATAAAACTAAACATATCCTACTTGTGACATTTAAATTTCAAAGCATAATTAAAAGATAACTTATAAATAGATAATGGTGACATAAGAGAAAATAGTTGTTAGTAAAAACTTGTGTAAATAAATATGTACAAATAATTTCTTTTGAAAATCCTTTTTTATAAGAAAATTATATTTTGTCTTATCTACTGGAATCCTTAATGGAGTTGCCATATTGTTGAACTTAAAAATTAGAATTTTTTTCACCCCTTTAAATCCATTGATTTTTTTTTGTTTAAATTTACAAAAAGCCTACTTCACCTACTATGAGTTTCTCTACTAAAACTTAAGAAAATATGGTGTGGTCATCATATTATATTGTGTAAACAAGCTCTAAGGATTGAACACAAGTTTCCTGATGAAGGACAAGAAAATGGAGCTTTGAGAGATAAATAAGGATGCGTTCATGTACGTGGCCATGCTACTGGGGCGTGTTCTTTTAGGCATATTTCTTGGCCATGTTGGGTATGGTTCGAGAGGATGCTACCAAAGGGTTACACATGCTAGGTACTTCATTCATAATTATACAAAGAGGTTGAAAGCTATCTTCAAATTATTTTCTTAGTTGTTATATATAGATTCCGCAAGATCAATTTGATAGATTTGTTTTAATTTAACTTTAAATTCTTCTTTCCTTATTGAAGTAAATAAATAATTAAGAAACAATTTTGATCATAGGAAAAAATTTCAATAATAAAATGTAACCTATTATAGCATTCAAAAGAGAGCTTCAAATTTTTTAGTAGCAAATAGATAGTCTAGTCCATCATAATTGAAAAAGGATTCTCTAAGATGGACATTAGCAAATTCATGTTTAATTCTTGATTGAGATTAGGCTTGATAAGGACCTGAAATAAAAAATATATATTCATTAGAGTAGAAAGTATTCCTCCAACATGTAATGAATAGGTAATGTTGGAGCATTTGAACAAAATATCTCATCTTTTTACATTTATCTATAAATATGTAGTGTCTTATACAATCAATGATTAATATATTATTCGTAGACATTCGACGAACTCCATACCTAGTTGTGTTTAGCATCATTTATAAGTTGCATCTTGGTAGATATTTTTACCATTTTTCTAAGATAATAATAATATGTAACTTCAATTTTCTCTTTTGATTTCATAATAATTTCTCATTTATATATTAAGTTAGATAATTATTCCAAGTTTGATTCTTGCTATTGTTGATCTTCATACACATCGTCATTTTCATCATAAAAAAATGGAACAAATGAGGCTATTAACATGTCCTTTTCACTCCATTGATTTGTTGGTAAAGATTACTCAATTTAAACTATCTGCAAAACAAAACATCGTTAGTAGGGCGTTTAGATGCGACCACTCCGATACTCAAGTTAGTGTGGTATGTCATGCCTTGAAGTAATAGAGTCGTAATAGTCCCGTTGTATAAATTATTTTAAAATAGAAGCTGGCCTTACAACCGTTATCTTAAACCTGATTTACATAAAACATTCACAACTAACTCGTTTTGAAATAAATAGTTCATAAATTAAACACGTTATTCAATTATATAATTATGAAAAATATATATTATACTAAATAATATGAGTATGTTTACAAGATTTAGTAGCTTAATCATAATATACTAAAGTAATACATAATTTAATACAAAAAATTTTATAGATAGAATCTAAACTTGAAAGTGCAATTGCTCTTCGGGTTATGATCCTCACTCTTCCAGGATTCAACAGTTGCTAGTTTTAAGGTCATTATAAGCCGCTTCCTTGTTGGCACCTATAACAATATCTATAGAAATGTGAATAACCATAGTTTAGAAAGTTGAGACGAAGACCTAAAACCATACAGTAAACACAAATAAGTTTATTAATCAAATTATTAGGTGTAATGTATGTTCAAGCAAATGCTATCGCATGACATTGTCCGACTCATTGTGAGATTAGAAAAATTGCATTTGCTCTAATGCGGGTTGAGGATTTTCCATTAATGCAATAGCTTACGACTAAACTTAAGCTTGTGTAATAGAGACACTATTCCTCCAGCGATTACCTTTAAACCATTAACTTTACCCTTACCGTAACCTCTTTACCTATCATTTAGTTTGACTAAGGATAAAGAAGGGATTAATCATACTATCTAACATCATCCCTTTCGAAAGAGTCGATATTTAGCCAGAGAACCCTAAGTTTCCCCTATTGGGTTACTATGTAAGTCATATTTACGTTTGTAAGTTATATATTTGATTAAGTCCAGTTTAGGATGATTAATTATTTTATACAAATCATATAATACAAGCCAAAGCAATAAATCAAATCACATCATAATCTCATAAACAAACACATGTGTACAGTCCATTATCTAACAAGCACAATTTCAAGCCTTTAAAATGCAAAAGTATATTAATCCTAGCTTACTTAGACTCCTCGCTAGCTTATTCGAACTCCTCGCTAGTTTATTCGGACTCCTCGCTAGCTTATTCGAACTCCTCGCTTGCTTACTTGAGGTGTGACTCGTATTGGCTATTGCTAAAAATCCCTATAATACAAGTATTGGTTTAGTTTCCTATAACTACCATAGATATGTTTTGTTATGTAATTTAGATTATGAGTGTCTTTGATTTATGATCTTCTTACATTTAGTGATTTAGGTCTAAGTCTTTTAGAATTACTTCCCTCATTCAGCTAGGTTTTGAATTTGTTTCTTGTTTCGGTTACGATTTCGGCTTTTGAATTAGATTATGATCTAGGAATAATCTTCATTTAATGTGATCACTTATACACACACACACACACACGTAAGCTTTAAATTATGGGTTTTAAGTTAGGGATTATAATTTTATGCATTTATTCAAATTCTATATCTTTTATAATCGAATTAGTTTCAAATTAATTTTTGATTCAATTGCTAAATTCAGTTTTGTTTTAACTTCTTATTATTGTTTTTATTTATGAACCCAATGAATTTTTTCCAAACTAAAATGGGAGATTCATCTAATTATACTTTAAGTATCCTAAATTTACGTTTTAACTTCTAATCAGTATTTCGATTAGTATGTTATATTACGTTTTTTTTTAATTACAGAATCAGCTCCTTATGTAAGATAATTTTTACATTTTTCATAGAATCACCTAAATTTAAGTTTCCTACCAAATTTATTATATAGTTTTATTACTATTATATTATCAATTTTTATTCTAGTATTTTCTATTTGTTATATTTCTTATTTCGCATATTATGTATTATTACCTGTTATATACATAATATTTACATCTAATATCCTCATCACTTCAAATATCATCTCTTAACTTCAATCAACATCTTAAAATACCTAAATTCATCCCAAATTACAATTTATACCTAATTATCCTAAATTACACGTTTAACTTAAAATTTATCATTTTTACCTGTTACATATTCATTACATAATACCCTAATAATTATATTTAACACCCTAAATGCCACAAATGTCATATCACATTAGATTTCAATATTTTAAAACATATAATTATGCACTCAATTAGTAATTATGCTTTTAGTTACCTAATTAGCTCAAGATTACCCATTTTATATATTATTTTAAGGTCAAAAAATTTCAAAAATTTATTTTTGAAAAAGGACTTCATAGCACTATCCTATAACCTCTAAATAGTTTACATAAAAATTTTGAATCTAAAGCTACACTCCAAAGGTTATTTATTTTTAATTCGAACAAAGTTTGGGTTTGTAGGATTTCCTAAGGAAAGTATATTTCTATATATAAATTCATCAAACTAAATTTTTTTCTGAAATCTACATATTTAAAAGCCCTAGAATACCAAATTTCACAATTTTTTAAGTATATTTCGTATTTTTAACAAAATATGTAAAATCAAGAGGAAAATCGGACTCACCAAAATTGGTGACTTCGGCCACTAAGGCCTTATTGGCCTGCTTAAACACTGCCACCATCGTGTGATCTTGGTAGCTATCCACTCTCAGGTTGTCATCGAGTGTTGGTTCCCTTCTAAAGTCCTGATTGTATAGATTTTTGTAATTTTTTGCACAAAAACCCCAACCTTAATTATTTCAGTTCTCTCTAATTTTTTTGCTTTCCAAACAGACCAAATGAGCCTCTAGAAATTTTTGGGTATTTTTAGTGTTGCATAGATATTTTTTTTCCCATTAATTTGAAGTAAAATTGGCCTTATCTTATCTTTTTTTCTACTTTCTATTTGTTTCAATTTAATTGGTTGCTTTTATTTCTTCAATTCCAGCTTACCATGACCCCTTTTCGGACTTTTCCTCATTTTTCTTTAATTAATTAACATTATTTTAGCATATTTTGTGTATTTTAAGTAATTTCATGTATTTCTACCTACATGTAAATTCATATATGGTACAAATAAATATTCCTAAATATTATTTAATTTATTTTATGATTTTTAGTATGCATATAATTTATCTCTAATAACTTGTTAGTTATCGAAATTCAATTTACACATTTCCGATAAATAACGAGTAATATATTTAAAATTTAATATTATAACATTTTATAATTTTATTACTTAATTTCTTAAAATTAAACTTACATGATCACTTTTACTAATAATTCTAGTTTCATCGTAAAATTTAGACTAAATCGAATAATTTGCTCGATTACTTTAAATTTTACGAATCGAATCTCAAATATTTGATTGTAAGCCTTACATGGTGTCATGTGAGTATAACCCTAAGGGAAAGAGAGAGAGAGGGAGCAAAAAGAGAGTCAACTCCATCTCCTATTTATAGTAGATTAAGTTACAGTTTAAGTGACTGTACTATGGGAGCTTATCGTTAGATCTACCAGGAAGAGCATGAAAAAGCGGCTCTCGACGAAAAGATAGGAGATGAATGAAAAGTGGCTTCATACTTGATGTATGATCAGTGGAAAGCCCGAATCCGCCTTCTAGTTGCTTTTGTTCTCCTTTGACTAAAAAGCGATTAAATAAAATAAAGACTTAGGTTCTCCATGTATAATCTGCACTTTGAAAGACATAATGAAGCTTCAAGTGTGTCTAATTACTTCCTCGGACTACTTTTACAATCAAGTCATTTCAAATTCCTAGTGAACTTGCATTATTCATGGGTTAATAAATTTGTCTTAACCAATCAATAGATCTTCCACAGATCTAATCTAAAAAATAAATTGATATGCATAACTATAATCGGATTCGAAAAGATTGGTACAAATTCATGGGAGGAGAGATAGAATGAGAAACTTAATTCAAAACACAAAGAGATAGTCAATTTCGAATTGTCTTAAATCCCATAGATGATGCCAATGTCTACATGTCATTTTTGCTCCATTGATATGCCAGTAGAGATTCCTTAATTTAGACTATTTGCAAAACAAAACATTGTTGGTGGTGCACCAGAGTTTGCTTTGACGTAACTGGTGTAGTGTCATAGGAGTAAAACATTAACTAAAAGAGAGAGGTAACTAGAAAAGAGTCCTTTATCAATGGGCTTCATTTCCTATAAATAGGAGATGAAGCTAGGGTTTACTTGGAGTAGGCTTATTAACACTTGGGCCGATCGATTTGGGCGTGTAAGAAGCTTTGTAGTACTTAGCTTAACAAACCGTTCAAGTTGCAAAACACCACACAACACAACATGTCTCAAGCCATGTTCACCATTCCAAGATTAAAGTTTCACATCTACTAAACAAAGCTTCCATAAACTCTGCATTCTCATAGACTTCACACTCCTATGGATATCGAGCTCCCCTGGACTTCATGCTCCTATGGATACCGATGTCCCATAGACATCGAGCTCCTATGGACATTAACGTCCTACAAACACTAAGCTCCTATAGATACCGAAGTCCTACAACATCGAGCTCCCATGGACATTGAGCTCCTATGGACACTAAGCTCCTGCTAAAAGTAGATCTTGGATGAGAATTTGAATTTCTCAGATAGAAACCGAGGTGCATAAATAAAAGTCCAAATTTCCTAAATAAAATCCAAATTACCTAGATAAAAACTGAGGTACCTAGATAAAAATCTAACTTTCTTAGATGAAATCCAACTTACATGGATAAAAATCCAAATTACCTAGATGAAATATGACTTGTATGAATAAAAATCAAAGTTGCTTAGATAAATTTTGAAATACTTTAAGTGTTGAGGAAATTCTGAGATAATGAAGCATTGGATGATCTTCGGGGGCTAGGTGACCAAGCTTGGCTCAAAAAGTTTAGCAACTTATAATTCATGATGATAAATTCTAGGCGCTGAGGAAATTCTAAGGTAATGAAGCCTAAAACAATCCTTGGGAACTAAGTCCCCAAGCCTGACTTATGAAAGCCTATACACATAAAAAATCTGTGGACTCAAGTTGCTGGAGAACTTTCATATACCCAAGGCAACAAATGCCCAAATTCTACAAAGGAAAAATTCTAACGTGTTAAAGGTTCAGAAAGACCTCGATGAAGGCATAGAAAACCTATATTAGCTAATGCCTAGCCAACCTACTTCCTCAAATAATTCCATAGTACTTATGATTAGGAAAAATCCGATCCTCATGCCTATGGCACTCATGCCTGACAAATATCTTATCCTCATGGATAATCACTCATACTTGGAAAAAATTTATTAATCTTACTTTGATCACCTTTACTAGCATATAAGTTTGAGGAAAATACAACTCTCATCTTAAAGTTGTCTGATTACCCTTATTAACATGAAAATTGAGAGAAAATCTAAATTATGCGTAAGTAAAGACTTCAACTTACTAGATCATAGGTGAAGCCGAAAAAATCCAAGAGAAGTCATAGTGCAGTTGTTTAGCTTGCCCATAAGAGTACTTAGTCTCCTTATTGAACATATTAACAAAGAGACTTTTGAGCCTTAGTTTCATCTCTTATAAATAAGAGATAGAGGCCCTAGGTCAAAGATTCTTTTTTGGCTCCCTCTCCCTTTCATTTAGGGTTTTACTCCCATGATATCAAACCAACTTAAGCATCAGAATATCCGTGCTTAAGAAAGCTTCACTACCCCACTAATAGTGTTTTGTTTTGTAGATGGTCTAAATCAAGTAATCTCTACTAACAAATCAATGGAGCAAAAATGACACATCAATAAAGACTAATTATTATTGATTACTACAGTTCCTAACTTATGGTAGCAATTTTACTTTTAGTAAGCATCCACTAAGATAAAATTTTTTTTATTACAACTACAATTTTTACATTAAAGGCACTTTCAAAGTTTCTAACATGAAAAATTATTATAAAATGTATTTTGCTACTATAATATACTAGCACTATTAAATCTTTGTTAAGTAATGATAGTTCAAAAGTAATAAGCAGTGATTGTAGCAAAGTACATCTTGTGGCATTTTGAACTATTAAAAATATTAATATATTCAAAATTTGATGTGTTGTCTATTGTTAGTGACAAGGTTTTTAGAGTAAGTAGAAATCATAAATGGTATATACTTTGGGATATTTACTAGGTTTAAAGTTAAAAACATTTGAAATAGATTTTTTTTTAATTTAATTTAATTTTTATTTTTTTACACCAATTCTTAATTGATTTATTTTTCGTATACTTTTCCTCTCAAATGACACTAGAATTAACAACATAATACCAGATAAAGAGAACCCATATAATGTAGATTCATTTGTGCCAACTAATTGTAATGACAACACTTAAAAAGTAATAATATAATTTAAATCACTACAAGAATAGCACTAAATCAATCATCCAAAAAAAGTTCATTAAACCAAATAAGAAGCAAATGGCTCTACCAATGTTTAGGAATACGTTCTTAGAGCAAGCTTAATTTGCGATAAAAGAATATTCCAAGCTATTAGTCCATTACTTAGTGCACATTTTATAATGGTAAAATAGGATCAATTAGCTTTAAAATGCCTAAAAAAATTTACAAACATAATTTCAATTATACAATGAATTCTTAAAAAAAAAAAATTATGTTATGCTAGGTACTTCATTCATAGTTATACGAAGAGGTCGGAAAGCTATCTTTGGATTATCTCCCGGTTGTTATACATAGACTAACAAGATCAATTTGGTAGATTCATTTTAATTCAATTTCAAATTTTTCTTTCCTTATCAAAATATATAAATAAATAAATCTAATTATATGGCTAAATTGCAACAATAAAATGTAACCATAAGTGTTCAAGACTTACGACTCTTTTATTAGGAGTTTCAAATTTTTTAGCAGCAAATAGATAGTTAAATTCAACATAAGCAAAAAGGGATACTCCAAGATAAACATCAACAAATTCATATAATACATTATGCTTAATTCTTGGTTTAGATTTGGCATTATGGAGACCTGAAATTAAAAATATATTCATAAGAATATGAATACGTGTACACATTCAGTGTTTTTACATCTGCCTATAAATATGGATTTTCTTATAGAATCAATGATTAACATATTATTCGTAGACATTCAACAAACTCCTTAACTAGTTTTGTTTAGCATAAATTATAAGTTGTATCTTGGTAGATACATGTATATACTTTGCAATATTCTTAACATTTTTCTAAAATAATTATAATGTGTAATTTTAATTTCTCTTTTGATTTTGATATTTTGTAATAATTTTCATAGATGTATCTAGTTACATAGATAGTTATTTTGTGATTGATTCTTGTTATTTTTAATATTTGTAATTAATGTTCTCATTTTCATTGTCATTATTAAAAAAATGGAAAAAAAAAAACAAATGTGGGAAGAGGAGGAATCCTCTTCCGAGTCCATAGCTATTGAAGAAGAGGAAAAAGACGAGGGGAGGGAGAAGAAACAAAAGCTAATACTAAATCCGAATTAAAAACCAAAAAAGCCCAATTACAAAAACAAGAATAGCAAAAAAGACATCACCTAGCTCAACCTAAGCATATAACTTTAGCTTCTAACTAGGACCCATCTTCAGAGTTTAAGTCTGAATCTGAATTTAACGTTGAATCTAAACCTGAAATCCCTCCAAAAACCTACCACAGAAATCCTAAAGAAACCAAAACTCACTAGAAACCCTAAAGAAAGCAAAACCCAAACCTCTAACTCCTTCAAAACTATTGTCCTCAAAGTGCACAAGTGAAACTACTGTCTTTAAAGCACCCAAGTGAATCTTGAAACTCCAAAAAACCAAATAATAAGAAGAAGAAAACTTTCCATACAAGACATGTACCAGAAGACACGACTGATGCGACTTCGAAGAAAAAACCATTGTTCTAGCATATATTGGGCAATGAAGATGAGATTGCACTTCTAAAAAGTATGATTGATTTTGTAGAGAAGAAAGGACTAGTAATTGTGTGATTGAATTTTGTGAATTCATGAAGAAATATATTAAGATGGAAATTATTCAAGCTTAGTTAATGAATAAGATTCGTAGATTGAAGAATAAGTTTAAGAATAATGAAGGGAAGGGAAGAATGTTCGGGATAAGATTTCAAAAAAGCCTCATGATCAAGCTTTCAAATTGGTGAAAAAATTGTCGAGTGTTAATAGGGTCATTCTTCTAGAAGAGGGTATGAATGGGACCTTAAAGAAGTCAAAGAGTGTTTTGAAAGAGGGAAATTTAGTGTCTCCAAAGAAAGATAAGGAGAAAAGTAGTAGTGTTAAGAAGGATGTGCTAGGTATAGAGCAATTGATATATGTGTGTGATTGAGACATCAAGGTTCTGTTTGAATCATGTAGATAAGTTGTGGTATAAAATTGATTGGAGATAAGGGGAGAGTGGAGTTAGAGGAGAGGTAGATGAAGTTGAGATTAGTTGAGATGAAGATTTATGGTGAAGGGTTGTGTTGTTTCAGGAACATAATCGTCTTATTCTTGATGTGTATAATCGTAATAATTAGGAGAAGTTGAAAATGGTCTCTAGGAGTTTATATTTTGCTGTTATTTTAGTATAGTAAATAGGTTGATCTCATTGTCAAATTTAGTTTTAGAGGTACATTTTGCTTAAGATATGACTACTTCTACATGATGCATTGTGGATTAACTGGTTCATTAAAGTTTCTCTTTTGGATGATTGGATATTATCTTTAAAAAAATGGAACAAATGTGATAATTATGATTAATTACTATAGTTGCTAACTTACAATAGCAATTCTATTTTTACTAAGTATCTATTATGACAAAATTTTACTTCTTATAGATAAAATTTGCACATTAAAGACACTTCAACATTTTTTAATATGAAAAACCACCATAAAATGTAGCATATAATATACCTACACTTTTGAGCTGTTGTTAAGTAATGGTAGTTTAAAGGTGATAAGTAGTGCTTGTAACAAAGCACATTTTACGGTATTTTAAAATATTTAAAGTGTTAACATTCTCAAATGTTAGTGAATTAAATAAGATGTTGTCCAGTGTCAATGATGAGGTTTTCAAGGTAAGAAGAAATCATCAACAGTTTATACTTTATGTGATATCTAGTAGGTTCAAAGTTGTAAGTATCTAAATTAGAATTTTTTTTTATTTTTTGTTCTTTTTTCCATAGGTTTTCAACTAACCATTTTTATTATAATAGAGTTCATCTTGATGTGAACTAGCGATTTCGTAGTTCTATTACTTCAACTCAACACATTTTGAAATAGGAAAATGAAGATAAAATAGAAACATTAAAAAAAATAAAAAGGAAAATAAAGAAAAGGAAAAGGACAAAACTCGATCGATAAATTATTTAGCCATTGGTCTAGCCACCACTGCTCTAGTTGCTAGTGTTAGTCAAGTCGCTACTATGGCTATAGGTATTGGTCTGGCTGCTAGTGCTAGTTTCCCCCATTCTAGTGGAAGTTGTCTTTACTCTACTGCTATCATAAGTACTTTTGCGGTCTTTTATAACCCTAAATGGAAGTGTTACGCTTTGAATCTACCCTAAATCCTGCTCATCCCTCGATACGTCTAGAATAGACATTACCTCATGCTCCTCTCAAGACACATCTAGATTTGGCATTACCTTATACTCCTCCTTGGGCACATTTGAAATAGGCACTACTACCCCCCATCAGTTCTCATGATTTCCACACTTCTCCTTTTCTCTCACTCCATCATCATAGCTCTTCTTCCAAATCGAATAGTTACAAGGGTAGAGTAACCTACTTGCATTGTGCACAAGCACGTTGTCTAAGCAACCATGATATATAAAATAGGGAGTAGACAACTGTCTTATTTAGATGATATCTTCAAATGGCTCTTTTCTATCTCCAATGCTTGGAATGAATTTAGAATTAAGACTGAAAATGCTAATTTAAACAAACTTTTTAGGAACAAATTCATCCCTCTAAAGATGTCATTCTTTACGAGGTGGGTAGCTTGATCCTTTATTCCAAACAATGATAAAGAATGTTCTTGGGATCAGGCTCTCGCTTCTCGATGTGCTTGTTTTCCTTTTGTGTCACTATGCGAAAGATGTGTGGAACCAAATCGCCGTATATTTAGGTATTCATAATGTTCCAAACATTTCCACCATGGATGCCATGCTATTGGAAATACAAATCAAGAAATGTACCATAAAGTATAAGAAATTTTATTCTATTGTAACATTATGGCATCCATCTATGAGGTAAAAGAAACGACAGAAAGCATACATAGAGACCTCTTTAAGATTTTAAGGATTTAAGTTATGGATAAATTATTGAATCTTGGGCAGACAAATCCCCTTATTTAGAAATAGATTGAATATGATGAAGATTTATTTGCAACCATAGCAAAAAGAAGAAGGTCCTCTCTTTTTCTTGGAAATGCCCCAAAGAGAGAATGATTAAATTAAATGTTGATAGTACCTTATTATGAGGCAAAGGGTAGTGCTGGTATTCTTAGGAATTTCAAAGGAAAAACGATTTAATTTTATGGATTTTCATCAAATTAAAATTCTATTGATTTAATTGAACAACAAAATATTGTAGGCATTTTAATTTTTCGATAGCATTGACAAAATTATTGTTGTTGTCGCGATAGGTTACTACAGCAATCACCAGAAGAGAGGTATGAAATGACATATCATAAGAGAAGACTCTTGTCTAAGTCAGTCATATTTGGAGATAGAAAAATGGAGTGGCTGACCGTCTTGCAAAACAAGCACGTGAGACTCAATCGTGCTTCCTCCACACGAATAGCGTACGATTGGACCAAGACTTGGAAAAGATTATAGCGCAGCATATGATTAAAATAGAAAATTTCCAAATTGTATCTTGTTAATTTTTCTAGTCTAGCTTTGTCCTTTTATAACTTTGTGCCAGTTGTATTTTGATTATTATTTCATCATCATCTGTTATAATCAAACTGGCTATTGTATTGGGAGAGGTACTCCCTTCTTTTCCTTTGATCTTCTTTTTTCTTTATCTACTGGTGTGACTAGAGTATACTCTGATGTTTATTTTCTGTAGCAAGTTTAGGTAATTAGGCTGACTGAAGAGGTCAGGCCTTATGTCCCCTTCTTATATTTTATTTTATTAATAAAATTTGGGACTATTATCCCTTTCCATGTACAGGTTTCCAAAAAAAAAAAAAAACAAAAAAAAAAAAGCAAAGAAAAAACAAAAGAAGTATATGAAATGGAATTTCGAGACCAAAGCTAGGTAATTACTCATCGTTGCTTTATCTTATCTTACTTTAAAGGGCAATGATGGGTGTCTTACTAATTTTGTTATCAAGATCAACACTAGGCTTGGATGTAGCAACATAGAGGCCATGAATGGGTTCCCTCAAATCAATGGTGAGGTTCCTATAATGTTTTCATGGGCACGGATGTCAATCACCCAAGCTTTAAGAATTCTATCAGTATGTCAATTGTCGTGGTTATTGTCAGCCTCAATCGGCATGTTATGTTACATGGTACTGGATATCCCCGCAAAGAACATCAAAAGGAGAAGATCTTCATCTTTGGTGATATGTATTATGAGCTTGTAAAAATATTCATCATGCTTAATAAAAATAGTCTGATGAAAAAGTGCTATTTCATGATGGAATTAGTGAAAGCCAATTCGTTATGGTGGTTAGAGAAGAATTATGATATCTTAGAAAACATTCCTTTTACTAAAGAAGGATATGCATGTCCAATGGGGAAACGTCCAAAACCTCTATCAACACAACAATCGTGTAACCTTTGAAGTTTTAACTTCTACCTTACGACCAAAATGGTGGTAAAGGAATAAAAAAGCTAATGCATCATTACATCTAATTGGATTAGCATAAAGGAGATAATATACCATCTCTGCTTTACCTTTTCTCAGTATACTTAATCAATTCCAGTTATCTTGCCAATGTATTATGCTAGACCTTGTACGTAATGGATGATTTCACCACAAGGTAACGATGGATCAGTCTAAGTAGAGATTGGTATGTTAGTTGGTGCAATTCATTGGATATAAACTTGTGACCGTCCATATAAGATGTAATGATGCATTAGCTTGCTTGTTCCTAAACCACTATTATGGCCATGATGATAGAAGTCTAACTCGAAAGGATGCACAATTATTGTCTCCATAACGATTTCATATGGTAACTTACAATAAAACCTCCATGTCCTCTTCTGGTGTAAATTAAATAGACTGAAATTTTAGGCGTATAATTATAAGAAAGGGTAAAGTTAAATTTTAAACTGTAACAATAATGATGATTATTAAATAAAATAAAGATAAAAAAGATAATTAAGTTTTAAAATATAAATAAAAGTGTAATAATTTTGTCATCGAGTTAAACAAAGAAAATTAGTAAGACATATGTCGAGCCTAATTTTTCGGTTTTTTATTTAAAATTAATTTCTCATTTCCTGATTAATATTAAACCCTAACCCATTTAATATTAATTCTCGACTAAATAAATTGAGAAATTCTGGTTTTTTTATTGAAAATAATTTTTGAAGTTACTACCTAACCAAGGTCGGGAAAAAGGAAAGAAACCGTAACCAATTGGGTGGATTGATTACGATTTGGTTAATGGTCTTTGATTTCAATTTGAATAAAGAACCAAAAGTTTCCAAATTCGGGAGCTAAGCTATTAAACTTTAATAGGTACCACTATCTAATTTACCGAAATTAGGATTATTCTTTTAATTATAATATTTTTAAAGAAAAAATAAATAAATAAAATAAAAAAAACTTAAGTTTCTACATATTTTATCGTCGTCTCAAATGTGCCTACGTACCTGCTAGCCGGATCAGACGATCATAGTTCTTTGTTATAAAATTTTCTGTGGGTGGTTTATTTTTATTTTGAAAAATTGAACCAAGTCTACATTTTTTTTTATCAATTTATTATTTAAAAGAGACCGAAGAAATCTAATTTTTTTGAATTAAAAAACTAACTAAATAAATCATTTTAAAAAAACTCAATTTAAGATCTTTTATATTTTTAAAACCAATATGCGTAAAAAATATCTTCTCTAAATTCTAACTATAAGAAATTTTAAAGATACGGTTAGATACGTATCTTCATACGTATTTTTCTTGAATTTAAATCATAAAATCGTATCTCGATATGTATATTTTTAAATCCAAACTGTAAGATACATATCTTGATATATATCTCAACCAAATCTTAATCATAAGATACGCTAAAAATACGTTTAAAAAAAACGATTTTTATTAAAAAACACAATTTTCAATTAACTAAATTTTAGGGGAAATTAAGATCATCTAGAAAATAAAGACGTAATGCAAAAACAATAATAAACCTATACTAAAAAAGATCATAAAAAAAAATAAAATTGACTAATAAAACAAATAAATAATTGAAAAAAAAATTTACCTATGCATCGAATCATAAGTGATCACTATTGTGTATCGTATTTCAAATTGCATGTACTTCGCTGAATGTCGTGCATAAGGATTGTGTAACGGTGCAGAACCATCCTAAACATGCAAGAAAGTAGGGGCATAAGATATGTGGCTCAGTGAGTGTCACGTGATCTCGGCAAATTACAGCATGCGGCGATCTAGTTAGTGTGTACAGTACATTGGATCGATGGCGTGCTTGATCAGCAAATTACAGCGTACGGCGTTGTTAGACTCCAAGGGACATTGGCTGGTCATTGGTCAGTTGATTAGATTGGCATGAATTGGGAGACGTTAGATGCTGGGGACGTGATTAGATTTACCGGACTTTGGATTCATTGGCGTTACGGCAACGTGAAGTGGTCTCCGGATTCGTTAGCTTGCGACATGAAATTGAATGTTGGCTAGAAATCGGATCGTGGATGGGGACTGGCCTCAATCAGGTAGACGAGGTAGACGTATCAACTAATGAGACCATTAGACGTGAATTCCCCTTTTTTCTGACTGTATGGCATAGGTGCCTGTTAAGATTCAATATTAAATTATATTTAAACTATCTGATTTCCTAAAAAATTTTTTTAACTTAACTAAATTAAAACTAACACTAAAACTAATTATTCCTAATATAAGTTACTTCCTAAAAATCTACAAAATTCTTTATAATAATTTTTTTATTTTCTTAATTTTTTTGGTATTTTCATCATTTGTTAATTTTTATTATCTTTTATTAATTTTTTTGTTTTTCTTTTATTTTTGAATTAGGACTCTTTTTGTAAAAATAAAAATTAAAACTACAGAGAGGCAAAAATTATATATCTACAACATAAATAAATAATTTGAAATAAAAATTTATTTTTTATGTGTAAACTTTATGCAAATACTATTCAGGCAAATGATGTAATCAAGCAAATGGTCAATTTTTTTGGCTTTTAGATGTTGGTTGTGCAAAGTAGATATGTCATATCCATTCAACTAAGCATTGCATCTTTAACTGTAAAGTCTTCCATGATTTTATCAAAGCTATTCTAACTACCACATCCATGATACCTTAAAGCTGGTTCAATCGTAGTGGACAAAGAAATTCAAGGAAAAATCATTTACAACCAATAGTTTTAGCAGGGATGTTATACCAAGATCATTGTAATATTACCACCGGTTTTCTATTAGCATAGATCAAGATTCACATCCACATTCCCAAGTTATAACATAGTTGGCTAAGAGAAGGAATAAAAAAACCTCAACACCAAACATAAAGGGACCAAAACCTAGAGTTGGCAGTTGTAAGAATAATCTCAAAAATTCTTCTACCAATTAAAGTAGAAGCTGTATATATTAACCAGCACAACTTTGTTCCTAGTTTCTATCACCATGTGGTGCACTTTGAGAATCAATAGAATCTATGTGGAGCACTGACATAGAGTAAGCCTCATCTTGGTAACTTGGAAGTTAAATACATTACATAAGAAACATTGAAGTGGAAGTGGATTCAATGACTATTGTTGGCTGGTTAAACAATACTTTAAATCGTCCTTAAGAAATCTTCAATAATATCAGAATACTGAATTACTGATGCAGCAATTAAGAGTTCCAATTCACCATATGTTCTTTTTTTCTTTCTGCTTTCTTTTCTTTTCTTTCTTTTTTTTTTTTTTCCATAACAATTCACCGTATTTGTAGATAATCAAATAGACCATAGATCACCTTGCTAATAAGGCAAGATCATTTACGCATATTTCTTCACTTCCTTTTTCTTTTCTTTTTTTTTTGGGGTCAGTTAATTGCTTATCGTGGAGGGCTCATTATTTTAGATTAGCAAGCCGTTTCCTTGTTCTTGCCGTACCTTGCATCAATTAAATGAAATCGTTTTTTTTTTTTAAAAAAAAAGAAAAATAGGCAGCTTCAAAAATACACCTAATGGTAATAAAAGCCACCATAAGGTAGGGATTTACATTGCATCCATTTTAAATGCTATAAACATGACCTGAGGCCTTTCTTACAATATTCTCCAACAAATAAAGAGAGGAAAAATGTAACGCCTTTAACTCTCTAGGCGTTTGCTTAACCTGTACCAAAATTTTAGTGTTTAAAATACTATTTGTTATGTCATCCCAAGTTGAGAATAGGCTTTACCCATAAAACAACTCAAAGACGTAAAAAATGCACCACAACTCAAAGATATATATGTTTGGATAAGAACGATCGTATAGCACCTACCTCTAGAAGTATGCATATCTTAAGACATAATATTGCACACTAAAATTGTACCTCGACTCAAAGACGTAATAAACCATTTCATGAAATGGTGCAAATTTTGAGTTACTTATACCTCCTGCATGTCCACAGTATGGTTTTCCCAGCTCCTAAGCAAATTATCGAGAACCAAGAGAGGTAACTCCCTGAAAAAACCAAGCTTTGAGAATATCATCTTGCTCTGGAAGTATATTCTTAGAAGAGCTTTGAGAATACACAAGCATGATTATAAAAACCAAACTTCGACAAGTGTATGGGACTGAAACAATCCATTCACTTCAAACGCATACTTTTTAGGGGAAAAAAAAAAAAAAAAAGCAACAGACATTTCTTCAGTACAAGTTCGGTACAGAAAGCAGCACCCTGCAGATCTTGGCGCTGCATTGTATCTCATTGACAACTCCATCTAAAAAATTTGATCTTATCGATTACATACTGAAAAATGATTCACTACACATTGCCCAATTCAAAGTAAGTAGCTTGTAAAGAAAATGCAAGTGAAATTCCTTCTCTCATAAGCAACTACCTGCACAAGTGGTGTAATAATTGTCCTGAAGATGTGCAGTGCCAATGCTAGCAGTAAGACCCATGGAAACTAAAACCCCCAAGACAATTATTCTGCAAGTGTCAAGCAAAGACCTATATATTACACATCTACCTCTACTCCTACATCCTAACCATTAGCATGGAAGAAATTCTCAAGGGCGGCATAAAAGTTATCTGATATTGAACTCAAACTGGAACTTGTAGGAATTATGAGATTACCCAAAGGATGTCATCAACATCCAAAGGTTGCAAAAGTACAACTGTAGAATATCATTTAATAAGTGGAACACATTAGCTCTCTGCTTATAGATTAAGCAATAAGCATCAAGAAGTGTAATCATGACATCACTCAACTTATCACAGAGAGAACTTTGGTCAGTCCTGTCCTAACAGCTGAAAAGCAATTCCTATATGTCCAATCCAAACTAAACCTACTGCCCAAGATCATAGTTCAATCCTACTGTTTTAAGTTCTAACTCCTCTACCTCCAGGATGAAAGGAAGAGTTCCTCTGAAAATGGAAGAAAGGAAAGAGATTCATCATACCAAAGGCTATGCTACTTAATGTCATAGTGATTCAGAGGAACCCTTCCTCTATTAGATTTCTTCTATTCACATTTATCCTCATTGGACAGTGACTTTAAAAGGGTCCTCAATCAGGACAAGATGGGACTTGGGAACTTTCATGTTGTTTCTTGCTAGATTGTTTGGTTGCTGTCTTAATTTTTTTGTATCACATTTTTTATTCATGGCATTAGGTTTATGAGACAGCTCTTAATGTAATTTTTTCTTGTAAGTATGCTGGGAGTTTGTTTACCCTAATAACTTCTTGCAAGGTTTAGCTTGTAGTTGGGATAGTGTTAGTTCTATAAGACAGGTCTTATTGTAATTTTCTCCTGTTTGTATGTCAGGAATTTATTTCCCCTAATATCTTCTTGCAAGGCTTAGCTTGTAGTTCGGGAATTAGCGGTACCCACTTTTTTTACTGTACGTGATTTATTGGAAGAGGAGTAGTACTCTCTTATTTACTTTCATTGTAATTTACAAGTATATTATAATTTGAAAACATTAGGTCCAACCCTCTCTTTTCTTGTACTCCTTATTTTGCTATCAATAAATTTGGGATTGGCATGCCCTATAAATGGGGTTTGCTTACAAGAAAAAATAAAATAAAATAAAAGCAGACCTCAAAAACACGTTACAGCTGACTCCAGATCATTCAAAATTCTTTAAACATCCATCTATAAGCTTCTGTACTAATACAAATTATCCTTCCAGCGACTGCTATTTCTAGTCACAAACACCAAAGGATCTCCATAACATCAAACCATAGATTCTTGGTACCTTCATCACCAAACATGTACACTTCAGATTGCAAATTCTTTTCCAACTCACCAACTGTAGTTTCCTCTTAGAGATATGAATTCAGACTTAAACAAACTAAATCAAATCAATTCTCTGTAGATATAGGACAAAATAACCAATGAATGAATTTAATCTCTGGATAGTTTTAGTCTAAAGAACAAAAATATGGTAGAATGGAGATAAACATCTTTAAATTGAGCTTTGGCAGCTTGACAACAGAACCGTATCCTTGGAGAATTGCTAACCAATAAAATGTCACACGAATGCAATAAGAGTCAAATTGAGGTTAGTTACCAAAAAAAGGAATCAAATGAAGGTTTGACAGTAAAATACGCTTCAAAACCAAAAAGATTTCCAAATCATGAGATAACAATGAAATGCCAACCAAGTATACCTCATCCATGGCATAGAAAATAAGATAGAAACATGCATACCTCACTCTGTACAGTGCCTGAGCAATATAGCCATGACTCCTCTGGATACATAAAGAATTTGTTCAGAATCTTCAGTTTTCTTTTTACAACTATCAGAAACTCTTGACATCCCGACTTCAGGATTAAGTGCTTCACAGAGCAAGTCTAACAGGGTGATTTTACCTCATTTTCCTGCATCATACAGGCACTGCAGCACGTCAAGTGTCAACTAACAGAAAAATTATTAACACATGATTCTGCCATGATAAATAAATGGCTATGATAGCAATTTCACAAATAGAAAGCATTAAGCTATTTTAAAGTGTACAACTTCCTTAACCCAAAAAAAATAAAATAAAAAGAAAAAAAGAAAGAAAGAAAAGAAAACCTATCTAAATGACCAAAACAATCAATAAAGTTTCATGGACAAGATTTGTCAACAACAAAATGGATACCCGTCATTTCATTGCATAAGTTCCCGACTTGGGCTAATTTCATTAGACACTTTACCCTGCCTCAAACCCTTTGCTCTGCTTCCTAGTTAGTTTATCCTAATTTGTAAAACTCCCACATTGCTCTTCATGATGTGAGATTTGTTAGAACCCCTCACTTCTCCATATATCACAAACATAAAGCTATACAAACACAACAGCATGGTAAGAGTGCAGCATCAGATCATGTAAACACAAGGTGATGCAACAAATTTAATCAGCCAATAGAAAGGTAAAGTGGAGCCTGGAGGTAAAATATAACAGTCACTACTAGCAAGGCTTTTGCCCTTTTATCAAAATTCCCAAAAAAAAAAAAAAGGAAGATGAAGAAGAAAAGCAAAGGTCTGTTGATTTTCTAATTTGACTAGGAAGAAAGTAAGGTGCTAATCAATGGTTTTATCGAGGTAACTAAACCCTCACCATAACAACCATGCTCCATTTTTTATGCAATTTCTTTATTTCTGGAAACACCCTCAATCAATTCCTTGATGCTTTTTTCAAACCCTCTGTTCCTTTGGACATAGAAATCAGAAATGAAGTTAGAATAGCAATGTCATCATTCACCTTCTACCACTACATATACAATTTTAAGATCATTGTGTCTGTGACTCTCTCTACATAAGGAATAAAAAATGTACTTAGGAATTTTTTTAAGCAATAGACCACAAGATCCACCATCGGATTCTTTCAATAGTTATATGCAAGCAGTAATTTACAAAACAAGATGTAAAACAAAAAATGCAATGGAAGAAAAGATGTAAAACCCATGCCATTATTCGTTCTAATCCAGAAAAGGTTTAGAGAATTGAAAGAGGATGCATGGAAGGACGAAAGTTTCAAAAATTGTCGAAAGGAGATGACCTATCCAAACTTCATTCCATCTATTAGGTTGCCAAGAGATATCAAGCACTAAGCTCTATTGTGCTTTGACGTGGCTTCACTAAAATAGCGGTAACAAATGATTCAAGTAAGTTGAGACATTCCTATCTAAATGGTTGCCCAAGTGAGCATGGCCTAATAGGAAAGAGACAAAAGACTACTTCTATACTGGAATTCAGCTGACCTGTCTAGTTAGTGCCAAGATATAAGATTAGGTTGAACCATGGGTTAAATACATTGAGATAGTAAAAGGATTTAATCGCCTACATCAATACTATCTTAGTGAAGATACGTAGAGACTTCTGAAAAGGGCACCATAATCTTTTTCGTGTATTGAATGGGACACCTCTTAAGATTGTCTTGACTACCCATCTTCATATGCAAATAAGAAAGAAAAAACAAATACTTGTCTGGATTGGTAAAGCAAATAAAAGTCTTCAAGGAGCATGAGGGAGAACCTGTATATCATCTTCATCTTTGATGAGTTCCCTGAGCATGAAGCTCAAAGGCTCTGAAAAGAAATGCTGAGCGCATGCTATCTGAAGCAAAAAGAAAAACAACAAGGGGATTAACAGTCGATCACAGCAAAATTTACAATCTTATTCAATATAATGGAGGGACTCAAGAGATAAGTTGCACTAGCAATAGCAAAAGCAATCAACGAAGGCAAAATTAACTCAAAATAATACCAACCTATAGTGCTCTCAAAGAAAGGAGTAATCATTCCATCTTGGTTTGAAAAATAATTCCTCATGAAACCAGCTACCTTGTGGTTGATATAGAAACCAGCACGGGGCTCTACTAGAACCGCCTCAACAATTGCATCCATCCTCTCTGCTGATGTTCCTAGAGTAAACTTGGAAGGAAACAAACACTACAAGGCATTGGAATGAAGCGTGTTTCTAGGAAATTCCAGTATGGTTGCTTTACCCAGCTACTAAAATGACAGGAACCCCAAGAATCCACTCACTGATACAGTCAAGAAAGAGCAAAAACAGGAACTTCTTTCATGACAAGGATATGATGGCATCTTCAAGTTATACAGAACTTAACTGAACCTCTGAACATTTCGGTGAAGCCATTCTGTAATCCTCCAAGTTCCCAATGTCTACCCATCTTCCAATACTAAAATACATTCTTTCACATCAAAACCAGCAAGGACTGACTAACCTATTATCAGCTTCAACATATGCATGAGAATTGGTTCAAACCCTAATGGTACCACCGTTTGAAAGTCTTAGAGAAGTCGATGTGCTTGAATGCATTATGATCGTGCTCCTCCCCCTCCATTAACAAAAGAAAACGGGAAAATGCCTGCCTACAAACTTTGCAATTATTTAGATCAATGTTGTCAAAAGCACTTGCTTTTGTGCTTAAGCGAGCGCAAGGATGTGCCTTGCAGATGCCAAGGCAAAAGCACTTTCACTAAAGCGCACGCCTTGGTCATCAAAGCGCTAGGCGCTAGCCTGGAAAAAAAGCAGCTGATGAGAAAAAATTTAAAAACACATTATAGTATATAATGGCATATTTGAAAAGTAATAAAAGGGTAAAATGGTAAATATATTAAAATAAAAACTTAATAATATAATACCAATTGGAAGTTTATCTTTGTTATACATATGGAGCCAAAATTATGCTTTTTTTATTCCGATTTTCTCTATTTCTTTTCTTTTTTCCCAAAAGTGGAACAAAATGTTAAAATTAAAAACTAAAAACTAGAATAGTTTTTTCAAAATTTTTACTTTGATTCTTTTAGGTATATTGTGCTTAATAAGAAAAATTATTTTCAAAACTTTAATATTGATTAGAAAAATAGTTGACATAACATAATATCTATCTTATATTTAACTTATTTAAATTGTTTTTGTTAGTAGTTTAATAAAAATATAATTGTTTATTGAATATTAACATTCATAGTTTTGTAAATTAAAATATTTTTCATAATTTTTAATATTTACATTTCGCTTCACTCAGGCAAGCATTTTTTTTATGCTTCTCATCTTAAGCGATTTTAAGGTATTATGTCTTGAGTGTACTCGTCGTCTTTAACAACCTTGATTAAGATAAAATCTTCTCAATGTAATTATGGGGAAAACCTTCATCCGTAGAGAATCTAATTGATGAAGCTACATAAAACCTCCAGGTTCCAGATTAAGGAGCCGACGTATTAGTTTTAAACTAGCCACCACTCAACTCCAACAATGAAAGCGAACCTAAGAAGATGGCTAAAAGGCTGACAAGCATACAGGAAAGTATGTAGGCCAACTCTTTGAAGTAGTTTTTCACATACATATTATCTTCATCTTTTGAAACATTGCTACGGTTTCTTGATTCAGCCCAACAACCGATTCCAAAGAAACACCAGCCACAGAAAAGCTTCCTACCAGATAATTTGTCGATCCATATGCCTGAATAATTGATCCAAAGTTGATTGGATCATCTGCAGTTGCGGATGCACTCTATTTCCAGCGACAAATTCTATCATACGACCATCAAGCTCAATAATGCTACAACCAACCTCTTTATTTGCCCCATTATTCGTCATCAATTGCTTGACCTTTTCTACATCTCTCCACCTACTTTCTGTCGCATAAAGATTCCTCAAGATAATGTAGTTTCCATCATTTTGTGGATCCATGTTAAGTACATCCCTTGCCACTCCCTCAGCCTTTTTCATATTCTTGAAGTGTCCGCATGCAAACAGAAAGGAACTTATTATTATTCCATTAGGTTTGTATGGCATATTCATCATCAACTTTTCAGCTTCCTCCAACTGCCCTGCTCTACCAAATAGATCTACCATGCAACCATAATGCTCTATCTGAGGGGTAATTCCAAAATCTTCCATGGCTTCAAACCATGTCTTTGCTTCCGTCAACAGACCAGCATGATTGCAAGCAGACAATACAGCAAGCATTGTGACTGCATTCGGTTTGAACCCTTCAGCCATCATCCATAAGAACACTTCCATTGCTTCTTTACCACATCCATTAACTGCAAGACCATTTATCAAAGCATTCCAAGATTCTACTTGATGTTCTTGCATCCCATTAAACACAGCCATAGCTTTACCAACATCACCACACTTTGCAAACATATCAACAAGGGCAGTACAAATGTTGACTGCTTTATCAAATTTCTTCTCACAGACAAACTGGTAAATCCAATTACCTAGGTCCAAAGAACCTATGTCAGCTATTGCAGGAAGTAAACTTACAACAGTTACTTTGTCAGGTTCAATCAATTCATTACGTTGCATATCGTGAAACAATTTCAATGCATTATGGGGCTGTTTGTTCTGGCAATATCCGTTGATCATCACATTCCAAGAGTATATATTCCTGCTAGGCATTGCATCAAAAAGGAACTTTGCAGATTCAACATCACCCTTTTGAAAGTACCCGTAAATCATACTAGTCCAAGAAACAACATTTCTCTCTGGCATCTTATCAAAGAAACTCCTAGCCGTATCCACATCTCCCAACTTAACAAACCCATCAATCATCGCGTTAAAAACCGCAACGTCTCTCTCAGGCATTGCATAAAACAACTTCTCAGCACTAACCATATCTGCACTCCTCACGAATCCACCCATCAAAGCCGTCCAGGAGACCAAATTCTTGACAGGCATTTCATCAAACACCATCTTCGCAGACTCAAGTTTACCCGCTTTTGCATACATGTCAACAAAACCAGTACCAACATACAAATCCAACCACAACCCAGTTTTCATAACATGACACTGCATCTGCAACCCTTCCCAAAAACAAGAATTCGAACAGCAAGATTTCACCAAACCCGTAAACGTGTAACTATCAGGCATAAAGTTAGTGTTCCTCCTAAGGTCTCCATAAAGAATGAATCCCTGATGAAATTGGGATAAACCCAGATGGCCTTTGATCATGGAATTGCAGAGAAAAGTGTCTTCTTGATCTTTTTGAAGGCCACTCTGGTGTCTACAGTCGAATACGAGGCGTGCGTGGCGTAGGCCCGGGAGTATGGAAGAAGCAGCAGTAATGAACTTGGTGAGAAGATTTATGTTGCTCTCGAGAGAATTGCGGAGCATGAAAGCGTGAATTTGAAGAATGGAGGTGAACGTGTTTGCGCTCCGTTGAAGAAGGGAGAGGCATGTTTTTTGTATTGGAGTCCACAAAGGCTGGAGTTGGGGGAGTTTTAGGGTGGGATCTGTTCTCATGAGTGTCCATTATCTGTCGTACGGCTAACGTTCAAGACTTGTTACCGCGACGAAACAAGTAAATCACAACGATTTTCAAAAATAAGGAAAAGCAAAATGTACATATGTAAGTTAAGGTGTACAATTTTAATCTTAATTTTACCGATTTTTTCATTTAAATCTCTTTTTTTTTCCCTCTTCTATTTGAATTTTCAATATTTTTAAAATCATACAAAAATTGACCTTCTATTAAATTTATTATAGTTTTTCATCATCCTTGTCAATTATCAATTTCATAATCATCCACAATAATTAGTTTAATAAAATTATACCATTAAATATATTCATTTATATAATAAAATAAAAAATAAAATTAATGATATATATAATATAAATACAAATAATAAACAATACAAAAATAACTTACAATAGGAAAAGAGGCCGGAAAAAATTTGTGTATACTTTACTATCTTGGCAAACTAACCCAAGGCTAATAAGAAATTAATACATGTCCAAAATGGAAATAGATTTTAATGCACTTAATAAAAGTTTTGTTTTTATAAGGTCTTGAAAATATTGATAACTCAAATTGAAGGGAAAAAGAGAAGGTTTAGGACCTAAATAAAAGTTAGATAAATATTAAGGATTAAATGTATAATGCCCAAAAGAGGAATATAATAAGGTTGTCTAAAATTTTCATATCAAAATATGTACCCATGTTATGAAAAACATCTTGCAAAAACGTCATGCAAATAAAAAAATGTAAGACTCTACTTAATTAATTACTATCCACATGTTAATTATAACTATCTTATTTTGTAAATAATTATGGGTATCAAATAATCCACAATTTATCAAAACCATAAAGAATTAATAACCTTACCAAAAGTAAGCTTGGGTAAATAGACTAGCAAATAATATGTGTTGTGTTTGAGTTCTTACAGGTAATTGTTTAGGCTTTACACATATAAGGCCTATAAAACAGTACACTGTGAGGGGATGCCGAGGGGCTATTTAGCGTAGTTATTCCGATACTTAAGTTAGCAGTGGGGTTTTTGAAAGTAAGAAATAACTTGGAATAGTGTGCAAGCTTAATGTGTAAAGTCTAGAAAGATTTACTATTGAGTAGTGACTCAATATTTATAATGAAGTGAAGCCAGCAATTGGAGGTCGGTTGGTGAAAGAGATTTTCCCTCACAAATATGAGGTCGTGGGTCCAATGTATCCCACTTATTTTGGATGTAGCTGTTTTATATTAATCGATCCTTTTCTTGTGCATTCTAACCATTGTAGGACTTATTAGGCTTAATCAATGTAAACCTAAGGCTTAGGCCCATAAGGGTGAGCTCTAAGCCAAGTGATGCATTAGATCTGGTCAGGCTTGAGGGGCATATGTTCAAAGAGTCCTATAAAGAACATGAAATCTTAAACAAATGAATACTAATTACTTTAAAATTCAATTTAACTGTACTTCTTCATACACCTCTCGATATTTGCATTCTGATAACTTTGATTTTAAACATATTTCATATGATGATTTTATAGTATTTTCCTCACATTTTTTTGTTTTCTTTAAAGAAATTGATACTTAATTGAGTAAAATGTTGATTTCAGGGTTTAAACGCGTTCTAGGCTTGAAAACGAAGAAAAGGAATCAAGTTTCACTCAATTCCGAGTTCAAACGAAGAAGTTTTGAAGTTTTGAAGTTGTGCAGAAATTTTGCCTTAGTGCAGAAAGTTACACAACCTGGGGACACGGCCATGTCTCAGGGCGTGTTTGGTGATGAAAATAAAAGCCGTGTAATACACATATATAAGGAGATCTTAGGGTTTAAAAGGGAGAGAGACATTACAGAAATAAAGAGACACAAGAGACAAGAAGAGACTTGAGGAGAACATCAATCAAGAAGCAAAAACAACATCAACTTCAAGATTAGAGAGATTGTTCATCAATTTAAGGGGTTTTCCATGTTTTATTTTATATTTTTTATGGAACTCGTTTTTAGATTCGTTATGATAGCTTAGAATTCGAGTATTTAAGATTATGGAACCTAGGGTTTCATGTAACCCTTGGATTGAATTATAATTTCAATAAAGTTTCTATCTTTTCTTGATTCAATTATGTTGTTTAATTGTGGATTGATAATTCTAGAGTGTCAATATATGATATTATGCATGTTGATTGAGAAATTGCATGTGTAATTAGATCTTAGCATAATTGAAGAGAATTACATGTATACTTAGAGATAAGATATATGTTTCTTCCGGAAAGTTGATTGTTTGTGTGGGAATTCATTATACATGAATGCAATTCTAAGTTATATTACTAAGTGAAGAGATTCCGGTAAATAATTTAGGATTAGAGTTAATATGCTTGAGAAAGATATTAGCTTTAATTGTGAATCCCTCCGGTCAAGAATAATAGAAATTGAATTAGATATATTTTAAAAAGGTTACATGTTAAACACTAGGGGAAATAATTCCTAAACACATTATTGTATACTTGAAGTCGTTCGTAGTTTATTGCTTTCTAATTTGTGTAATTAAGTCTCATAAGTAGTTTAGTTGTTAATTTCAGTATTTTTAATTCATTCAATTTATCACAATTTTCCGGTTAGATAATAAAGTTAAGGTTAATATTAGTACTCAAAATCTCTGAGGGATCGACTCGGACTCACATCCGCTATATTAAAATTGATAGGTGCACTTGCCTGATATCACACTCTATACCCAATACGTATCCCAATCCCAGCTTTAAAAAGACCTGCAAAATTATCTATTAGAGAGTAAGGTATAAGAGCTTAGTGAGATATCCTCCCTACTATACTAAAAAGCAAGCTATCAAGCAGACATTATTAACAATCATATAAATGCATGAAAAAGTAATATGCCAAACAATGCAAGCAATTGATCACTGTTGCATATAACTCGAATTTATGCCCTCTGAAGTCAGGGTTAAAAATTCATCGGTACCAATCACAACCGAGTTTTAGCATTTAGGCCCTTAACTAACTTGATATTTCACATTTCAAAAAAAAAATTTTTTTTTTGTCATTCCTAAAATCTAATAATAATAAAACCCTAAGTTTAATGGTAAGGTAGCCTTCCATACTATACTTACGTCATACAATAGAGGTCTCTAAACATGACTCTTTGTCATACGACTAGCATCTTCAGGCACTTAGTAAGCCTGTGACCAAGTGGGGTACTTGTCATACGAGTACACCGTAGTAGAATAATTTAAAATATAAGCTTTTTAAGCTTAATATATACAACCCATGCAAGATTCATCAATACTTCTGTATAAGGTGACGGCTTGAAAAAATAAATGTAGTATCATTGTCATGCATGTCCATTTTAATTAGTCAAGCCCAATATAATTAAGTCTGGTTTAATTGAGTGATCAAGCAGCTTACAAGCACTCATAATAGGTAACATATCAATTATATAACATACATTTCATTCTGTTATAACTAACGTATCTTAGCACAACATTCAACAAGTTTCAAGCACATGCATGAACTCATATACCCTAAGTAATCAATTTAGTTATCTTTAATTAATTGTGCAATTAACTACATACACAAATAAGAATACAATTGTCAAAAGTACTCACCTGGTTACGATGCTTATAATTATAAAAATCCTTGGATGCTCTTGGAATCAATTTCAAAGTTGCCTGATAATAAAATAATGATAATATTATAAGTTTATGGTGAAACTACTCAATTACCTAAGTTAATTTCATTAACTGTTTTAGAGTGCAGTCAAAACTTGCTTTTGTGATATCTTTCTCATTTCAAGTTCTTATAATCAATTTTATAGGATTTCAGATGTACTTTTGCATGGTGGGGTTCGTTTTGGGAGTTGGATCCATAACTATTCATTTAGATAAGGTTCGTGGGTGAATACATGAACCCAATATCACACGAAAACCAAGGGGTGGGTCCGAGCCGCGAGATGGCCAAAGAAGTAAACGATAGTCGATGGTTTAGCAATCCCGCGCACTAACTCGATGAATATGACGTATCGTAGAACCACATACGAACCTAAGACTCGTCAAATATGACGTACAAGTCTGAGTAATAGGGTTGCTCGCCATAATCCTTGCTAAAGGAATTGATAAAAGTAGGTAAAGATGAACTTTTGAAAAGAAAAGACTTAAGGGTTTTTCATTAATGTTTTAAAATCTCCTTAAAACCCAATACAAGTTTTCTATTTATACAAAAGGGCTAAAGTTATAAATAAAATGACTAAAGGATACCTTAGTAGCATTCCAGTAATTACAAATGAAACATAAATGACAACTAAAGGAAAATACAAGAAATGGGAAATCCAAATAACATAAGTAAAATAGATAGCTGAATAAGATTTTCGAGTGAGGGGCTGATGTTTGATTTTGAAAGACTATTAGAGACTTTGGAGCTTTTATTTGGGCAGACTTGAGACTATGGACTACCTTTCTTGCCCGGAGCTGATTTGATATACTTGTAACCGACCTGATGTTGCTAAGGTTGACCCCAAATGGCCAAACTGAACTGATATGGCAGTAGCCAAGTTGACATAACAGTGGTTGACCTCACATAGCTGAGCCGATCTGGGGCGAATGTGGCCGACCTATTTAATATGACTCGGTATGGCCGAGCTAATATGGAATAGCTGAGCAACCTTATCACGACCGAATAGATCTTGGACAAATAGACTTGATTGAGCAAATCGATCTACGTAAAGTAGAGCGAATGAGTAGGACATGACAATCCTGTATAGCTAATTAAAGTAGATCCGACAGAATAGAATAAAGCCGACTACAGTAAGGCAGAATGGACCAAGTATAGTAAGGAAGACCTGGCAAAATAGGGCACAAATTGTAGGCTAGGATAAAACTTGCAAAGCACGTCGGGTCTTCCAATATTGCCATAGTTCATCAATAAGTTTGTGGGAGGGCTCCGTTAGGGTAGAGTGGGGTGTACTTAGCATAACAAGACAGACCCAACAGAGCAAGGTAAGCTATCCAACGCTGACATAGCTCATAAATAGGTTACCTACACACGTAAAACTCGCAAGTAAGCTTCCCATGTGGTCTGAAACCTGGCATAGCGTTAGGTCAATACTTAGAATCTTATCATCCCCTCCCTCTTAGAAGAGTTTCAACCTGAAACTTGGTAGTTATCAGCTCCAAATCCCTCCAAGGTCAAACACTAATAGAAAAAATTGAAATTTAAACATAGGAATACACTTTAGTTCTTGTAACAAGGGCATCACCAGCCGATGCTCCCTCCACTCGTCATGGGCTCTATCAATTAAATCTTTTATCTTGGATCTTTCCTTCTACTTATCATAGATTTGATCAATTATATTGCCAACCGTGACCAAGAACAGACAAGGTTAGTCACTAGATGGATCTAAGCTTGTAGAAAGCTTGAAAAGGGTGAATGGGGAATAGGTACGAAAGGGTGAAAAACGAAGAATGAAAATAGTAAGCAAAACCTACAAACAGGTTCAAAGGATATGACACACCAATGGAACTTCCAAAGACTCATGGCACAATTTGATATGATGTATGAATTGGTCCAATGAGGTTACTCGCTACCTAATCTTACTTAAAGAAAAGGATAAGAGTGATACCAAGAGTAAATAACAGTGTTTACGCAAGGAAGAAAGTACTTAAGTGTATTGAAGATAATCTAATGAGTTACAGCTACAAGTACAAGGGTATTTATACCCGTAAGTTAGGGTAACTTGCCTAAACAGGAAAAGACAATAAAGACATTTCCTAAAGAAGTAATGTACATGATATAAACGGATAAAAATAAATATATAAGGAAAACAATCATTGGTGCTACAGATTCGACATAACGATGCTGTATTGGCGAGGTTGTTAGGAGATGTGGACAAAAAATACGAACAGATGGGATTGTCCGAGCAGGAATGACTTAGTCAGTTTGGATTCTCTCTCTCTCGGCTTCTCGATAAAGATGATGCCAAATGATAGGTCAGCTCGGTACCATAGTGTAATCATCAACTCAGTATACAATAGAATAATGGGTGGTCATATGGCACGGCATTAAAGGTGACTTAACAAGGAAGTACTCGGCCTCGGCCTCGGCAAGGGTTGGTTGGAACATAAGGATTCGTCATGCTAGCCTCTCTAGTCCTTGCTAAAGTGTAGCCAAACCAAGTCTCTCGGCTGAAATTGTTTGGCCAAACTACCCTTGGTCTTTTCTCACATTCTTCTAGCAGCTTGGTTCATGTGTTGAGTGACCTTGTCATAGATGTGCTGAAGAGATTGTGCTCTGGCCGAGGCATCAGGGCCCTCTTGCGTTGGTGCTAGTACAGGGGCATAGTCGAAGGGTAATTCAGGATTGAATCCATAGACCACCTCAAAGGGAGTCTGCTCAGTAGTGTCTGTAAGCCCCAAAGTTCAGCCAAGTAACCGTAAGATTGAACTTAGAACCCAAGGTTTAGGGCGATCGGCTAAAGGATCCGATCATACCCAAATTATAAACTATTTAACAAGATATCAGTAAAAATGACCCTGTAAACTTACATTTAAGAAAATAAGTAGTAAAATAGGAGACTATAAAATTTTCAAATTTTAAGCATAATAACTGCTAATTACCAAAAAGGCAAAAAGTATAATATAATAACTAATAAATTGTTAGAGATAGATTATATGTATACTAAAAATTTTAGAATGACCAAAATAATATTTAGGAATGTTCACGTGTACCCTATATGCATTTACGTGTAGATAAAAATACGCGTAATTACTAAAATTGGCCGAAAACTAAGTAAATAATTAAAGAAAAATACAAAATAATTATAAAAAAATCAGAAAAAAATCAGAAGAGGATAAGCTGATGCAAGATTAGGTCGTGACAGAAAAAGAAAAAAAATAACCAATAGGAATTTGACAAACAAAAAGCCTAAAATCATGGAAATGGGGCAAAATCCCATCAAATTAATGCATAATAATTACAAAATTCGTCTATAAATAGCAAGAAAAATTCAAAAGCTCATTTGGACAGATACAAATCAGAGAAAATTAGAGAGAGTCGAAAATTCGAGAGAAAATCCAGAAAAATAAAAAAAAAAAGAAAAACTGTGCAGTTAGGGGTTTTAAAGGGAACCCACACCAAACGAGGAGCTGGGGGTGGACGGCCACCACCACCACACGGTGGTGGCAGCGCCTAGGCCGGCCGACAACCCCACGGCGGCCCGCGGTGGCCGGAGCCACCCAAACCGGTGAGTCCAATTTCCAGCCCGAATCTTGTAAAATTTTGTAAAATTAGTTATTTTGCCCAGAAAATTATGAAACTTGTTATTATGAGGTTTTATTGTATGTAGATTTAGGGAAAAATGTTGATTTAGTTTAATTATGTTTGGAAATATAGGGTCCTTAACAAATTGTTCAAAACCGAGCATGATTAAACCGGAAATTAAATAGGCTTAGGGATGTAGTTTGGGGCTCAAAATTTTTCTGTAGGATGCTCATGTGACATAGAACAGTGCTATGAAGCCCTTTTTCAAAAATTAATTTTCGAAATTTTTAGATAATTTTTAGGCTCTAAAAAGAGGCATAAAATGGGTAATTTAGGGTTAATTATGTAATTAAATGATTAATTTCTGATTTAGTGAATAATTACATGTTTTAGGATGTTAATATCTGGTGGAGTATGATCCTTATAGCATTTAGGGTGTTAGATGTAATTATTAGGTTAATTATGTAATAAATGAGTAATAGGAAATAAATAGTTAATTATGTAAATTAGGGAAATTTGGAGTAAAATCTGATTTAGGATGGATTTAGACATTTTGAAATAATAATTGGTGTTTAGAGATGGTAATTAGGGTAATAGAAATATTAGAA